>OZ005661.1:166820149-166972649 GCA_963930645.1 Salticus scenicus
TGCATTTTAGGTTGTGCTGTGTGTTATTAATATAATACTATATTTATGTATACAATGTGGTGTGTGTGTAATCTTAAGACGACATGCAGAGCTGTCATTAATTTAAGGAAAACCCTTTTTTTTAATTGAATGCAAGCGGTGGAAGAACCGTACTATGTTTTACTACGAGTAGTAAAACGGCTCAGGAATGAAAATTAATGGGCTCTTCCCACCTGACGTCAGAGGTCACATGGTAGAGGAAAAACAAGTAGCAGACAAAGTCTTGTTTATCTATAGCGATTGCTGAAGTAACATATTTTCTATTCTTATTTTTGATCAATCGTATTTAATCTGTGTTATTTTTTATAAATCATCATTTTTAATTAATTTTATATCATTATTCATCATCTTTTGTTTGCTGTATACATTTACAATCATCATTTAGTTTATGTTTGTTATTGATGTTCATATGAAGAACATGTTTAATACTCTGATTTTTGGTACTTAAATCAGTGACAGTGCAATATCGTACCACTTAGACCAGTAACTAAGTTAATTAACTTGTTGTAACACCTTTATGCAATTAAATTAAATGAAAACATTTTAAAATTTCAAATTATAATCCATAAACATTCCACAAGAAGCTATTATTTATTGCTGGATCAATTAATGTTACAGTTACACTACAATATACAAAAATCGATTCTTATAATTAAAAATAAATAAACACATAAAATGTTTTTTAAAAACTATTAAATTTACAAATACAATTATTCTACTGTTTACAAATGCACAATATTACTTTTATTTTATTTTATATTAAATATTAACATTTTTGTTCTTAAGAACAATATTTAATTGAATTTGATTCTAAGAATTCGATTATTCGTTTTCCTCTATCACATGACTGAGCAGACGAAACTGGGAAGAGCCCATTCCTGATAACCACGTGGTATGTAATTTATTTATTTATTTTTAATAAAATATTCAACGCTTGTTTATTGTATAATTGCGCGTTTTGAGGTGCTGTGAATCCGAATACTAAAGTCGTATACTTAACGGACGTTTCATTCTTTTTTTTTTTTTTTTTTTTTTTTTTTGTAAATCTGTAATTAGCATAACTTAAAAAAAAAAAAAAGAAAGAAAAAAAAAAAAAAGAAAAAAAAAAAGAAAAAAAAAAAAAAAAGAAACATTCCAGGGAACTCAAATGTTGTATTTTGAAGTTCGTACGAAGTTGCTATTTGAAAAGTTGCATTAAGATTGAAGAGTTACAAGGAGTGGCTTGGGAGAAAATTTTCTGAGTAATTTGGAATACATATATATATATTTATTTAATAACAGCCGTGAATTCTATATAAGTGTAAATAATATATTCAAATGGGAGGGGAGGGGTAGAGGGGACGGTATCCCCCTAACAGAGAATTAGTTGTCAAGTAAAACTGTTTGCTAAGCCTAGTTTGAATTGTATTTTACGTAGATTTATATACAGGACTAGTATCGAAATGCAAGGTAAGAAAAAGTCGTGTGAGGTTCCACACAAAAACTTAGTTTAAAAAATTTACCCAAAAATGATATTTTCTGTACCACACATGGGTAAGATATAGTTGCTAAATCCCCTGATTTAGGCGAAATACTAGAAAATTTCTTTCACAATTTTCATTTTTTTTAACCCTGAGAAATTAATATGAAATATTTCTTTCAAAAAATGCTGGTGGTAAAACTGATTAAAAATTTTGAAAAGTTGTTAAGTATGGTAAGATAAGACTAAGAATCAACATGAGATGTACTAGCATAAAATATTTGTTACATAGTTATTAAATTTTTCACACTTGGACAGGTTTATATCTCACCAACTACTTTTGCCAAATGAAAAATTAGTTTGATTTGGTGATATATATATTGGATAGATATTGGTGATATTTACGCAAAAATGAAAAGAATTGTTTATTTAAGTTTAAACACATAATGTTCAACTGTTCTTTCTGTTAAAATATTACAATTCAAGTGACGAAACGTAATTCTTTTAATAGTTCATCTAAATAAAATTTCGTGCAAATTCTTCAAAATTTTCTCCAATTAATTTTAATTTAACATTTAACCTTATTCCTTAATTTTTAAAAACAATAGTACAATTTAAATAATGAATTGAGTTGTTAGTACGATAGGACTATTTCTTCCAGACAGAGATTTTACTTTGTCGCCTTTTATTGCATTGCACCTTGAATGAAAGTGCAAACATTTTTGTTATTATTTCAAATATACAAAACTGAAAGTTTATCATTGTATCGTCATTGTCATTTGTCATTCGGATTATTAGATTTTATTAAAAATTAGTACACTTATTAATGAGGACAAAGTCTAGATAATGCTACACTTTTTAATTTAATAGGATAATTGATTAAAAAAAATATTAAGTAAAACCCCCATTTTAACATTAAAATTATTTATTATTTAAAAGAAAAATAAATTGATCAAAAAAGTTTCAAAAAGTGCACATTTTAAATCCCGCTTTCAACATCCCTTGTCGCCTGTGTCAATTTTTTGGCTGCCTTATAAAGCTATAATTTACGTATTTTCACGTCGGTGTGCGTAAATAATATTTTACTGTTTACCATAAAATATTTTATCATTTAAAACTTCTACATAGGGGACGCACCCTGCCGTAGGAAATAAAATATTTTAAATTGTAGCTTTATAATGCAGATAAAAACAAGGTACACCCCGCGACAAAAAGATAGGAACAAAGGGTTTTTTCTTTGAATTTTCATAAAATAACGTTATCTAAATTGTGCTGATCATTTATTATTATTATAAAATAACACAATTCCTGGAATAATTTTTGTTTGAAGACTAACTTAGAAAAATTTTAAGACTAAAATTTTTCTAATTTAAGACTACACAGCGCGACAAAAAGATAGGAACAAAGGTTTTTTTTTTTTAATATGATTAATTTGAATATGAATATTTTGAATATGATTCAAATATTTAATATGTTTTTGATATGATAATATTTTGTTATGATAATAAATGATCAGCACAATTTAGATAATGTTATTTTATGAAAAATTAAAAAAATCCTTTTGTCCCTATCTTTTTGCCGCGGTGTGTAGTCTTAAATTAGAAAAATTTAAGTCTTAAAACTTTTCTAAATTAGTCTTAAAACAAAAATTAGTCCAGGAATAATGTTATTTTATAATAATAATAAATGATAAGCACAATTTAGATAACGTCATTTTAAGAAAATCAAAGAAAAAACCCTTTGTTCCTATCTTTTTGACGCGAGTTGTATATTGAAAGCGAAAGGGTACAGAGTTATTGGAAGATATTCAATAAGCAAAGCATGGATTTCCCAGCAATAAATCTGTACTGATAAGCATAAAGGATTTAAGTCCAAAAATGTTGATTTTGAGTTAAGTATATAGTCAGAAAAATATGTACATATATATGTACAAAGTAAAAAATATGTACATATGTTAAATTTTTTAGAAAGAACTTTCAAAACTATTAATTTTTTGTGCGAACACTGTGTACAGTTAATCATTAGTTTTTAAGATATTTGATGAGAAAGTTCACGAGTGACGAGGAATGTATCGCTTTTGTCAAGTACGCTATTAACAGAAACAGTCTAAAATTCAAGACAAAAGAATAACTTTCTAAAATTAATCAGATTTTAAGTCATCAGAGCTATGAATTCTAAGCTAAATTATGTAAATTCATCATTCATAATGAAATAAGATGCTAATTTAATAACATTACATTATAATAAATTAGATGCAAAATGTAACACCGTCAGTATCTCATTCGCAGCGTAATTTATTACAGACCATATGTACTGGGGTTCGATCTCCCGGCAGGTTCAGTGTTGTATATATATATATATATATATATATATGTATGTATATAAATGAATAGGCAAACAATTATTTTAAATATTATTTTCTTCTACTTTTCTTTTCTTTCTGTTTTTTTTTTTTTTTTTTTTTTTAAGAAGGGTACTGCAAATATTAGAATTTTCCTAATATATGGGTATTACTAACAAGGAAAGTATGAATACTTAATTTATTAATGATAAAATAAATAAATATGTATATATATATATATCAGTTGCAAAACAATAATTTAAAAATAAAGTGCTTGATCGTTTTATTTTACTTCTGATTGTTATCATTACTAATCAGAAATAAATAAATTATTTTTCATTTTTATTCTTTGCTGGTAAATGCATAATTCTAATTTGTTTTAATTATTATTTTATCGGAAATTATTAATTAAATTTAACACACACACAAAAAGAAAAAAAAAAGGTTTATTTTCATTTGAAATTCAAAGCTTACAAAGGCATTAAAAAAAAAAAAAAAAAAAAAAAAAACAGTATGGCCTAAAAAGATCTAAAGATCTTCTTTGAATATATATGTAACACTTCCTAATTTTTTTCTTTCTCCCCCCCCCCGCCCTTTCCTAGTATTACTAACAAATATTATATGAATAATTAATTTAATAATTAGAAAAAATAAATAAAAACACTCCCCCACCCCACCCCCAACCTTTTTTATTTTTTATTTTAATAAAATATTTAAAATATGATAAACTTTCCCTTCGATAATAGTTCTACTTTTACAGTCAATATTAATCACAAAATTAATTGTAATGTTTTAATTTTGAAAATACAATTTCTTGAAATTTTTTTTTTATTTTATATCTTTGTACTATTTTTTTTAAATAGTACAAAGAAAATGTTATAAATGCATACACACACACACATACATAGTTCGAGTTGATGCTAAATTATTTTCTGATAAATTCTTAATAATTTAACCACCCTCCTCTAGAAAAAATAAAAATTTTAAATTCCAGTCTAAATAAATTATTTTATAAATGCTTGATTATTCTTCTGTTTTTAAATAAAAAATCATCAATCAAAGATTAAACTTTTAACCTTAAATTTTTTCTTCCATATAAATAATTTATTATTTAATAATTTATTTTTATTCCTTGCTGAATATTTGTATAATTCCTTATTAAATTTAGTAATTATTTTCTATTTCATAATTAAATAAATTTAACTTTTTTTTTTTTTTTTTTCTTTTTTTTTTTTTTTTTTTGTTAAATAAAAAGTATTTACAAAATAAATTAAATGTTTTAAAAGTATACATTTAAATTTTCATGACAAACTATTTATTTTAAGCAAATATTCTACGTCTTTAATGAGAAAAAGAAAAAAAAAAAAAAGGAGTTATCGAGAATCGAACTAGGGAACTGACAGACAGCAGGAAGTTACGCTACCACTGCGCTACTGGATACCTAGAGGAATCTTCGTTGAGTTTTTACTATCATATTTTACAGTCCTTAAATAGAATCTTCACGATTCTTTCATTATAGACATAAACTATGAATTTACATGTTTTAGCTTAAAATTTATAGCTCTGAATACTTCAAAATTGATTACATTTAAAAAACTATTCTTAAGCCTTAATTAATTTCAGACTGTTTCTTTCGCTTAATAAGGTTGTTGACAAAGTGACATCTCTTTATCACTCGTGAACTTTCAAATCGAATACCTTTAAAACTAATTATTAGATGTATATAGTGTTCACACAAAAAATTAATAGTTTTGTAGGTTCTTATCAAAACGTATAACTTTGGTACATATTTTTTTTTCATCAGTTCTTATTTAAAAATGCCTGACAAGGTTGATTATATTCGCTTTTGACCACCTACTCACTGTGATTGGTCTAAAGTATTCGGTACCGATAAAGTTTTATATCTCCACAATGGGCATCCGTTACAGGTTTCCAATACGTTCGTTGTAGGGCAAAATATGAGTCTCGTAAACGTAAGTGCCGAGATCTTTGAAATTCGGTATCGGGAAAATTCCTCCACGGAAACTTCTCGGCATCTTTGTTGTAGGTCCCCTCTCCAGTACTCGAATTAAAATGGGAGTTCTTAACGTCAAGAATGTATCAAGATGTTTATTTTTGAATAACTGGTGATACTGATGGGGACTTACGAAATAAGTTTGTTTTGGTAGCATGATGATGCTTCTAGAAGAAACTGTTGACGGATAGTCTTTAGTAACCTTTAGTTTCATGAAGTGTACATTCTCACGGTATTGAAGAGATATCTAACAGATATAGAAGTAGACGGAACAAGGGTGGAACTAGATCTTTGGGATACAGCTGGTCATGAAGATTTTGATCTTTTAAGGACCTTTGCATTTCCTAATACTGTACTGATGACATATTGATGAGCTTTAGTGTTGATAGCCCAGACACCTTAGAAAATATGCCAGGGAAGTGGACACCTGAAGTCAAGCATTTCGGTTCTTGTGTTCCTATTATACTGCTTGGTAATCAAAAGGATCTCCAAAATGGTTCCCTTTTCCCTTATCTTTAGTAGACATGCCAAAAGGAAACACTAGCTTGTTATTTCAAATCTTCCGAAGCGGGGCACTCAGTAGGTGAAAGAATAATGTCTATGAGTATATACTGAATTTGTTCAGCCAAAAATAGTGTACAAAGGTTCTTTCTAAAGAACGAGAAATTATTTGGTGATCTTTCTGAGGACAACCAGCCTCCACGGACATTCCCACTGTGTATCAAGTGTCGGGTAAATATGTGTTTTATTTTTTTTTCTTTCTATAATAATAATAATAATAATAATAATGTTTATATATATCTAGATATACAGAAAAAAAATATATTGAGAAAATGATATTTCAAATTCTTTTATTTTACCTGTTCAAATGTTGGTCATAGGTTGAAAATTTGAATGTGTTTATTGGACTTATTCCTTAATTTGTTTTAATGAACTGATCAATTGAAGAAATAATGTAGACTATCAATTATTAAAGTGTTGGAGCAATGAAATACGTGTACAACATTAAAGTGGTACATAAACTCTTAATAAAAAAGAGCCAGAAGAAAATTAAAGGAATTTCTTGTAGTCAGTTCTTTTGAAATCATTTTTCTTTAAAAATTGTATTTATTAAAGATCAAATTTTTAAATATTCATTTCGGAGTAATTTTTTATATATGTTATAATGATTTATGGACAGTTTCGGTTATAGTGGATCTGTCTTGTTTAATTAACAGTTTTGAATCATTAGAAAAATAGTAAAACTGTTAAAGGGAGAAAAAAAATTATAAATTAAAAACCCCTTTTCGGCAAGCTTTAAGGCAGAGATAGATAGATTCCTTACGTTGATCATTAATGTTTCAAAAGTTAAGAAATGTTACATATGCAGTTAACACATACTTTGCCAATGGCTCTAAATTTCAATGTTAATTGTTATGAATTTAGCAAACTGTATGATTTGGCGACATTTTTGGTGACAAAACTTGCGGATTAGCAATAAAATTTGTGATTTGGCTTCAAAATTTGATAGTTGATGACGAAATTTTTGACTTGGCGAAGAAATTCGTTGACTATGAAATTTGGCGAGCTTGGCGATGGAGAAGGGCAGCTTTGACGTCATTATATTTTCATTCCACGCGAAAACCTCATATCTCTTCAAAGACTAATATCTTGCTTTCATAAGATAAAAAGTAAAAGGAAGCTGTAACGCATTACTCTCAATTTCAATCGTAAATTTAAAATTCTTGTCTAAACCGGCGTTCTAAACTATTAGCCACAAACGGTGTTTTTATTAAGACTAACGAACCGCGGGTTTTTTAAAATGACTGAAAGGAATTTAAATGAATTTTTGTCACATAAATTTCATACTTTAGTTAATTTCAAAACATCCAATTGTTGTGTCGGAAAACTGTTTGCACCCCTGGATTCAAAAAATTGGCCCTTTTATTTGGTACAAAATTTGTAACGATAGGACTAATATTTCTAATTTATTTTACCCTTTTTCCTTTTTTAACCCGGATTCGGCAGAAGATTTATGACAGAGAATATAGGGTGAAAAAACGTCTTTCATCACAATTGACGAAAAATCACTCTTTAACTTGTAACTTTTAAGCAATTGAAGCTATCGAAAAATTTAAATGCAAAAATTGTTTTTTGGGGTAAGGCGGTAATTCGCCTGATATGAAGTTTTTACTGTTTTCAATATTAAAGAAATTATGGACAAATGAAAATTTCCACACCTCACCACTTCCACCCTCTTTGAGCTGGATACCCCATCTACGAACTCGACCGAGATTTTTAGTGGCATCATATCCCAAGCTGGTTAAATAAAAATTACTCCAGTAATCGTGTTTGCAATTTAACATGGGAAAAAGGGTTATAAACACACACACACACGCACACACACACACACGCACACACACACACAAACACACACACACACAAACACACACACACACACACACACATATATATATATACATATATATATACTAGTACATAACCCCGTCAAAAATGACGGAATGTGAAATCAGTTAAGGTAGTGAATCAACGAATGCTTTGCCAGCTTCACTGGACTCTATATTTAAAGGGGACTAATGTGCAAGTTGCACCTGACGGGACTAATATGCAAGTTGTACCTGACGGGACTAATGTGCAAATTGCACCAAACGAACAAACTATTTCTTTTAAAAAAAATTCCTACTAACCTTGGACGATAGGTCTATTATAACGTATCATACTATAAATCGTATTTATCGTAATATAACTCAGTACTTAATTCTCTTCCTTCTTGGACTCATTTTAATAAGTATTTTTTATATGGATAGGCAAATTTAATATTTTTTAATTTTAAATTTTTTGCGTGAAAACATTATTTCATCTTATGCTCCCCCCCTCAATATATATATATATATATATATATATATATAACAATAACTGGTAATTTTTTTTGGCAAAATCATAAATTTAAATGTCCAATTTTGAAATTATTTCCATATTTTAAGTACCTCTAAAATATCTAATCGACACTTCGTTACAAATAAGATACCAAATGAAAGGTACCATATTTGTAACGAAGTAACCTTAGGTACCTTATTTGTAACCTTATTTATTTTAAATAATTTGATAAATATGACGTTACAATCAACTGTTTGTTTATATCAGATAAGTACATTATTGTGATTGCAAGAAAATGATGTAATAACTATTAGCCCATAATTTTTATGATTGAATTTTATATTACATTTTAATTTTATCCTCCATGGGTATTTTAGAATTGCAATGGTAGTTATAAACTTTCGTTGAAATCCTTTTACATATTGAGATTAAGGGAAAAGTGTAAGCACAAAAATATGTTCAGTTTTGAAAGATCTTTCTAATGATGTGTAACATTTATGCAGATTAATTAAAAAAATTATAAATAATAAATAAAAATACATAGCATTTCTAAGGAAAAAAAATGGCTACCAAAAGTCTCTGTTTTGAAGCGGTCTAACCGGAATTGTTCCTGACAGAAGATGGTCATTATTATTATTAATACTTTTGAATGGAGGGTGGTTTTGGTTTCTAGGGGTCATGATATGTGAAGATATGAAGGAATTGTCCAGAAGTCGTGTCATGAGGACCATTGCAATAGGTAGATTTCCTATAAGAAATTTACCTAAAAATATGAGATAAATTCTTGAAATTTAGCTAAATTTTTTGGCAATTTAATTTTGATTTAAAGGATCAACTGTGACCATTTAAATTCTTTTTAATTAATTTATTTTGGGAAGAAACTGTCCAATGTAGAGAATGAATTCTGATGATTTTATAAATTATGTTTTAATTTTTCTTTGGGGCAATTTAGCTTGCTTGGAGAGTGTGTGGAAATTGGTGTGGCTGAATTTCTTAGAGTTGAAATTTTGAGTGAAAAGGTAATTTGGTTTGACTAATCAAGTTCTCAAACTTTGCCGCAGCTATAGTTTTCCTATTGTTCTCCCAGCAAGCAATTATTTATTTATTTATTTATTTATTATTTACTTTTTTATATTTTTACTAGCAGGCTTTGCCCGCTTCGCTGGTCATTATATCGAAATGAATTCTCAATATTTCATATCATAAAAAAAAAAAAAAAAAAAAAAAAATCTGAAGAAGAAAAAAGAAAAGAAAGAAATCAGTCAAAATGTAAGTTAAAGTTCCCGCTACCTCCAGTAGCGGTTTTCCTGCTCCCCACAATTTTCGAATTTTGAGCCACAATGCCTTTGGCAGTACCTTACCTATTTTTTACTCCCCTTCCCATACGGGTAATGTTGAAAGTTTTGCAAAATTTCCTCCCATCAAAAAAACATATTCCGTACACTTAATCAACATCCAGTCATCAAAATTCATCATTCTAAGGTAATCTGGAGTGCATTTAAGCTTGAAAACTTGGTTTTTGCTCCGCCAGCTCAGAAGAACGGGGGTGGGGGGGGGTAATTTCGCGAAATCCCTTTATAGTGCGACTTGCATACATATACCTAACCAGACATTAAAAAAAAATCGAGATCCTGAGATTTTTTGAAGCAAAATTATGTTTTAAAACGTGTTTTTTACCCCCCCCCCCTGCTCACAAAGAAGGGACAGGGAAGAGAATTTTGAAAAATATCTTTATACTATGAGTTAGATACATATAACCGACCCACACATCAAAAATCTCTTTCCTAAGATAATTTAGTGACGAGTTACACATGAATACATGTTTTTTGTCCCCACCTAACAAAAACGGTAGGGTGGAATTTCACAAAACTCCTTTGTAGTATGTGTGTTGAGTACGCATAACCATCCGACATATCAAAAAATCGTTTTCCTGAGGTACTTTGGAACAGAGTTACTCTTAAAAATGTATTTTTGCCCCCACTCCGCCCTTAATAGAGGCAGGCAGAAGGAAATTTCGTAAAATTCCTTTATAGTGCGTGTTGAGAACGCATAACCAAACCACACATAAAAATTAATCTTACTGTGACAATTTTAAACAAAGTTATGCTTGGAAACGTCTTTATTGCTCTCCCTTCCTTAAGGGGGAAAATGGGGAAATTCACAAAATCCTGTTGCAATGGGTGTTGGATAGACGTAAATAAGCCACACACTAAAAATTGTGGCCTCATCTCCTATGGATGTCTTCGGACAAATTTTACCCGCTTGGCTGGTCACTATATTTAACGAAAATTCTTTTCTATATCACTTTATAGATAAAAAATAAAAATAAAATTCATTGAAATTGCTCAAAAGCACGCTTCCGGTGTGTGTCGCTATTGCATACGTCAATGCCATACCAGTGGGCTTCCACTTTTGTGCTTATCAAATGACAATTTCGAAACAGACAGTATCGAAAAAATTGAAGTAGCCCTTTTATATCTGAATTTTAATTACTTATGAACAACACTGTACGTACTGTACATAATATTTACTTTTACGTTATTTCCTATATTTATTTGATTTTTCCAGTCGACATTAAAATGACAGCAATTTTACGTCAAATATGTAATATTACAATATGCTGTGAGACAACTAACTTTTTGTGGCTATATGTATTTCATAGTTAGTTAACAGTGGTTGGTATATAGAAAAATAAATAAATATTTAACCTTATCGTGGTACAGGCTTATTATAGCTCCCTTTGGTGACTTTTGAATTTTTGTCACCATTTAAAAAAAACACATAATTTATGAGATTATTGTTTCTGTTTCTTTCTTTCTATCTTTTTTTTTTTTTTTTTCCCCTCAATATTTTATAATTTATATGTTTATATGCTTTATTTGTTACTTGGCTTAAAGTGACTATCACGAAAGTAGACTCCTTGGCGAAAAATGTCGTATCTGCTTCAGCATCAAAATTAAAAAAATTACCCTGCATTATATGAATAAGTAAATTTGAATATAATGCTGAATTAGCTTTCATACCAAACGTATTATACGTGCCAATAAATAAATAAAAATAAATAAAAACACTATTAAAAAGAAATCTAAAATTTTGGTATGTTAAAAAGATTACGAAACAAAATTTGAAGAAATATGTTGGATTTTTAATATTATTATTTAATTTTGATAATGACGTCATTTTGTCATAGCCTAAGCAAATTTATTATTTAATATTTCTTTTACTATTCGCGAGAAAATATTTTTTATTATACGTAGTAAAATAAATCAACTCGAAATTTTTTTTGGAAACAATTAAAAAATAAAATAATTATTTTTAAAACTTTATTGTAGAAGACATATCTATGTTATATATAGAAGATATAATATAGATAACGTTTCCCTTCCTTCCCCTCCTCTTGGGAACAGAATTTCTAAAATTCCAAAAATTGGTTTTTAGATATTTGTGTTAGCTATATTTTAAAGCAAAAATTTTAAGGATATCTGTTTCTTTCTTTGAGATATAAAGGTTTTTGTGAATTCACGTTTTGCCCCCTGCCCCCCATTACGGGACGAATTTCAAAATTTTCAGAAATTGGTTTTTAGGTATTTATGTTAGCTATATTATGAAACAAAAATCTCACGTATATCTATTTTTTTATTTGAGACATGAAGGTTTTTTAAGAAATTACTTTTTGCGCATGCGAAATCACATTTTGCCTCGCACCCCCTCTTCTGGACCGAATTGCCAAAATTCCGGAAATTGATTTTTAGGCATTTGTGTTAGCTATGTGTTAATGCAAAAATTTTACAGATATCTGGTTTTTTCTTTGAGATATGAGGGTTTTTGTGAAATCGCGCCTCCCCCCCCCCTCCTTGGGGGACGAATTTCGCAAAATCGCTTCTTAGGGGTGCTTACACTACATGTTCTATAACCTGACCCAGTTTCGAGTCAGTGGCTCCAGTAGATTTTGCTGTGCGTTAATGAGTTATTATTACTTATGGTTTTTATTTTTTGGGGGAGGAAATTGCCGTTACTTATTTATATGTACTAGTATCGCCCAGTGGTCGAAAATCGACCACAAATTTATTCAAATCTCAGAATTCTTTTAAGTTAGCACTAAATAAATAAATTTAGAAATTTAAAATTTCTCTGTAAACAATGTTTTTTGTAAATACTCTTTCGTCATTAGCTAAATGACCTTGCCCACTCTGTTCTGAAATATAAAATTTTAAGCTATTGAAAGAACGGACCCGACTTCCTGCAACATAAATTATATATATTATTTACATTATATATATATAGATATATATATTATTTACCATGTTTGTTTATTTTCGTATGGGAGTCTCTGCCCAAGCATATAATAATTTCAAAAAAGTTTAAAGAGTGTAAATTCTGAACAGAGACTGCCATGAGCTTTAATGTTTCCAAATTATTTTGCATATTCAAATAATAATCAAAGCAGAGCAATCATATAGATCTTACAGTGTGCTGTATTGCACAAACATTCAATTTATTTGAGAACCTAGAAATTTGTTGGATCACAATAGCAATGTACAAAAAGTTTTAACATGAAATGAGGAAACCCAGCAAACACAGAACTATCATATTGACACCAAAATGATATCTTACGACAAACATGAAAGGTATCATTATGATGCCAGCGATTCGTAACTTTTCTGTGTCGAAACTGTCCGCGAAATCGATACCCGTAGCGATACGGGAATAGGTGTCGGTCCGGCATCGCGTATCTGATACAGATACGAACGCCACCGATAGCTCCGATACAAAAATGTTAAAAAAACGACACTTTATCGATACCTTTATGTTGCCATTTCGATGCTTATTTTTGACGCATATATGATACATATCGGACTTGTGCCAAGCTACCGACAGTTATTCGAAAGTCGGCGTTTCTCCTGTCAATTTTAATATTTTCTATACATAAACACAAAATAATTATTTTTACAGGTATCGATTTCTTTTCTTTAAAATATATCTATATATTTAACTATATTTTAACGGTACGGTCAAATGGTGGTAACTCTGACAAAAATAAATTAAATAAAAATCAGCAGTTTAAAAATATTTTTACTTAAAAGTTTCAAAAAATTATTATTTTCGCAATTGACGATTAAAGAAAACCATAATTTAAATTAAATATATATATATATATTTCATTATGGCATGTAATTACTTTTTTTTTTTTTTTTTTTTTTTTTTTTTTAATTTTAAGTAGTCCCATTTGAATGATTTACTAAATCAAAACTAAGAATTATTAAAAGTAAATCCATTTTAAAAATTCTGTTATGGACAATCTTAATTGTATTTAAAAAGCAACTTATTAAAGCTTTGAGTTTATCCACTAAAATATATATATATAAATAGATCTATCAAAGCATTTTTATTTTCTTTAAAAAGAAATTCTTTGATAAATTATTTTGATTTTAGTATATTATTAGATATAAATTGTTCTTAAAAAAAAAAAAAAAAAAAAAAAAAACCTTTTATAAGTTTTATTTTTATTATTAATTATTATTCTTTAAATTTCAACAGTCCATAAAAATTTTTTCATAAAAGGCATATTTATATATGTGTTAGTATGCAGTGTTTCCGATATTCCAGATCATTGCACAGCATTCTCCACCAGAAAATCACTCTCAATTTATTTAAACCACAATTTAGTATTATACAGAGATTTCTTGTGAATAATGCTACGGAATGTTTGCAGTTCTTTTGTTACACACTAAGTCTTCACTACTGAAAGAGAGGAATATTACATCAGAGGACAAACAAGCTTAGAAACAATCCATCCCCCCCCCCTTCCAATGTGACTTATGATTTTAAATCAAAAATTATTGTTGGTTAGTGCAATATAAAATAGGGTAGAGTGTAAAAATTGTACCCCCACCCCCCTTTTAACAGGTCAAGATTAGATATGACCCTAGAAAAAGTTTCATCTGTCGCTATGAGAACAAATGAAACACACAGTACAAGAAAGTGGGGTGTAGTATTTGAGTGTTTGATTTATGTGTGGGAGGTATTGAGACGAGTCTCAGCAAGGTTTTCTTTTTTAATTTGAACTAAAAATTGTTTACATTTTTAATTAAATTATTAATTAAAAAAATATATTTAATACATTACAGATTTTTTCAGCAAAAACAATTTTTTTTTTTTTTTAAGTTTTTAACAAGAAATTTTTTTTTAATTTTTTAAGATAAAATAAATGAATAATTTAAGGGAAAATACTTTTATATTACATTTAGATAAAATTTCATTACTGATTTGTTTTAATGTTTTATGCAAATTTTTTATTGAATTGCAAATAAGTTTTGATTGTCTACTCTTAATTGATTCTTATTCATGCTACTTATACATAAAAAATCCTGAATCATAACAGCTGTTGCTAAACTGTTTGACATCACATTTAACGTCTATTTCAATTATTTTATAATTGTCAAATTTTGTGTTTTTTGGGAGAACTGACAGTAAAATTGTGCACAAGGATTAAGCACAAATTTTCTGTAGATGATTTCACTGATTTATAATTATTTTACACTGTAAAAATTCTCAAAATAAAACAATCTATTCAATGCACCTACTCAGCAGTTTTTTTTTTTAAGTTTTAATAGCATTATTTGCAATAAAATTTTTGACATTATCCTTGAAGTTTTGCTTCCCACATGGCAAAGAGGTTCTGCTCTTGAAGTTGGTAGACAGGAAATACTGGATTTGATTCCAATCTGTGTTTAACAACTTTGCTGTAAGTTTTCTGAGTTTTTTTCTGAAATTCGATTAAATACAGGATAAAACCATTTAGAAAGACCCTCACTCTTCCAAATCCTATGACCTTTGTGTAGTCAACCAACTTTAATACTTTATTACATTGTTTATCTAAACCATTGTATATAGCACAGCACTATTGAAGCCCTAAGTCTACCATGAGATGTAGATGCTGAATCAAGACACTGCATGCCACTCACATCTATGCCTAGCACGCTTGCCAGACAGTTTGCTATAGGAGATACTTACCATGAATTCCTTTGTATTCTGGTTTTCTTGTCACTCACAGAAAAAACATTGAATTTTTCTTCGGCAGAAGTTTCCAAAAACAATTTAAAGTCAGCAATTAAAATTTTTCATTTTCTTCATTTTTTTGGGGGGTAATTTTCTTCTTTCAACATTTGTACAAAAAGATCATGTTTCACAGCTTGATTTTTACACAAAATAAGTTTTTTTGAAATGCAATTCGCATGTTGCGGCTCCTAATTTGCAACACCAGATACATTGGTTTAACAGAGAATTATTTAATAATTTTTTTGTTTCAAATTCTTAGATTATTGGGGAGGAAAAAAAAAAAAAAACGAAGGATAAAATAAATATGTGATGCTACAAATTTATAAGAATTTTCAGGCAAAAACTTTTTTTTTCCTGTCCTTACCTTCTGCAGAGATTGGGGGAGAGGGTTGTTTATTTGTGAAAAAGCAAATTAGGATCTAGTGAAGTGTATTTTTATTTCACGTGGAAATGACAATATTTATTTTAGTAAGTTTATGAATATTTCTTATAAAAATAAACTTGTTAGCCATATTTGAAAGATAACAATTGTTACTGGTGCAACCAATGTAATTTTTTGAAGGATTAAATCTTATAAATGAGCAGGAAAAAAAAAATAATCTAAAAAAAAAAAAAGATTCTGAAAAAGAAGCTTTTTTATCAGTGTCCTAAAAAAGTAGTAAATAAGACAAAATTTTCTGTACTCAAACCAATTAAAAGGTAAAAAGCATTCATTGATGATAAAGTGTGTTATTATATAGTAGAATGTAGTCATCAATGAATGCTTTTTATCTTTTAATTAGTTTGAGTACAGAAAATTTTGCCTTATTTACTACTTTTTAGGACGCTGATTAAAAAAGCATTCTTTTTTTTTTTTTATATATATTATTATTTTTTACTTGTAACTTAAAAGCTAGCCTCTCATATTCATAGGGATGACCCTAAAGTCAAAATATAGCAGAAAAGTGGCTCGATGACACACCGGCAGAAAGAAAGACAACCTGGCTCAATATAAGGCAAAATTTTCTGTACTCAAACAAATTAAAAGATAAAAAGCATTCATTGATGACAAAATGTGTTATAGGATTTAGTCATCAATGAATGCTTTTTATCTATTAATTGGTTTGAGTACAGAAAATTTTGCCTTATTTACTACTTTTTAGGATGCCGATAAAAAAGCATTCTTTTTAATTAGCAATAAACAATTTAGAATTATACAAAAAACATTTTTAAACACTCGCCCTCGAGTGGGTTCGAACTCACGACCTTTGGATTCATAGCCCAGCGCTTTTGCCTCACAATCACGATGTTCACAGGTGAAACCGCTTTCGTTACATTTTTGCTTCCTTAGGCTCAAAATATACCAGAAAAGTGGCTCAATGACAGACAACCCGGCTGAATAAAAAAGAATTCTAAAAAGTCCATATTGTATTGTGGCTTGAAAAGGTCCCCATATTAGAAATACTATATTGAGATGAAGTACAACAGTTAATTTACAGGTCTACAACTTAAAAGACACTTATTTTTGTAAAATCAACCATGATATATAATATACTTACCAAATTTGAACTCAATTGACTGCAGTATTCAAGATATATTACGGCCTTTATTTATATAACTCTTTATTTGTAAAACTAAAAGAATTCTACAAAATTTCAATATGATAAAGAATCAGTTAAAGGACACAGAATTTAAAAAAATTATTTCCATAGTATTTATTTTATTTTTTATTTTTTAAATCGCACAAAATAATACATTCACATAATTTGAAATTTTGCTTCGTTCAGTCACGTTCTCTGCCAATAGCACTTTGTCCATATTTGTAGGTGAAGAAGAAACCCTAGAGAAATATTAAGAAAAATATAAATAATTAGTGCATTTAATATAAAATAGGAACAAAAAAGTTCAGCTTTCACTTTTCAGAAGGAAAAAAAAAAAAAAAAATGAAATATAAAACACAAATAAGATTTTGTTTTCTACTGTCTTACCAACCAGTGTTCTGAAAAAAAAAAAAAAAAAAAAAAAAAACACCAACATCACATTGTCTCCCAAGAGGTTGTACGAAGCACCATGCTATTGCAGTGTTAACTCCACTGAGCTCCACTGTAACAGGAGAGCTGTGCTGGCGGTCAGCCGTGTGCTAGACGAATGCATCCGGGGCAAAAAGCAAAATTTAGTCCGCTTGACTATGCGTTTGACATTATGAATTCTCGATTGTTATTGTTTATTATTTCATTATTCGCCAACATATTGTTAATAAATAAAGTGAATTTGTGACTTTAAGTAGCAGAACATTTTAATATGCATTTAGTTTAATGGTTACTGGAAATATATTTTATAAACTTGCTTATAAATGGAATTGCTTATATTCCACTGAGCCCCATTGTAACAATTTGTAGCTCAGTGTTGTATTCGCAGAATCTTTTTATTAAATTCAAGTTATCAGTTTGATTTCCAAACTACTTTATCAACCCAATTATTTTTAGTTTAAATCAACCACATTTTTCTATTTTTCATATATTATAGAAATTATTTAATATCACACATTCATTGTTAAAATAAAAAGGGTTGTTTTATTTATTATTTTGAGGGAGGTGGTCATTTAAAGGATTGGTTATTTACTTTTATAATATTATAATAAATAATAAAAAAATTTCCTTAAAAGTTAGATTTTTAAGATCATAATCTTTAAATAACAGAACATTTTAATATGCATTTAGTTTGATATTTACTTCAGATATTTTTATATAATTTGCTGAACTGCTTATATTCCACTCAGTACCGTTGTAGCACAAGTATGTAGTATTAGCAGAATCTTTTTAAATTTAAATTATCATTTTAAGTTCCAAACTACTTTTTCAACTCAATTATTATTTTATCTTACCTGTAAAATAGAGAAAATATTGTTTTGGGGTCAAATTTTCAAAAGTGAGTTTTTGTTCTATTTACACGATTTGGGGTCCCATGAATCCAAAAATATCATATTTTTTCACAATTACAATACTTCCCTTACATAATGTATGCTTGGAAAGTAAAAAATAAGAAGAAAATCATTTTAGAGAGGTAGAAAATTCCAATTTATAAAAACTATAAAATGTAAAAGCACAAATTTAAAAGAGTAATGCAATCCAAATGACTAATATTTTTTGCTAGGATTTAAGTTGCAAAAAAATCCGATTGAAAATAAGTTTTCTTTTCTTTTTTTTTCTTCTAAAGTTTTAATTGCAATATGCGATAGTGAGAAAAAATAGATTTTTATGTACTTTGCATTAAATAAGTAAAATGAGACATGTTTTCTCCCTAAATTCATTAAAATTCTTACAACGGAAAATATTATAGCAAATTCTACCCCTCGCATTTTTCAAAAACTATGTAAATGACTTCTTTACCCTTACAATATTTTTTTAGACAGAAACAAGGTTGATTTTGTGTAAAATTTTCTTATCACTTTATTTTATCTACAATTAAAGAGATTTTCATCGTGTCCCTGTAAAAAAGCTACAAATGCTAGACTACTAAAATCTAAACAGTTTGTGCAACAGTGAATTATAATAATTGTACAAATTTTCAACTCAGTTGGTAGAGATTTTGTACCCTATCGCACTTTAAATAATTTGAGCCCCTGTAAAAACAAGATTCTCTAAAATTCACACAATTTGTGTGAAAGTGATCTGTAACATGCATACAAATTTTCAGCTCAATCATATAAGGCATTTAGACGCTATCACACTTTAACAAGTTTAGGCCCATAGACCATAATGTTAAAGAATTTTTTTTTTTTGTGTGTGTCCCTGTAAAAAAAGAAAAGTGCTAGATTGATCATAAAGCCTATTGGCTTTATGCTATAGTGACAGACTTATAATGTATGTACCAACTTTCAGTTCATTTGAACAAAGCATTTAGACGCTATCGTGTTCACTCACATCATCGTCAGAATATTAAAGATGAGTTCAGATGACCTGGAAACATTCTGAAACACCAAACTCTCAAATTTTGATTTTTAACATGATTACAGTACTTTAGTAAGGAGAGTATTGTAATCATGTCAAAAATACACAGTGTTCAGAAAGTAAAAATTAAATTAATAGATGAAAAAAACTTGGCGTTTACGAAACATCGATTTTTTCACAAAACAATTTATAACTCAAAATCTTTTAGAGATAAATCATTTCTTTCTTTTTTTTTTTTTTTTTTGTATATAGATCTTGGTTAGACGATTCACATCTCAAAAGATTGAAAGATTTTTTCAAAAACTGAATGAGTTATAAATTTGTTTATTTTATGCATAAAACCATTGCATATCGTGAATTCTAATTATGATTATATTATTTTTAATGCATCATTCGAAAGATATTTTAAAGTACATTTATACTATCGAAAGTGGAATTCGAGATTTCACCTGATTTACACGTTTTGAGGTGTCCTGAATCGGTTTTCTTTTGTATTTCAGCTACTAATTAAAATAATTTCATATGTAATACATCATTTGAAAGCTTTGTTGATATGGAATTGAACAGTAGATTACAAAAATTTCTACCACCAGATGGCGCTGTAATATTTTAAAATTTCAATATTTCAAATTCTAATTAAATTAATCATTCGAAAGATATTTTAAAGTACTTTTATATTATCGAAAGTGGAATTCGAGATTTCACCTGATTTACACATTTTAAGGTGTCCTGATTAGGTTTTCTTTTGTATCTCAGCTACTAATTAAAATAATTTCAAAAGTAATACATCATTTGAAAGCTTTGTTGATTTGGAATCGAGCAGTAGATTACAGAAATTTCTACCGCCAGATGGCGCTGGAATCAGTGTTAGAAATAAGCAGTCGTTACTCGTATTTTGCAACCAGATTTTTCATTTTGACGCCTGGATTTTTCCTCATCATCTAATAGTTTTCCCGATCCCATCAGACTATAAATAAGTCTATTTCATCGTATTCCTCAATACTGCGACTGGAGTCATAGATGATTGGCTGTTGAAATCGAGCTTACAACAGTTTTCAATGGAAGGCTGTGAGTGGTTGTTAGAGAACAGAGCTCACTAAGGCTCTTGAGTTCTAGAGCTCACCATGCTTAGATTATTCGTCGATGTAGCGAGCAACCATTGAACATATTATGGTTTGGAGCGAGTAGCAGTGTTTTCTTATCTTGAGAATTTTAAACTCTTACTTCTCCACACCACTCATCAGTTTAGTTTGCTGCTCCCCCGAGCGGGACTTTTGTAAAGTCAGAAATTTGAAAGATCATAGCATGGTGAGAGAACAGACTGTTTCAGGTATTGAAACGGGAAGAGTGCGCCGTGGGGGCTACCGAGAGGGAATTTAGTGCAATTAAATTTTTCAATAAAGCTATTTTCACACTATGTCAATAAGCTGTGTTAAGACCTGAAACAGGAAAAAGGTGCCGCAGGCGCCACCGAGCAGGAGTTTCGTAAAGTCGGATTTTTCAAGGGTCGCAAACCAGCTGGTCGCCGAAGGCGGCTAGTATATATATATATAAATTGAAAAAGCACTACACAACTGGCGATAAAAAGTAATAATTACAAAATTTTGAATAAACACCATAAAATGCAAGAATTGGCAACAATTGTTTTGGGTCAAAAGAAAACGCAACTTTTTGTCAGGCGAACCAAGCAGCAATGCACCTTTCCAATATATTCAATATTAAAATGATGAATATTGTAAGGAATATATAAATAGTACTTGTTTTTATGTAATTTTAGGCGTTAGTTTATTTTTCGAAGTGAGACCCTTACACGTGGTGTGGAGATTCTGCAAAATTCAATTTTTCCGGAACCGAAATTACATTAGTGCGGCCCGTACGTGAATGCAGCCCATATGCTGGTTTTTACAGTATATATATATAAACAGTAATTGTCTCTCAGTAAAATCACGTTTGTTATGAGCCAAAGTAATTTTATTTTAAGCAGCTGATTTTTATATCCGACAAATATTCCCAAACTGTAGAAAAAATATTTCCTCTACTAATTTGGAAAGAAATTTCAAAATGTAACAATAAGTGGAACTAATAAACATGATTTAAATTTCAAAAGATATTTAACTAATTATTAATTGAAAATTAATAAATTAATACTGTATAAAATTAAGAAACACATACTACACATCAAATTAATTAATATTTCTACATTAATTAAATATTAGGCTTCTAAAAAAATTATTAGTGTTTTTTTTTTGTTTTGTTTTTTTTTTTGACGGAGAATTAAGCGTTTAAATCTTTACAAATATTTCGAAATTGCTGGAAGTGTATTTCATTTTGTATTAGTTTTTTTTCATATAAAAATAAATTTAAGTGCACAGTGTGAAGTGCATATAGTTTATAAACAAACACAGGGCTATCCAAAATTAAGTTAAACATTGTTTTCTATTAGATGTGCTGCTCTTTTTGCTAAATTTTACTATGTCGATGAACACTGCTCAGGAAGGATAATTAATTTATTTTACCCATACTATAAACAAAGTATTTTTTTTTTTTTAATTCTATTTTCATCTCTGGCTTTTCTTTTTGTTTAATATCATGTTTTGAAGCACACTGAATCTGAAAAACCAATTTTTAGCAGTTGATGCGTATCTGTTATCAGTATAACTTCAAAACAAATAACTGCAGGAAATTCAAATTTGGTATTTTGAAGTTTGTATTAGGTCGCTACTTTTAAAATTTGATTAAAATTGGTAAGTTTCAATGCAAATTAATAACAGTCTTATTTATATACACATATATAGAGGGAGTAGACATTATAATTGAATGGGAGGATTGAGAAGACTTTAGTCTAGCCCCCCCCCCCCCCCCCCCCGACCCACACACAATATTAATTGTGAGGGGGGCTGAATTTATAATTTGACCAACAGTTTTTTATTATTTCTTTATTTTTTTTTTTTTAATTAATTTCTTAATGACATTACCTGAAGAAAAAATTTACAAAATTTGATAAATTTCATCTTTGGAGAGCCATTTTATGGTTCAAAATCTTAATTAGAGCTGAACCGAGAGTATATACTCTGTATATACCTGGTACTCGTCCAAATTTGGGCTAAGTATTTGGCCAATACAGAGTAGTACTGAGAATTTCATTATTTTTATGCATTATTGAATGAAATGTGTTAATGAGAGATATTTATTTAATAAACAAACTACAAAATTATGAATATATAAATACAGAGTCATTATAATTAAACTATTTGGTATAACATTCTGCAGTTAAAACGGCAAGTAGATTGCAAGCAAACTTGGTATAAAGACGATTAATGATAATGAAATATTTAAGAAGAAAAAACCTTAATGTATAATTACAATAATTTTACCCTACTTAAATCCTTACTAAGTCCGAGCTTCATATATATTTCGGCTACCTAACGGTTCCATCTTCAGATACACTCGGTAAAAAATTATTTGAAGGTGACAAGATAAACAAGTCATCCAAACAGCACCTTCAAATCATTTTTTACCGAGTGTATCTGAAGATGGCACCGTTAGGTAGCCGAAATTTATATGAAGCTCGGACTTAGTAAGGATTTAAGTAGGGTAAAATTATTGTAATTATATTAATAATCCTTTCTTCAACATCTTTGTAAAACCTTAATGTATTTTTTACAGAAAATTTTAGTTATACTTTTGCGCAAATAAAAATAAGAAAAGAATAATTTTGAATTTAAAGAAAAATATAGTACTCTAAAATGCCATTCAAGCTCCCCCTCAATGGTCAGGAAAATCGGGATATATTAGGAAGGGGTGGCTAAATGGTAAAAATACAGAAATTAACATGCATTTGTGGTATAAAAAAAGGTTTAATAACAAAGCATATACAGTCAAACCTCGTTAACATGAATTAATTTTAATATGAGTTGTTTCCACAGTCCTCATCAAAATGAAGATTAGTTTATACAGTTGAACCTTGATAATGCGAATCTCAAGCAGTGGCATCTCCAGAAAAAAATTCAGGGGGGGGGGGGGGGGGTGAAGGCAGGCACAGCCTGAAAATAATAATAATAATAAATAATAACCACTTCCCCGGCCACTGTAGCATGTGGAAGGCTAAGTTTCCCCCCGAGTTATCTCGGGATGGTCGGTGAAGTGGTTAAATAAAATTCTGATAGCATAGTTTGATAGTTTTAAAGTTAAAGGGGGAAAAAAAATGCTTATTAGAATTTTACAGGAGGAGGGGGGGGGGGGGTTGCCCTATTGTGCCAACACCCATGATTTCAAGAAGAATAAAAAAAAACTGTTCATATTATCAGTAGCTCAGAAATTAATCTTCATTTTGAAAAGGATTGTGGAAACAGTTCATGTTAAAATTAATTCAAGAAAAATGCTTAATGCTCCGAGGGTATATAAGTATATATCAAGCCAGTGCATGTTTTGAAACTTAATTTTTGTATTTTTTGATAAATTTATATGAAATTTTGATACAACAAAAACTTTTTAACATATTGAAAACAGAAAAATAACAGTAATAAAAGTTTATGCATGAATATTGAAACTATTGTGATTAAATTTTAAAATTCCATGAAAAATTCTCAGTGTTCCAAGGATGCATAATAAGTATATCTGGTTGATGGATGTTTACAAACTTAATTTTCTTGTTTTTTGATAATGTTATATGAAATTTTGGTAAAATGCAATCACTATAACATATTGATAACAACAACAATAATAATAATAAATAATATAAGTAAAGTAACAGTGATAAAAGTTCATGCATGAAAAATTCATATAAATTTATCAAAAAATAAGAAAATTAAGTTTTAAAACATCCATCAGTTCAACTTACTTATTATATACCCTCGGAGTGTCATTTTTATCAGAAACATCACTAATTCTTTCATAAATTCTTATACAATAAATCTTACCAGCCTAATAATAAAGTTAATGTTATATTACAATTTATTCATAAAATTAATTTAAAAAACAACAGAGTGATTTCAAAAAATATTTTCACAGCTTCAATCTATTTAATATTACTAGCAGGCTTTGCTGGTCAATACATTTAAATGAATTTTAAAAAGAATCAATATTTTTTATACCGTTCTACTAATTAAAACTAAAAATAAAATACATTGAAATTGCTTAAAAACTACGCTTCAGGCATTCGCTGACTTCAGCAGTGACTTCTTAACCACAATGTCTTGGTACTGGATAATTTAATTTATAGAAATGTCAATAATACATGAAAAACTGCATTAGTCATTTTCTTTTAGATAATAAACAGAATGAAAAATGCATAGCATATTTTATATGAAGATAATTTGCATAAATAGACAAATTTTAAAAAATGCTTTACCTTTTTTTCCCACTCGCATTACAAAAATATTTAAAATAAAATTGAGAAAAATTCTGTAAAATCATTGAATGAAAAAGCTTGGACCTTTTGGCAGAATTTGAAATTTGGCACTGAAGTAGCTCAGACGTTTCTCACCAAAATGTTTACTTATGCCATTGCGATACCCATATCAACTCATCGCCGAAATGACAAAATATTAAATTATATATAACTAATATTTATTTTCATATTTTAATTAATTAAAAGAAAATTTTGCAATGTAATATCTTCAATAACTTGATGCATATAATGTTCACACAAAAAATGAACAATTTCTAGAACTCTTTTAAAAAGTATAACATCTATGCAGTATCTTTTTAAAAAAATCATCAGTTTTTACTAAAAATTATGGCCAACTCTCATCATCAAAGTAGTTAAATTTAGACCAATCAAAAATAGGAGTCGTCAACCCGGATGTGCTCCTGACAAACTCTTTGCTTTATTTATATAGATTGTTATACAAGGTTTGAGAGATTAAAATAAAATAGCCTGAAATTTTAATAAATAAGAAAGTTAGTATAAAAAAAAGACAAACTTACCAGAATCATGCCAATGTCACGCCTTGTTAATAAAATTTACTTCACAGCATCTAAGATTTGGAAAAAAAAAAAAATGTGGTAAACAAACATGAAAGATCCTGGTGCCTTTTTACAAGACTTAAAATTTCACTTATAACATTAAAAAGTTTATTTACGACTAGCAAATAGATTGCTGTAATTCATCTTTGGCTTAAAATTTTACAATATTGCGATGCAATAACAATAATTTTAAGCTTATCCCCAGGTAGCCAGTTTTGACACTGATCAAACACATTATAAATATTACTAAACATATAAAATTGAAAACTCACATCATAATATATTGTACATTTTAGACAAATTCTCTCATTATCTTATTAATGTTGTCTATACCATCATCTGTTATCAAGGTTTCAATACGATGAATATTGTCAAACTTAATTTTAGTTCAGAAAGTATAAATGAATAGTTTATGTTCATCCATTTGAATGAACAATCTTAGTTTCATACTTAATTCTTATTTATCACTGTAATTCAAAATACAATATTTTCTGATTTTTTTCTTATTTTAAATTTTATAATTGAACATTGTTTATTATATTCGCTGCAAAATATTCAATGCGGATATGAATAACTCACAACATTTATAAAAGATAACGATATCTACAATCATTACATTTACTACTTCTGCAAACGAGTTAAAATAGTAGGTATAAATAACTCGCAATTTCTTTCTCCTAAGATTTTGGAGCTTTTCGCTTTTATTATTTATGAGATATGAAAAATACGTTCCTTACAGAATAACTATGCAACACTGGCTTGGAAAATAGTAACTAAGCCTAACACTATGAATATTTTTTTACCTTCTATATTATTTAAACTTAGCACCGGAGGGTATCACAAAGTTTATAATTACAATTATATTCTCCAATTTATATTAAAATTAGTGAGTACTTTGACTTTTTTAAAATCAAAATGCATTTATCATACAGATTAAGCCTAAACGTGCGAATCATAAAATAACAAATTTCCGAAGAAACATTCTTAACTGAAGTAAGTATGAAACACCAAACATATTTATAATTTTATAAAAAGTCAATACAATATTCTCTTTTAATTTTTTTGAGAAGTATGAGAGCATGTAATAAGAAGAAAATTCCTTACCTAAATGAATTAGCAACCGATTAAAATATGTGAAAATATCCAAAACAAAATCACTGCTACACGAGCTTCGCTTCTGGCTTGTAAACAAACAATGCGGTTGGTTCAGTTAGCGGTTACGGGTTACGGCTAGCAAAGCAATGTCTGATGTTCATTCGATAACATTTCGATACTTCAAAAAGAATGTCAAAAAATTAACATGTTTCTGATATCAGATCAGTATCACATTTTGGACAGGTTAGTGTGTTGTCATAAATATGTCATGTTTTAGTTATCGTTTCGATAACAAATATTTATACAGAAATTGCATGTCGGTATGTTTTCGATATTTTAAAGACATCGATTAGATGATATAACTTTTTTTTATCGTGAAAAGGTACCTAAATGTTACGCGAAAATCGATACATCTGACAAGTCTGACATATCTGACATCATTTTGTTATGTTTCCGACACGGCTGTGTTTGCTGGGAATTTACTGTTTATAAAAGAGTAAATTTTAAATAATCAAAAACTCACTATTACAGCCCGTAAATAGAGCCTGTGATATTTTTATGAAAGCTGCCGTTATTTTTGCGTGTAGAAAGTAATTCTTGAAGAAATAAACAGGTTCTAGTCGGCGAACGCACTTTAATGAATATTTTCACGTAGATAGAGCACATAGTAATATTGTTATGAAAGTTGCCGACATTTTTGCGTGTAGAAAGTAATTCTTAATATATAAACAGTTTCTATTCTAGAAATACACTTTATTTTGTTTTAGTCTTGTTTGTCATTTAAAGAATTTTGGAAGAATTTAGTTCAGAGCCATAAACCAATAAATTTTTCCCGAAAATTCCAGAAAACTCTTCTTATTGTAGTTAGAGCTTCCAAACTTTGGCTACTCTAAACTACAAGTTTTAGCGAAATTCGACCGCCAAGCCGCCAAATTCGGCATAAAATCGCCACAATTGATGCCAAGACAAATATAAGTGTTGGTTACAAACGTGGCGACTTGGCGCGATTAGCGATTAAATTTTGCGGCAAATGTTGCTTCAGGATAGCTAGAATTAGTAAATCCTTTCCTGATTTTGACTGAATTAATTGTTTCGGTAAAATGTATCGTTTTTCACCTCTAATTTTCGCCAAAGTGAACAAAAATAGGCCGTCTTTACTCGAATGATTTTCATTAAACTCTAAACTATAAGTTTGCCAATGAGAGATTGAGCAATAAGCTATTCTTGAAAAAACTTGTATATTTGTTTGACGATTTACAAGTATATAATCCTATAATCATCACTTTTGTGGCTAGAGTAACAGTCTTTCAGTTCTTTTTTTTTTTTTTTTTTCGTGGTTATAACCTGTCTGTTTATTTACAAATTAGTTACCTCACACAAAAATGCCAATGTTTTCATAACAATACGTATATTCGAATGGGTGTGTAAAAAGGCGTGTGTTGTTCACATCAGATTTTTTTTACTTTCTCTTACTCATAAGTTAGAGAAAGTATTGTTTTTGGGTCAAATTTTCGAACGCGAGTTTTTGATATATTTACATGTTCTGAGGTCCCCTGAATACGAAAATCATGTTTTTAGCAAATGGTCTGTGTGTATGTCTGTGTGTATGTCTGTGCGTCCGTGTGTCTGTGTGTCTGTGTGTGTGTCTCTCTGTTATCAGCATATCTCAAAAACAAATTATGGCAGAAAATTCAAACTTGGTATTCTAAATGTGTATCATAT
The DNA here is from genome assembly GCA_963930645.1 of Salticus scenicus. Taxonomy (NCBI): domain Eukaryota; kingdom Metazoa; phylum Arthropoda; class Arachnida; order Araneae; family Salticidae; genus Salticus; species Salticus scenicus. The sequence goes on from OZ005661.1 coordinate 166,848,652, forward strand.
AAGGATGCTACAGTAAGCTTTTCGTTAAGATCAAGCAAATGGTTCGTGTACAGGGACAATCAAGAGAATTCTAATACATTACGTCTATGGGGGAAATTGCAGGTAAGTAAAGTTTAACGTCTATAGACTACACTAAACCAAATGAAACGAATATATATATATTGTAATAGAGATAGAACTGGGAATTTTTTTTTGTGTATGTAGGAGCCTCGCCTCCCCCAACTGGGGGGGAAGTCCCCCCTCAAGGTAGTAAATTTTCATGATGGGTATCTTTCAAAAGAGCTCGCCAATACCTTTAAAACGAATGGTTGAACCATCGATCTGCGATAATTTAAAGAGTTGTCGATTTTTTTTTTTACTTTTAACGAAAAAAAATCTTTTTTTTTTTTTTTTTTTTTTTTTTAATATTGAGAATAAAATTGACTTTTTTTTTTATATTTAGTGTTATACTACTTCTCTAATATGGAAATCGTCTGCATTATCATAAAAGATAATTTTTTTTAAATAATAATTTTAATAAATTATTTTTTAAAAACATAATAATTTTTAATAGCCGAATTAAATTCTATATAAATGTAGGTGCATGAAAGAAAAGGGGGGTTGAGGGGGGCGGTAGCCCCCCTCACACAGAACTAATTATCATATAAAACTCTTTCGAGGCCTAATTTGAATTGTTTAACACAGGTTTACATAACAGTACTCGTATTTTTACCTCTTAAGCTGCAACCTGTATTTATAGTATTAAATTTCAGGGTAAGAGAAAGTCGTGTGAGTGACACACCAGATTATTTAAAAAGATTTTGATAATATTTTATTTAGAAAATAAAAAAGGCGCATGGAGAATGAAATATAATGGTCCTGGATAATTTAATTTAAATTAATTTATAGAGATGTCAACAGGGTCAGGTGAAGTTCATGTGAGTCCCAGGACACACGTACTTTCAGAGCCCCCCCCCCCCCCACACACACACACCAGCCCCCTCCTAGCACTTAAAATGTTTTTTCTGTTACGATATTTATGCATTAAAAACAGAATTTGTGGAATAAAATGTGCAGGAAATGGGTTCTAAGGCAGCCTGCTCCTCTGAGCCCAAGGCTCGTTTCCCGCATGCCCCTACTTTAAACAGGCCCTGGATGTCAATGATACAGGAAAAATACTTTAGCCAGTTTTACTTTCTCTTACCCATAAGTTAGAGAAAGTATTGTTTCTGGGTCAAATTTTCGATCGCGAGACTTTGTTATATTTACACGTTTTGAGGTCCCCTGAATACGAAAATCATGTTTTTAGCAAATGGTCTGTGGATATGTCTGAGTGTCTGTGTGTCTCTGTGTGTGTCTGTCTGTTATCAGCATATCTCAAAAACAAATTATGGCAGAAAGTTCAAACTTGGTATTCTAAATGTGTATCATATACGGATGCTACAGTAAGCTTTTCGTTAAGATCAAGCAAATGGTTCGTGTACAGGGACAATCAAGAGAATTCAAATACATTACGTCTATGGGGGAAATTTCAGGTAAGTTGAGTTTAACGTCTATAGACTGAACAGGGGAGCAGCCCCCGCTCACCGCTCGAAGAGCGGTGTTGAGCACTTCCAGAACCGAAGTTCACGTGGGCTGTCCCGAGAAGAACCCCCTACAGACCTGCCTGACGTTTATTTAAAAAGCAAGAAGGTTTTACATAGGCATCGCCAGGCATGAAGCCTTACCGCGACAAGGGGCGATGGAAAACAACATAGAAAGAGTACATGGTCATCGCCTGGCTGAAAGCCACCTCGAGACACTGGGCACTGATAATTTTATATGGATTGTGCCAGGTCTTTAGAGCCTCTCGCGTCAGACAGCACTAGATGAGTTGTCACAGCTCTTGATGTGTACTAGAGAGTTCAAGTTTGACTAGAATAGACCAGGAGGTACAATTGGATGACAACATGGATGACAGTATTGCAGAACAACTGTGCAGAAAACTGATTTTGCAGGGTAATTTGGGTAACAGAGGAGAGAATTAGAGAGTTAGGATTGATGCTAATTTAAACTATAGAGTTTACTTAGTTTTTAAGAGAGGTTTTGAGTAAGAGGCTTCCTTGCAAACAGATTTTTGTTTAGGTGACGGGTATTTTAAAAAAGTGTGGGAGGATAAGTAGCTTCATTTGGGAAGAATATTAGCTGCCAGTGGGAATAGTTATTAATCAGTGAAATTGGTTATGTCCATTAAGAGGGAGAAAATATTGTTTAGTTTTTGAATTAACAGTTTTCTGGTTAAGATATTTTCAAGCCAATTATTTGGTCTTGGAGAGGGATTTCTGAAATGGAACTGTTGAGTTAGGGGGGAAGAGAAATAATAATGTTCGGGAGTTCCCTCCTCACCGCAGGGACACAGGGGAGAGCGTCGGCGATGAAACTTGAAGAGGTAGGGTTGAAAGGGGCCATGGCCTGTTAAGAAAGCCGTTATGGGAGGAGTTAGAGTCCATGAATTTGTTGAAACCTGTGGGATTAGGGAGAAGGTATATCTACCTTTCTCGGAATTTCGCCACAGGTCTTGCCATTTTAAAATGAAGATTTGCTTCAGTTTTAGTTTTACGTAGGAGGGAGGGGCAGGAGGAGTTGGTTCTTTTACTGGGAATTCTGTGGCTTCTTTGGCCAGGGAATCAGCAATTTCATTACCGACTACTCCCCTGTGGGCAGAAACGTGTGCCAGGGTACAGTTAAGGTTAGAGTTCATTAGAATTTCTTTTATTTCCAGGACTTGTGGGTGTCTGTTCCGATGGCGAGCAATGGCGAGCAGGCTCGAAAGACTATCACTATAAACACTTAGTTGTTGTTGTTGATTATGATTTATGACCGCCCAGTCTAGGGCTTTTTTAATTGCGTAGAGTTCTGCTTGGAATACTGAGTTGTAGTCCTCGAGCCTACCCGCCCACCGATAGGCTTCGCTGTCGCCTTCAAGAACACAGAAAGATGAGGCAACTCCAGCCTCGGTCTTAGAGCCATCCGTGTAGACCGCCACCGGGACAGAAGGTGAGAAGCTATTTTTTGAACAGTTTGTTATTAGAGGAGCTACATCCAAATCTGGGTGAATTGCCCAACTGCAGGTCAGGGGCTGGATGGGAGTTTGGGGAAAGACTATGTTAGTGAGCTCTTGGTCATTTAGTTGTAGGATCTTACTTTTAGTATAGTTTTGGGCGACCTGCAAGTGGGCATGGGGAATCCCAGTGATAACGGTGAGGGCATCAGTGGAGATGGTTTTATACCCTCTTGCAATTTGCAGGAGGAAAGGGCGCTGAGCGGAGTCAAGCGAAGCTCTGGCGTTAGATCTTAAGTGACCTCCCCAGATGCCTGCCCCATAGGTTATTATTTTTTCAATTATTGTTTGATACCATATTTTAAGGAGAGAGGTGGAGATACCCCACATCTTTCCTACCATCTTAGTTGAGTTGTGGTAATGACTTAGTGTTTTGAGTTTAAGGTCCTTTACATGGGGCAGCCAGTTGAGGTGTCTGTCGAAGGTTATTCCCAGAAGCTTCATGTGATCAACATGCTGGACACTGATACCATCAATCCGCATCTTGGGATTTCTCTTTTTTAGGGATCTGGGGAAAGCAATAGTTAGGGCCTTGGTTTTAGATGGTGAGAGTTTGAGGTCAAACTTTTTAAGGAGCCTGCTAAATAAGGAGAGTGCTTCCTGGGCCTGGTCCTCCAGATCCTTCCTGATACTGCCCGAGAGAATCAGGGCAAAGTCGTCCGCATAAGCGAATGTCGTAAAGCCCTCAGAGTTCATGCGCTTTAGCACGCCGTCAGCTATGAGATTCCAGAGAATCAGGCCGAGGCACGAGCCCTGGGGGCAGCCTTTAGCTTGGGAAAATTCTGTGCTTCCCTCGCCCCAGTTAATGATGATGTTCCTTTTTGAAAGGTAGGAGCGAATGACTCCAGCCAGGTTCCCCAGGCAGTTGAGTTCCTGTAGTGCTCTGTGAATATGGGGCCACTCTACATTAGCAAAAGCACCCTTAATGTCCAAAGAGATGATGGTGGTGTATCTAGAGGCATTACAGCTTACGGCGCAGGAATCGTTAATGGTTTGTAAGGCATGTTCGCATGATCTGCCCTCTCTGAACCCAAATTGGTTTGGATGGAGAAGTCGGTTTGTTTCTAGGTGATAGTTAAGCCGGGTTACGATTAATTTCTCGAGCAGTTTTCCTAGGGTAGGAAGGAGGCAGATCGGTCTATAAGATGTGGGCTCAGAGGGGAGTTTCCCTTGCTTCAAGAAATACACCACCTCACCTCTTCGGAGAATTTCTAGGAAATAATTTAGTCTGAGGCATTGATTGGTCCATAGTAGGAATATTTGTGGGATAGTGCTATGAATGTTTCGTAAGATTTTAAAAATGTTATCTGGACCTGGCGCTTTATTAATGTTGAAGCTGTAAAGAGTGGATTTAATCTCGGACTCCGTGAAGGGAACATCCGAGGGAGCCGAGAAGGAAGGTTCTTGAAATAGTGGGTATTGTGTTTTGGGGAATAGAGTGCTAGTTAGGAATTCCAGGTTGTTGCGCTTGGAGGAAAGAGCTGGAGGTCTTTCTAGTTTCAACTCTGTGGGGGTGAAAAACTGGTTACTATAAAATTTTTGAGCGGTGCCGAATATTTGTGTTTGTGTGGTGCAGAAGTTTTTCCATGCGTTGTGTTTAGTGGTCTTGATTTGTGTTTGAAGTTGGCCGAATGCTGTTTGATTTTTAGTTTATGTTGTGGTATAAGTGTGTGGTCTAGGTATTTTAACTGTCTTTTCATTGCTGTCAATTTGTTACGCATGGTGCGGAGCTGGGGAGTCCAGAAGGTACAGGTGAAGCAACGTCCCGACTTTTTCAGCCTGAAAGCCGAAGTGCCAGCAGATTGAATAGCGGCTATGAAATTTAACGTGAAGTTTTCTAGTTGGTTAGTGTCCTTTATTGAGCTTAAATTTTCCAATAGGGGTGAGCGAGGTTTAACATTCATTTATTGAATTTATTAAAGTTTCCGCGTTTGGTTGCGAAACGTTTTGATTGGGTTATGGAGGGTTTAGAGTTAAGGGAGAAGGTGATATAGTTGTGATCGGAGTTATTAAAGTTGTCCAGGACTTTCCAGTCATTCACCCTGGCATAGGTCTTGGGGTTACACAATGTGAAGTCCGGCCAGCCCTGGGCATCGCGCTTTTGGAAAGTTGGTGCTGAATTCTCTATGTTAGCCATGCAGATGTTGTTGGACGCGATAAATTCAATGAGGCTGCGACCTCTGATGTCCTCAGTGGGTGAGCACCATAGGGGGAAATTAGCATTGAGGTCGCAGCCGCAGAAAAAAGGTGTACGTTGAGAGATTAAGTGCTGCCACTCCAAAAGACAAGCCTCAAAGTCCACAGACGGGGCGGCGTAGGCACTTCCAAGGGTCAGTTCACCCTCCCTCGTGGTTAGTGTAATGAAAACACAATGTTCCCCAGTTAAAACGTGTGTGAAGTTTAGGTTGCTATTTGTGATTATGATGTGTGCTATATTGTTTTTTGAGCTGAAAAACGTCTATAGACTGCACTAAACCAAATGAAACGAATATATAATTTTTGTAATAGAGATAGTTAACTGTGAAAAAAATGTGTATGTAGGAGCCTCGCCTCCCCCCCCCCTGGGGGGAAATCCCCCCTCGAGTGGAGTAAATTTTAATGATGGGTATCTTTCAAAAGAGCTCGCCAATACCTTTAAAACGAATGGTTGAACCATCGATCTGCGATAATTTAAAACAAAGTTATCGATTTTTTTTTTAATTTTAGCGAAAAAAAACTTAGAAAAAAAATCGTGTTTTTTTTTTTTTTTTTTTTTTTTTTTTAATATTGAGAATAAATTGGACTTTTTTTTGGATATTTGGTGTTATACTATTTCCCTCACATGGAAACCGTCTGCATTACCATAAAAGAGAATTTTTTTAAATAATAATTTTAGTAAATTATTTTTTTAAACAGAATTATTTTTTAATAACCAAATTAAATTCTATATAAATGTAGGTGCATTAATGAAACGGGGGTTGAGGGGGGCGGTAGCCCCCCTCACACAGAACTAATTATCATATAAAACTCTTCAGAAGCCTAATATGAATTGTTTAACACAGGTTTACATAACAGTACTCGTTATCTTATCTTTTAATTTGCAACCTGTATTTATAGTATTAAATTTCAGGGTAAGTGAAAGTCGTGTGAGTGACACACCAGATTATTTTACTTTCTCTTACCCATAAGGTCGAGAAAGTATTGTTTTTGGATTAAATTTTCGAACGCGAGTTTTTGTTATATTTACATGTTCTGAGGTCCCCTGAATAGGAAAATCATGTTTTTTGCAAATGGTCTGTGTGTATGTCTGTGTGTCTCTGTGTGTGTCTGTCTGTTATCAGCATATCTTAAAAACAAATTATGGCAGAAAGTTCAAACTTGGTATTCTAAATGTGTATCATGTAAGGATGCTACACTAAACTTTTCGTTAAGATCAAGCAAATGGCTCGTTTACAGGGACACTCAAAAGTATTCAAGTAGATTACGTTTATGGGGGAAATTGCAGGTAAGTAGAGTTTAACATCTATAGACTGCACTAAACCAAATGAAATGGATATATATTTTTTGTAATAGAGATATTCAACAGGCAAAAAAAAATGTGTATGTAGGAGCCTCGCCTCCCCCCTCGAGGGGAGTAAATTTTCATGATGGGTATCTTTCAGAAGAGCTCGCCAATACCTTTAAAACGAATGGTTGAACCATGGATCTGCGATAATTTAAAACAAAAAATTAACAAATAGAATTTCAATTACAACAAGTTAAAATAGAGAGAGTGAAATCTGAATTAGAATGATCGCACATACGAACAGTTAAAAACCCTAACGAAGACGATTCACAAAATAAAATTGAGCAGTACGATTCCCTGGATTCGCTGATAAAAAGTATTAAAAGTATTAAAAATAATAAAAACTTGTACCAAATTTCCTGCAAAAAGACTACATAATATATCGGCATTATTTTGTATAACCCTCTAAACTAAATATGAATTCTATCACAAAATATTTCATAGAAAAACATGCTTTTATACATTCTAATAACATTTCCTTATATTTAGTGTAACCATGTTAAAATATATTTTTAATACATTCCATCTATAGACCATAATGGTACAATTATTCTTTTGTGTGTTTCTCAAAAGGAGTCACCGTTATTAGATACACCACTAAAAATGATACACCTAATTAATTATAACTCACTTATATTTCAACCTAATTTGACATCATTTGAATGATTACAGAATATTATCGGAATTCTTTTGTGTGGTCCTGTAAAATAAATTTAGCTTATATATAACTTTTTTTTTTTTTTTTTTTTTTTTTAAGAGTGAGAAAACATGCTTTTAAATATGTTTGTAATATATGTTAATTCCACTAAATGCAGCATAAACACGTTAAAATGCGCTTAGATAAAAATTTACCCATCGATTCTAATGTTATGAAATTCTTTTGCGTTTCTCTGTAAAAGAACACCAGTAAAAACATTTCAACTTATTCTATGTTTTTCAAAAATAATTGCTCGAAATTTAACAAAATTTGGATGATTACATGACATTGTCGGAATACTTTTGTAAGGTCCTGTACATTAATTATGAAGCTTAAGTACACATATTTTCTACAGAAATAATAAATTTAAGCATTCCAATAATGTACGCTAATTTATTTTCATTGAATACAGATTAACAAAGATAAAATTCGCTTAAACGAAATTCACCCTGTAGGCCATAACGATAAGAAAAACTTTGGTGTGTCCCTCTACACGTTCTGTGAATAATCTAAACATAAAAAAATTACACAACTATTTTTTTACAGAGTCTGAACATTTATACCAATTTGCAAGTCAATCGGGAAATTTTGCGGCCGCTATCGCGGTACAAATTCTGTCCATAGTCCGTAATGATAAGGAAAACTTTGGTGTGTCCCTGTACACGAACACTAAATTGAATACACACTTAAACTATATTCATTCAGTGTGGTTCATGAGCATGTGTACCAAATTGCAAGCCAATAGCGTGATTTTTGCGGCCGCTATCACTCGAGAAACAGGCATACAAACAGAACCCAAAATTTTTTTGATTCTCCATATGGAGGCCTCCACTGACGCTTCGGTAATAATTTAGCTACATTTCAGAGTAAAACTTACTGTGTAACACTTTCTATGGTTACCTATGCTGTTGTCTAAAGACAGTTTGGACAGTTCATTAATTTGAAGAAGAAGCAAATCAGTAGATATTTTTCTTTCACCAACATTTAAAACTTTCCACTGATCAGCAAACAATCTCCCTTCAGCCCAGCTTATAAGAGATAAACATGTCACCTATGAATGTATCTCATCTCCGATGTACAAACAATAAATAATTTCGTCTGATATTATATTACCTGTAATAATTCTACTTAAAAATAAAGGGAAAAAACAGTAATAACAGAATTCGATTAAAATGTTAATAATGCGCAAGATAATGATGCTGAAAGAAACTTTACATCTTATTTGAGAAAAATACTACAATTTTCAATTTACCTCATTCTCGATATATAAACTTATGCCATTTTTTTCTCACATTAAATGAAATGTAAAGATTACTTAAAAATACACGAAAAGAAAGCAATAATATAATTGGATAAAAATGTCAACAATACTCAAGATAATGCACACATAAATCAACGTAAACAAAACATATCAAATGCTAGCGCGCGCTAACAGCAGCTGTCATTAGGCAAAAAATAACAGCGGAAAAGAAATTACTGTTTTGATTGGGGGATAAGCGAATGAATGAGTAGAAAATTTGACTATCTCTAAGTGTAAGTAGAATAGCAGGACTGCAGAAATGTCAAATTTGTAGAATTAATTTAATCAATTTAAAAAAAAAAAATGTGCACATCTTCAGACCAGAACATTGCGAATTTGTAGATAATAGAATATTCTTTTAATTTTAACATTAATTTGAAATTGCCCCTCGATGATTGAAGCGGACTTGATTGATATCAACCTATGGCCCACTGCCTATAATATAAGTTGTTGAAATAACCATGATTTTCGAAAGGAAATAAATATGTTCGCCAGATAATTTGGCGATATTTTTTCCCCGCCAAGGATAACAGATATGAAATCTATTCCGCTGCAACATATGAGTATCATATATCAGAAACTGTATTTAGACATTTAAAAACAAATCTGAGTTCAAATTATGATAGAATATTTACCATTTTCCCTTTAATTAGTATATTTGTTGGATATTTGTTGTGTAAATATCGTCTTTTGAAATGAAATATTTATGTTTTCAATCGAATATGGAAGTTTCCCATTTTTTTTTTCTAGAGTTTTGAAAATTAAAATTAAAATTTTATCAATTTTACAGAAAGAAAAACTTAATCTAACGCATGCACACGATAACAAATACAAATCTATACCCAAATATGGGGATTAAAATCGAGAAATAAATTTCCTCGATTTTTAATAATTTTTTACAAAAAATCCAGTGGACGATTAACATAGAAAATCTTTTTCTTGCATCCACGGACGGCCAGTAACGTCATCTCTTCGCTTGTGCATAGAACTACATTAGCACTGAATCAATGTGTAGTAAATTTTAAAGTGATAATGACTTAAATTTTCGTAAGATGCATAATTTAATTTTTTACAATTTTTTAATGTTCACGTATAATGAAATGTATTTATTTTTTATGTCAAAAAATAAAAAATAAAAATAAAATAAAATAAAATAAAATAAAATAAATAATAAACTCTTTTTTTTCAACTATTAAATTATAACTAATATTTATTTTCATATTTTCATTAATTAAAAGAAAACTTTGCAACGTAATATCTTTAATAATTTCATGTACATAGTGTCCACACAAAAAATTAACAGTTTTTAGAGCTCTTTTAACACAACCCAGCTCTTTCACAACCCACCTTTGGATCCCAGCTGCAGTGGGCAGCAAAAGTATCCAAGCACTGGCAATAAATAATCCCTGTCCAAAAAGGGTACACTTAATAATGCTTTGTTAAATAAATCCTTGACAAGTCATGCTCTTAGTCAGTATAAGAACATGATTCGACAAGGATTTATTGAACAAAACAGTTTTAAGTGTACGTTTTTGATATCGGAATTATTGGCTAGTTCTCGGATACTTTTAAGAAGACTATGTAAACAAAATGCGCCGGCGTGAACGCATTAAAAAGTATAACATATACGGAGTACGTTTTAAAAAAAATTCATCCGTTTTTACTTAAAAAAAAAAAAAAAAAAAAAAAAAAAAAAAAAAGGCCAACTTTCATCACCAAAGTAGTTAAGTCTAGAGAAATAAAATATAAGTGGTCCACCCGGATGTGTTCCCGACAAACGCTTTGCTACATTTATATAGATTAAAAAAAAAAAAAAAAATCGTACTAAAACAATGAAACAGCTTGGACTTCTTGGCGAAACTTGAAATTGGCACGTTTAGCTTGGACGTTTCTCGCCAATATCTTTACTTACGCAATTGCGATACCAATTTTAATTCATCCCGAAAACGACATAAAAATCTAAAAACGACCAAGAGGCTCTTATGCTAAATATATATCAAAATAATTTTAGGAAATGAATCTAGTAATCGATGCTAGAGTATGAAATACAGATACTGCATGCCTTTATATATGGAAGAATGGGTTTAAATACATCCTGCCATATTAAATAATTTTGTTTCTATATATTTAAAAAAAGTTACAGTCGGTAACAAAAGTGTCCGAACACTAGCAAAAATTCCTATGTAAAAAAAGTACACTTCATACGGTTTTGTTAAATAAATCCTTATCGAATCATATTCTTACACTGACTAAGAGCAGGATTCGACAAGGATTTATTTAACAAAACCGTATGAAGTGTACTTTTTTTACATAGGAATTTTTGCTAGTGTTCGGACACTTTTGTTACCGACTGTACTGTCACTGGCGTCAATTTTTTTTGTCTGCGGCAGCATGTTCTAGCGGAGGGCGCAGGTTTCTTCGCGTTATGAGAGGTATCAATGTGTTCCGAATACTCCAAGGTAGACATTTCAGCAGCTTAGAAATTTGTATCATTTTAATTAAAAAATGTATTAACTAAAAATGACAAGTATATGAAAGTACTATATTTGCCATTTTGAAAGTACCCTATTTCCAAGTTTCTCCCAGTCACGTTGTTCTTCTGTCGTGAAATCATTTAACATGGGAAAATTAAAATATGATCCATGGTTGCACGTAAGCAGGTAGGTAGGTAGGTGGGATTTAACGTCGCGCCAGTACTGCGCTATGGGTAATTGTCGATGGTCTGTGAGGCACCCCTAGAGATGTTCCAGAGACATGCTATCACAATTTTGATCCTTCACGGAGGGGATTCCCTTCCCCCCCCCCCCATTGGTGATCCCCAAAGTTATAGTTTGGACGGGAACATGGAGGAGTTTGGGGCCATGTTAGATTTTATGTTCACCAGCCACCATTAGCATACACGACGGTCTTTGGCCGGCTCAAGTATCGAATCGGCAATCTTCCAATTATGTGCTTGGCGCTTTACCGACTAGAGTACCGCGGCCCGAAACGATGGACGTAAAAATTAAATAAATAAATATCAACTTTTTTTTCTATACTTTTAGAAAATTAATTTTCTTACACGGGAAAATTAAAATATGATCCATGGTTGTAGGTAGTTTGTGTTTGACGTCGTACCATTACCCCGCAATAGATAATTTGCGACGGTTTGGGACGCACTCCCACGGATGTTCCGGAGACATGCCACCACAGTTTTAGTCCTACATAAAGGGGATGGTTCCCCCGCTTTGTTGGCCCCAAGAGGTATAATTTTGATGGTAACATGGATGATATTGCAGCCACGACAAATTTTTCGTGCACTAGGCACCATTAGTGGACACAACGGTATTAGGCAGGGTCGAGAACCGAAGCCGCAGTCTTCCAATTACGAGCTCGGTGCTCTACCGACTGGGGTATAGCGGTCCGGATCTAAGGTTGCAAAAAAGAAATAAAAAGGGTTATATACTAAAGCTACAATCCAGAATGGCCTAGATATTATATGATTTTCTTTCTATTTAATATATATATATATATATATATACATTCGGTAACAAAAGTCTCCGAACACTAGCAAAAATTCCTATGTTAAAAAAGTACACTTAATACAGTTTTGTTAAACAAATCTTTGTCGAATACTGTTCTTAGTCAGTCTACAAACAGGATTCGGCAAGGATTCATTTAACAAAACAGTATTAAGTGTACTTTTTTTACATAGGAATTTTCGCTAGTGTTCGGAGACTTTTGTTACCGACTGTACATACATACATACATATATATATATATATATATATATATATATATATATAATATATTTCAATTTGACATTGAGTATGAGGATTTTCATAATAACTTTCTCGCCATATGTTAATAAGTACAGTCGGTAACAAAAATGTCCGTACACTAGCAATAATTCCTGTGTAAAAAAAGTACACTTATTACAGTTTTGTTAAGTAAATCCTTGTCGAATACTGTTCCTTGTCAGTGTAAGAACATGATTCTATAAGGATTTATTTAACAAAACCGTGTGAAGTGTACTTTTTTTACATAGGAATTTTTGATGGTGTTCGGACACTTTTGTTACCGACTGTAAAGTGTGTCGAGGAGGAGGCGAAGCCTCTCTCGGGGATAGGTGAGCGGAGCAAGCAGTGGGCAGAGCCCCATAGTGTTTTCAAAAAATGTAAGCATATACAGGGTGTTTCAAAAAAACGTTGGCAAAATGACATGGTAGATCAGTCATACAACAAGGATAAAAAATCGCATAGGAACAGGGGGTCGCAACAGCGATCCGGAGCCGCTACAGGGTGTCTAAAATAATACATAACACAAAGAGAAGAAACAAAACCATTTGAGATCATTTTATTGATAATTACTCACTCACATGTGACTAATGCAAGCCAAATGTTGAGCCTACAGGAGATACTCAAAGTTTTTGCCAGATGCATCGAAACACGCTTGGCATCTACGTTGCATAGAACGCCGCACCTTCTCAAAGATACCAGGTGTATCCCGAACACATCCTGCTGCCACTACGATTCTTCCTACCAAGTCTTACGGCGTTGCAACAGGTGTTTCATACACAAGTACTTTTAAATATCCCCATAAGAAAAAGTCCAAGGGAAACAGGTCTGGTTATCGTGTTGGCCATGCGATTCGTCCACCACGAGCACGACCAATCCAGTCGCCAGGAAAAGTAGCCTGCAGATGTGCTCTGACGTCTGTGCTGAAATGTACAGGAGCTCTGTCCTGTTGAAATTGAATGTGTTGACGAATAGGCATCGGAACATCATTCAGAATTTCTGGCAGAACCTCTTGCAAGAATGTTAGATAAATGGGACCGTTAAGTCTTTCTGAAAGAATGTACGGACCAAGTAAACAATCTCCTACAATGTCAGCCAGCATGTGAACGGAAATATTTCGTTGTGCGCCGTGCGGACGTGTAGCATGCGGGTTTCCATTCGCCCACGTATGTAGGATGTGAAAGTTCATCACACCATCTAATGCAAACGCAGCCTCGTCCGTGAAGAGAACACTTGTTGCAAAGTTTTTGTCCGCAGCACTTTCTTGCGAAATACACCACGCAAAATCCATACGATTGTTGTAGTCTCCTGGTTCGAGTGCCTGGACGTGTTTTAAATGATAAGGATGTAGTCCTTCGTCGTGTACAATGGGCCAGACGGTAGGTTGGGGGATATGGGTCTTTCGGGATACAACTTGTGTACTCGTTGAAGGATTACGCTGGAGATTTTGGACAACTCTTTCTTAAGCATGCACTGTTCGAGTTATTCGTTGGCGACCAGCATTCGACTTGTGCAAGTCGCGGTTCGTGTAACTAGCCATGTTACGCCCAACGGATCCACGTCTCGAATGAAGACAATCTCCGTTTGCTCAGCTCGTGTTTGTATCGCAACGCCCTCTCCTGGCTCTAGCGCCCTTTACAGGCGTTTGCGACCCCCGTTCCTGTGCGATTTTTGATCCTTGTTGTATGAATGATCTACCATGTCATTTTGTCAACGTTTTTTTGAAACACCCTGTATATATTAGTTCCCCATCATACTATATGTAAGGGGAACTTAAGGAATCGTGAAAATTTTCGACCTCAGTTTTTTTACTTTTTTCACGTTTTCAGGTGTGAGGAATCCGAAAATAAAAATATTTGTATGGTGTCTGTCTGTAGGGTGTCTGTTAGTCTTAACATGGGTTTAGTAGTTCCTTAACATGTGAGAATAGGAAAAAAATTCACTTAAACGTGCATTAAATGGAAACGTTTTACTGTAAAAATGTGAGACCAATTTTAAAGTATCAGTTTTGGTGCCGTAATGAACATCAGTAACTATAAATATGCTACTTTGAAAATTTCGCAAGTTATGGAATTTAACGAATTTTTTAACATGGCAGTATAGGGCAAAATTTCACATAAACGTTAATTTTGAGAGATATTTTCATCGTAAAGATGTCAGACTACTTTTGAAATATTATTTAGGATACTGGCATGAATATTAACGACTATGAATTTTGCAATATAAAAATTTCGTTTATTGGAAATTTACGAATTTCTTAACATGGCAGAATAGAGCAAAATTTCACATAAACGTCAGTCTTGAGGGATATTTTCATCGTAAATATATCAAACCACTTTCTAAATATTATTTAGGATACTGGCATGAATATCATAGACTATGATATTTTCCAATTTGAAAAATTCGTAAGTTATTTGGAATTTACGATTTACTTAACACGTCGGATTAAAGAAAAATTAAGCATAAACTTCCATTTTGAGGATCATAAATACATTAAACAGCTTAACAATTACATTTATGATATTTGTTTTAACATGGTTGAATACAAATATTCTATTAGAAAAATTTCGTAAATTATTCGTAATTTACGATTTTATCAACATAGCGAAATTGTAAATTTTTCATATAAATATGAATTTTGAGGATTATTGCATTGGAAATAGTAGCATGAAAACTAAACAACTAAATTGACCCAGATAAATTAAATTAATATATTAGAATAAGATAAATATATCGAACTGAACGGTGGAGAGCCTATTAGGCGGAGATTTCATTCTGTCACTGTACCAAGCTTTGGTCAAATTAATTTCTTTTCACATGATTATAATATGTCTCGCACTAAAAATTTATGAGAACATAAATATGATGGGGAACTGAGCAGAGCCCACATATGCCTACTAGTTATTTTCTTTTTATTTATTTTTTTATTTTGTGGGGGGGGGGGGGGGCACAAAAGAAATATGACTGGTGAGCAAGAAATCTGTTGTATCGGCCAAATTTTTAAACAAAAAATCTGTTTTATTCTATTTACTGCACTGTAGGATTTTAGTTCCTATAAGGTATGATACGAGAAATTTTTTTTATACCTTCCTGTAAAAGAAGGTAATACGCACATAATTTCGCCTGATGTTCATACTTTAGCGAATTAATGTAACACATAGCAGTTATTTGTGTTTTAACAAATTTAGCAAATAAAAACAACTCAGCAATAAAAAAAAAAAAAGTAATTTGAAATAACTTGTACTCAAAGTAATACATATTAATTCTATTTTGTATCGCTTGAAAACGTACCATATGTACTAAATTCATAAAATATTATATATAGTTCTTGCAACGAGGACCTTTATCATACCTACCAAATTTAATCTCAATAGAAAATGCAGCAGTTTTACGCTGTCGTGTTTACTCATTGACATGCATATCCCAAAAAACCTAAAATAATTAAACTGTACATATTTCGCATGGTCATAACCAATAACATATATACTAAGTTTGAGTTCAATAGAATGCTTTATTTAGACACTCTCGTGTTCATTCATTCGCGTAAATATTAACGTTAATTCTATACTCATAAAATTATTTCATGCAATGGTGACCTATAATATACATACCACATTGGAATGCAATCGGATTTCCCATTTAGGACTTATTGCGTTCACTCGCATACTTCTGACAAATGGAAATGCTGAAATCATTGTATTTAAAAAAAAAAAAAAAATGAATTTAGAAGATTCCAAAACTTATTAAACCAGGATCAGATTATTTCAGATCATAAATCGTTATTTATAAGAATTCTACTTTGTATCTAAGTATCGAAAAAAAGAAGCTAAATTTTACATTTTTGAAATCTATCTTATGTAGTTGGCGCGTTACCTCTATCACACCTATCGAATTTGAGCTCAATCAAATGTGACATCTAGACGCTATCGTATTCATTCATATACATACATGCATACCTTCATCTCCGTAAAAGTAGCAAAAATTAATTCAGGAGACCTCAAAACCCATAGACAAATTAAAATGTCATAATTGAACTTTTTCATGATATCATTACTTTTCTTACATAATATATAATTGGAATTTAATGGTATGTTTTCTTCCATGATCCGTAATTTTAGAAAGCTAATGAAATGCTCTTTTTTTTGTGGATGATTCTCCACAGTACATTTTTTTAAAGCCTATTTTGCGCATTTTTTAAGCATGTATTAAGAAATTAGGCGATAAAGTCTTTCTGTGAATTTAATCTAATTTTATAAATATATATATATGTATATATATATATATATATATACAGTGCATCCCAAAAGTTTATAGATAACCCTTTATTCTTATTTAAGAGCTAATTAAACGAGCATAAAAGACGAAATAAATTATGAAAATATGTATTTACGTAATACAAATAATGAAATACTTAAAGAACTTTAAACACATATAAAATTAATTTAAAAAAGTAAAACGAAACTTATGCTGCCCCAAAAATATATAGACAACCGGTGTTAAAAGCTAATTGATGTGCTAATCTTCAAATTTGCATATTCCAAGGTTATGTACTTGTGACATAATAGTTTTCTGAGATAAAAACGAAGCTGTCTTTCCATTTATGACTGATTCTGCAGATGCCTCACAAAGTGCAGTTTTCCAACAGTGAAATTTTGAAAATTTATTGTTTCAATGCTCGTGGAATGAAAGTTGTGGACATTTCTAGAAAAATATGGACGCAGCAGGGTCGGTATCTACCATATTCTGTGAAAAGTTGACAATTTTGAAGCAAAATCACGTTCTAGGCGACCAAAGAAAACAACTGAACGGCAAGACAGAGATTTTCAGATTTGTTTCAACCCAGAATCTCTCTGTACGGTCATTTTCTAGAGAGATGATCGTTCCAGTATCAAAATCCACGGTGCATCGACGGCTGTAGGTAAGTAAATTGCTAGCTTATAGCTAAAAGTGAGCTAGTGACTATTTGCTAGTGACGTATATGCTAATTTCGTCAATTTGCATCAGTTCACCAAAGATGATAAAACGGCATAAAGACGTTCGTGTTTAGTGAGCTCGAAATCATATGAATTGGACATATGAATGGCTGAGTGCTCAGTTTAGTGATGAAAAGAAGTTCAATTTAGATGACCCCGATGGTTGGAAATATTACTGGCTCGATATTCGCAAGGACCCACAAACTTTTTTCAGCAGACAAAAAGAAGGGGGTTCACTCATGGTGCGGGGAGCATTTTCCTTTAAAGGAACTACAATCACTATCAATGTTGTTTTTTTATAAGTCGCCAATGTTCCGAAGATTACCCGAAAATGCTGGAAGTACGGTTACTTCTATTTGGAAATTTGTTAAGAATGGAAGAATGGATATATCAGCAAGACAATTGCTGCATTCACGTGTCAAACTCTACAATGCAATTGTTTAGACAAAACCTAGTAACTGTTATGGACTGGCCAGCCTTAAATCCTGAAGTGAAACCAATGGATAACCTTTGGGGAATATTTGCTAGTGACGTATATGCTAATTTCATCAATTTGCGTTAGTTCAAGATCAAATGCTGCAAACTGAAAGAAGTTCGTTTTCTCTAAAGCCAGAAATTCTTCAAACTACTGTTTTGAGTATGCCTGATCGAGTTTTTGAAGTGCTTAAACAAAATGGCTCAAAAATTTGAATGTTAAAGAAAAATAATGAGTTGCTTATAACCTTTTGGGACAGCAAATTTTAATTTTAGTTTCTATCACAATGTCTGTGATTGTAATATTATAATATTTTTGTATAATATTTTTATTGTCTTGATGTTACTTATAATTAAAAATGATTTTGAAATCTTTATTCATTTTTTTCAATTGTAAAAAAAAGAAAAATCCGTTGTCTATAAACTTTTGGGACGCACTGTACATATATATTTTTAATTAATAAATATGTTTCTTACAAACCTTTCAATTTTTTTATACAAAATTATCTCTAACTAGCAGGCTATGCCCGCTTCGCTGGTCACTATTTTTAAATGAATCACTATAGTTAAGGAATTCTCAAAATTACACCAATTTTTATCATGCGAAAAACAAAGAGAAAAAAAAGTGTGATTGGAAAAAATGTCGCAACGGGTCCCCACTTCCCTTGCAGCGCAGGCAATTGTGCGCTGCGTGCGCACATTTATGTTCAACACTCTTAATGAATCACTATATTACCGTAAGGGAAAAACATAAACAAAAAAAAAAAAAAAAAAATTATCCCATCAGTGGAATAATCGAATCGGGCCACCACTGCCTGCGGCAGCACATACAGGCGCGCAAGGCTCGCATGCTCCTTCACCTACCGTTCCCGCCCCTCCTAATTATTTTAGACTTTAAAAAATACTCGCAGTCCTTCTTTCGGGCTTTTAAACCTAATAATACTAATTTTAACATTTTATCTGAATTCCTTTATTTTGACCCCTGCGCCCGATTCCTTCCCGCCCTTCGTAATAATTCTGTACTTTCGAAAATATCCGCAATCGATTTATCGGGCCTCAAAACCTAACAACACTAATTTTCAGCGCTCTAACTCTTATTTATATATTTTTGCCCTTTCACCTCCCCTTCCCGTCTATCCTAATAATTTTACAAATTCGAAAATATACGCAATCGATTTGTAGGTATCAAAAACCTCCATGTACCAATTTAATAACTTTACAAATTCGAAAATATTCGCAATCGATTTGTAAGTATCAGAAACCTCTATGTACCAATTTTGAACGACCTAACGCTATTTTTATTTTTTGCCCCTCCTCCCGCCCCTCCTAATAACTTTACAAATTCGAAGGTATCCGCAATCGATTTATAGGTATCAAAACCCTTTATGTGCCAATTTTGAACGTTCTAACACTATTTTTATTTTTTTGCCCCTTCGCCCCCCCAAACATACATACACCTTTCTGACCCACCTAATAATTTTGCACTTTCAAAAATATCCTCATTGGACTTGCAGATCTCTAAAACCTACATGTACCAATTTTGAACGGTCTAACTATCTTTCTATTTTTTTACCCCATAGCCCCCCTTTCCCACCCCACCTGGGACTAATTCCTAAAATTAAAAAAATTATATTTTATGTATTTATGGGAGCTATATTTTAGAGCAAAAGTATCTTACACATATATTTTTTTCTGTTTGCAATATAAAGGATTATTTGAAATCACGTTTTGCCCCCTCTCCTGCCCTCTTGGGGGCCGAATTTCGAAAATTACAGAAATTAGTTTTTAGGTATTTGTATTAGCTATATATTAGAGCAAAAATTTCACATATATCTGTTTTTCTGTTTGAGATATATAGGAGTATGTGAAACCACGTTTCCGCATGTGAAATAACGTTTTGGCCCCTTTCCCTCCTTGGGGACCGAACTTCTAAAATTCCAGAAATTGGTTTTTAGATAATTATATTAGCTATATTTTAAAGCAAAAATTTTACGGATATCTGTTTTTTTCTTTGAGATATGAAGGTTTTCGTGAAATCACATTTTGCCCACTACACCCCCTTTGGGGGCGAATTCTTCTTAGGGGTTGCCTACACTATATGTTCTATAATCTGACCAAGTTTCGAGTCAGTGGCTCCAGTAGATTTTGTTGTGCGTTGATGAGTCAGTGAGTGAGTGAGTGAGTGGAAGTACTCTTTTATATGTATAGATTAAACATATTCTATTTATATTTGTAAAAAAAAAAAAAAAAAAAATTATTGCTTACATTTTTATTTGCTTTATCTATGAATGTAAAATTCATTGGGCACGAACGTCATCTTTTGACAATTTCATAAAATTTTTGCGTTAAACATCAGAAAATTCAAAATAACTATCATCTATATTGGCCAAAGACGTTATTGATTGCAAAAGGCACTAATACATATCTGTAGTAATGTTTATTCAAATTTTCAGCTCAATATTTGCAGAACTCTAGCCTCTACACTTATTAAACTGAACGAAAAGTAGAAGAAGAATGTAACAAACAAATTTAAGATTTTAAAAGTTACAGTACTTCGACCCCTTATTTCAGATCTGCTTGAAAATTCGTATGTTTCGACTGAAAGTATGATCAAATGTTGTGCAAAAAACCATAGGTTTAGGAGAACGGAGAGATGAGAAACAGGTAGCAGAAAAATTCAATACATTTTGTCGACAAAATATACACTAGAAGCGCTTCGCCATTTTACTTTCCTGCTTTGCAAATTTTATTTTATTTTATTTTATTAATGTTTGTTTTAGCTTGGCGGGGCGAAACGCTACCGCGTACCTAGATAGTCAAACCCAGCCCATTACTCTGCAAAACATGTATATTTGCTGAAATAAAGACACTGAGAATTTTGACAATATTATTACATCTTTCTCCTCTGTAAATGAACTATAAAAGTCCTTCTCATTTGAAAAAAAAAATAAAAAAAAAATATCTAAAAATAAATATACATGTAGGTTTCATTGCAGAGATCAGATTATTTCTTTCTCAAATTCAAGCAAAATTTTTAATAAATATTCTTTAACTCTATTTGTTAATATTATTGTTATTATTATTATTATTTTACTTATTTTAAATAATTTACAAATGAAAAATAAGATTTAAAAATTTTTACCTCAAAGTTGTACATTTTATAGCGGTTGTATATATCTTGTCTATTTTTAATAATTGTAATAATAATAATAATAATAACAATAATAATAATTTATTCTCAAACATTTTTTCTTTTTTCAATTTTCAGAAAATTTCATTTGTGTTCAGAAGGTTCATTTTCGCTGCACTCAAACTGTCTGCGTTCATAAATACCAAGTATGCGATGGTGTCAAAGATTGTCCAAATGGTGCTGACGAAGTTGGATGCGGTAAGTTTATGCACATTTCAACAATTTAATATAAACTATAAGCTATATGCATTATATATGTATGAATGTGTAATATAAAAACCACTAATCAGGTCTTTTATATTAAACTAGGGTTTAATTAATATACTCTTTAACAATATTTCCTAAACTGCAAATAAATGTGTCTTAAAGTAAGACAAAAAAATGTCTGACAATACATTTCTGACACGTAAATGTCTTAAAATGAAGCCCATAAAAATAGATATCTTATTTAAGACACTTTTGTGTGTTACTAAATTGATGGGGCAAATGAACTCAACAACAAATAAAGTGTCTTAAAAAAGTGATATGTCGTAAAGTAAGACATTTAAAATGTCCTAAAATAAATTATTTTACATTTAATTGTTGGTTATTAGTAGTGGCGCCATCTGTTAATGGAAATCAAAATCATCTTCGACGCCTGGTTTTTTTTTCATATCAAAATACTATTTCAATACAATGATAATTTCTTTTAAGAATTTTTTTTTTAACTTAGCAGTGAAAAAAAAAAAAAAAGAACTTTTTTTAAATTGTAATTATAATGCAAATATCAAAAATATAAACCTCTTGTTTTGAAACGCAAACTAACTATAAAAAAAAGAAAATAAATAAATAAATAAATAAATGAATAAAACTTTTCAGTAAGTGTTTATATTTATGAGATTTTTCTGAAAATCATGTCAAGTGAGAAATGCTAGTCACTATTATTTTACTCATAGTTTGAGACATTTACAATTCCATTAAGAGAAATAATTTAAATATATCAAATTTCAATATATAACAGATGAAAATACTAATTTTAATTACTAAATATGTTATCTATATTTTTGTTCAGATAAAGCTTAAAATAATGAAATTAATTAGTAAAATTGTGTTATTTTAAAACGTTTATTTGTGAAATTTAAATGAGCCTATCAGAAATATTTTAGATTTAACATAACAAATATACATAATTGGTAAATGACGTTACCTCATTTGCGTGCAGTTATGTATGAAACATATGGTGGCGTGATCGGCAGAAGCTTCCGTCCACGAATCCGAAGATCGTGTGTTCAAATGCAGGGGCTGGTAATGAGATTTCTTTTTTTCTTTTTTTTTAATTATTAATATATTTTATTAATGCTCTAGAAAATTCTAAAATATATGTTAAACAGAAAAGCAGAATCAAACGCCACCTTTATTTATTTATTTATTTATTAAAAAGCCTAAAAAATGGCAGATCTTTTTACGCCTAACATGGCAGTATTTTTAAACCTAAAAAACATGGCGGTGTTTTAAGACATTTGCAATGTCTTAATTTCAGATGCAGAAAGTTGTCTTATAAAGTAAGACATGTCTTTTTCGCATAAAAAATGACCATCCGTTTAAGACATTTTTTAGTTCCCCATCATACTATAGGTATGGAGAACTTAAGTAATCCTGAAAAATTTCGACCTCGGTTTTTTTACTTTTTTATACGTTTTCAGGTGTGAGGAATCCGAAAATGACAAAATTTGTATCTTGTCTGTCTGTAAGGTGTCTGCTAGTGTGTCAGTCCGTTAGTGTGTCAGTCCGTTAGTGTGTCAGTCCGTTAGTGTGTTAGTCCGTTAGTTTGTTAGTCTGTTAGCACGATATCTCACGAACAAATGATCGCAGAGAGGTCAGATCAGTTTTAAAATTTTACTTTCGATACTGGCAAGAACCCTATTCATTTGCAACATTCGAATTAAAAAACTTCGTAAGTTATGAGAAAGTTACGATTTTCATAACATGGGGGAATAGGACAAAAATTCACTTAAACTTGCATTAAATGGAAACCTTTTACTGTAAAATGTCAGAGCACTTTTAAAATATCGGTTTTCATGCCGGAAGGAACATCAGTAACTATAAATATGCTACTTTTAAAATTTCGCAATTTATTGAAAAATTACAAATTTCTTAACATGGCAGTATAGGGCAAAATTTCACATAAACGTCAATTTTTAGAGATATTTTCATCGTAAAGATGTCAGACTACTTTTGAAATATTATTTAGAACAATTGCATGAACATTAATGACTATGAATTTTTCAATATAAAAATTTCGTAAGTGATTGGAAATTTAGGAATTTCTTAACATGGCAGAATAGAGAAAAATTTCAGATAAACGTCAATCTTCAGGGATATTTTCATCGAAAAGATGTCAAACCACTTTATAAATATTATTTTGGATGCTGGCATGAATAGCATAGACTATGATTTTTCCAATTTAAAAAATTTGTAAGTTATTTGGAATTTACGATTTACTTAACGTGTCAGAATAAAGCAAAACTGAGCATAAACTTCCATTTTGAGGATCATAAATACATTAGACAACTTCAAAATTACATTTATGATATTTGTTTGTACATGATTGAATACAAATATTCTAATAGGAAATTTTCGTAAATTATTCGTAATTTACGATTTTATCAACATAGCAAATTTTTATTTTTTTTTATATAAATATGAATTTTGAGGATTATTGCATTGGAAATAGTAGCATGAAAACTAAACAATGGAATTGACCCGTATAAAATAAATTAATAGATTAGAATAAGATAAATATATCGAAGTGAACGGTGGATAGCTTATTAGGCGGGGATTTCATTCTGTCACTGTATCAAGCTTTGGTCAAATTCATTTCTTTAAACATGATTATAATATGTCTCGCACTGAAAATTTATGAGACCATAAATATGATGGGGAACTGAGCTGAGTCCACCTATGCCAACTAGTTTTAACTGAATTTAAGAAGTTTTCGTTTACAGTGAATCTGTTTTCTTAAATCGAAAACCTTATTTCCGCTTTGTTAAAAGCTAAAATGTTTGTAAAATTATTCTTTTTTATACTATTTATATTTATATTTTTTATTCTTTTAAATCATTTAATTTTGCACTTTAGGTACAAATAATCCGAATCCTTTTATAGACGCATGGATTAAAAGCAATTAAGTAACTAATATTTACATTTCTACTCCCTTTTTATAATCACGGGTCAATACGACGTCATATATGTACAGTCGACAGCAAAATTATTCGAGCACTAGCAATAATCCCTGTCCAAAAAGAGAACACTTAATACTGCTTTCTTAAATAAATCCTTGTTGAGTCATGGTCTTTGTCAGTCTAAGAACATGATTCGACAAGGATTTATTTAACAAAACAGTAGTAAGTGTACTTTTTTGATATCGCAATTATTTGCCAGTGCTCGGATACTTTTGCAGCCGACTGTAGTTTTATCCATAGTCTCTTTTCAATTCTCCCCACATAAATATTCGTACATCCTTAATCTGATGTCTTTTTATTAAAACGCATGAGTAAATAACTTTTTATTATATTTTTCATCGAACTGCATAACTTAGCTGCATATTGCTACGTTGAAAACTATTGGAAATATCCTATGTTTCTAATAAACCTTTTGGAATGTACTGACTTCTGCAAATTCACTAATGACTGGTTGTTGTAAAAAAAACAATGTACCATTACAGACACACACACACACACACATACATATTGTAAAATACAATACAAGACCCCCCCTCATTCTTCAAAGAAAATCCTGATATATTTATGGAGGGGGTCGATAATCCGTAAAAATTCGCAAAAATATAGAAATTGAAATGTATTTTCCTGCTAAAATAAGGTGGCATGAAAATTACTTTAAAATAAAGCATGCATATAAAGTTGCAGAGATAAAATAAATAAATAAAAAAAAAATCCAATTAATTTTTTTATTAAGTGGCAGTCGACTAACCGAACATTTTAGAAAAATCCTTTTTCCCATTTCCAATGAATTATTTAAAAAAAAAAAAAAATGCCGCAGTTTTAGGAAGCGTGCGTTTCACATTTTTAAATAATCACAGAGTTCCATTTATTACAAATCAAACCAATGCTCATATTTAAAAAGACGAATAACAAAAAAGAAATAAATAACGTAAAAAACTATCTGTATTCGGATAGAATCGTCATTTTATGATTGTTAGTTCAGAGAATTAAAACTATATAAGAACATTCTGAATATTTAAATAGTGGACTGCAATAAAAACTTGACATACTAGAGGTGATTCAACATCATGACTACATTTATTTAAACTTTAAAAAATGGGAGTAAAGAAAGTTGCCAGCCTCCCATAAGCGGAGTTACAAAACTAAACTGAGCTCCGTAACGAAGGAGCGAACTTTACAGAGTGCGCAGGCGCAACATACCACCCGGCGTTGAAATGCAAATTTCAAAAAGTTACACAAAATTACACATGAGACATAACCATAGAAACATATGTTGGAAATACAAACTGAATTATAGATTAATCACACTGAAAATAAAAAACAATAATTAACACAATTTTAACTTATACATGAAACAATCTATATATGCAAGGTAAGTAAATAAAATCAAAGGAAAACTTATATAGCAATATTAAGAAAATTATTTATTATTCCTTTTCTCAATTTTCAATAGATTTTTTTTTTTTTTTTTATGTACAATAAATACTTATTTAAATATATATTTTTTATAATATACCATTTTTCATATCTAAACAAGAATAAAACAAATGTCCGTTATATAAACTGTCATTTTTTTTTTTTTTCAATAGAATATAAACAGTAAAATGAAGTTAATATTTTGATGATTTAGTTTAAATTAACATTTATCCCTCATAAGAGAATAAAGCAAGAAAATAGTAAAACACTATAATAACAATGCACATTTAGTTCTCAATAGGCAATACTGCTATTTTGCCAATGGATCGTTTAAAAATTCCGTGTTTAGTTTTGACATTAAGAACACGGACTTTCGAATCCCCTCCATAAAACACATTAACTATTCTGCCAAGAATCCATTTTCCTACAGGAAGATTATCTTCCTTAATAACAACCATATCACCTATTTTAATATTTTTTGCTATCATCCATTTGTGTCTCTGCTGGAGAGTACTCAAATAATTATTTTGCCATCCCTTCCAAATACGCTGTGATAGTTTTGTAGTTTTTTGCCAAAGAGTTAATCTGTTATCGAAAATGTGGGTCATACTAGGTTCTGGGATTGCCGTGAGAGGTCGACCAACTAGAAAGTGTGCAGGAGTTAACACCTGCAAGTCATCCGTATCCTCCGATAAAGGATTCAATGGGCGGGAATTTATAATACTCTCTATTTGACAAATTATAGTTAACAACTGTTCGTAAGTTAATTTATAGTTGCCTGCAACACGTTTAAAGTGATATTTAAAAGACTTGACCGCAGCCTCCCACAGGCCACCAATGTTGGGTGCTCTAGGTGGGAGAAAATTCCATTCAATGGACTCAGAAGAGAGAAAATTTGTGAGTTCACTATCAGGTTTATTGAGTAAATTATGCAAGCTGCGTAATTCCAAATTTGCACCCAAGAAATTCCTTGCATTATCACTAAACAATTTTTGTGATTTTCCTCGTCTAGCGAAAAACCGTTTGAGGGTGGCGATGAATGCTTCAGAAGTAAGATCACAATCAAGCTCTAAATGAACAGCCTTTGTGACCATACAAACAAAAATGTAAACATAGACCTTATAAAAAATTCTCTTTCGTTGACCCCGATATTTTATAAAAAATGGGCCACAGAAATCCACCCCTGTACAATTAAACGGGAAATTAAAATTAATCCTTTCCTTGGGCAGATTGCCCATGATTTGTTCAGCTGTTACAGGTTTTGCTTTAAAACAAATTACACAGTTTTACGGCAATTTGATCTCCCTCTTAAGGGCCAAAACTCCCCACGAACAGAATATAGTAAATTCTGAGGACCAATATGTAAGTACTTTTTATGAAAGTGTACAAGTATCATATCCGTAAATTTATGTTTCGCCGGCAGTACAATAGGAAATTTTCGATTATGACTAACACTAGAATTACTCAATCGACCTCCCACTCTAATTACGTTGAATTCATCCAAAGATGGATTTAAATTTCGAATTTTACCTATTGCAGGAATTCCTTTTTTCAAATTTTGAACGTCTTCTTTAAATTCGTCTTCTTGAACCAATCTAGCTAAAGTTAACTTACTTTTACTCAGTTCCTGAAGAGTGATAGGTCCGCGTGTCTTCGAAGATGGACTCTTGGCATTGTTAAAAAACCTAAAAATGAAACTCAAAATACGAATTAATTTACAAAAATCTTTAGTAATGGAAAGAAGATTGACTAAAAAAGTTTCCTTCACAGTGACCAATGACAGTTGCGTTGGTTTTACTTCAGCTAAATATTCATCACTAGAGTCAGTAATGTCATCATTAAAAAGTTCTATAGGCTCATGATGAAGAAAATCTGGTCCATTGAATCTGAACTCAGAAAGTTGATGAGGATGGCTTCCTCGTGAAACAAGATCAGTTGGATTTTCGGTTGACTTAACATGCCTCCAACAAAAACTCTTCGTGAGTTCCTAGATTCGAGATATTCGATTGGAGACAAAAATCTTGAGCACGTGGGGTGATGAGTTGATCCATGACAAAACGATTGTTGAATCGGTGTATAGATATACACAACTTAATTGTATATTTAATGATGTGATTTGATATCAGTTTAGATAACAATTCAGCGGCACAAAGTTCTAGGCGAGGTATAGTCAATACTTTAAGAGGAGAAACTCGGGACTTAATACAAAGTAAGCTCACATGTACATCGTTTGAACTAGTGATCACACGTAAATAAACCACTGCGCCATATGCCTCTTGTGACGCGTCCGAAAAGCCGTGGAGCTGCAGGTCACGACAATTAGAGTCTGAGAACACGAAACGTGGGATCGTAATATCTTTAAGCTCGTTTAGAGCATTTCGGAATTTTATCCATGTGTTTTTCTCTTGTGTTGGAAGTTCCTGATCCCAATCAATTTTCAAAAGCCACAATTTTTGTAAAAATATTTTAGCCTGTACTATCACTGGTCCTACTAGACCCAATGGGTCAAAGAGTCTCGCGATCTCTTTCAGAACACCACGTTTGGCGATTGTATTGGAATAATCTGTGAATACCGTGAAACTGAAATTATCATCTTTGGGATTCCATTTTAGCCCCAGTGTTTTCACCGAAGTTTTTTCATTTTTTTCGAAGTGATAGACTTGCTCACTGTAAGGGACTTGTTCAAATAATTCTCTAGCATTTGATACCCATTTATGCAGCTCTAGTCCACCAGCCGTTAACATTAACAACAACTGTTTCTGAAGTTCCAGAGCAGACGACACTTCATCAGTTCCCGTTACAATGTCGTCAACGTAAAAATCCTTAAGTGTGGCGGCAGAAGCTAACGGATATTTAGCCCCTTCATCACTAGCGATTTGTTTTAGTACACGAGTGGCCAAATAAGGAGCAGATTTTGTGCCGTATGTTACAGTTAATAATTTATAAATTTTAGGCTTTTCCTTAGGGGTTTTATTCCAAAGAATACATTGCCAGTTTCAATGTTCAGGATTAACCCATATCTGTCTATACATCTTTTTAACATCCGCAGTGAAAACTATTTTGTGCGTACGAAAACGTAATAAAATGGCACATAAATCATCTTGTACTACACCTCCATTTAATAAACAATCATTTAAAGATAACCCATTGGAAGTGGGTGAACTGGCGTTGAATACAACTCTTAATTTTGTAGTGCTGCTATCAGGCTTAAGTACAGCGTGATGAGGAATAAAATATTTAACAGTGTTTATTTCTTTATCATTTAATTATCGCATGTGGCCTAACTGTTCATATTTATACAAAAAAATTACATACAATTCAGAAATGTTGGGATTTCTATTTAATTGTCTGTATAAAGTATTTAACTTTTGTTTGGACGTATGGAAGAATCTCCTAATTCAGAATTATTTTTCATTGGTAAGTTCACTATGTACTTCCCGTTATCATCTCTGCGATATGTTTTCACGAACTGCTTTTCACACTCTATCTCTTCCTTATTTCTCAAACTAGGTGAATCTAGTATATTTTCAATCTCCCAAAATCTTTTCATAATATTTTCTAAATTGGAGTTATCTGACTGGGAAATAATAGCACAATACAATGGATGTGGAGTGCCTTGAACAGCTCCACTAAGCACATATCCAAACACAGTATCCTGTAAAATTGCACCCGTTTCAGGAATTTTGATTTTATTGGTTAACATTAATTCAAAAAATATTTCGGCCCAATCAGTAAATCAACATTGTTGTTATTTTTGAATAGTGTTTGATCGGCCAGTTTAATTCCCTTTGGAATATTTAATTTTAATATATTAGAATAGTTTATTAGTAACGCAACAATAATTTTTGGTACAATCAAAAATTCCAGATTAGCTGAAAATGAATTGTTCTCATTTGTTATCAGTGCATGTGAAGCAATGGTGTTGTTTCATTAAATGAAAATAACGCTTCTATGACTTCTTAAGAATTGATAATTTACTATTTACAATCAATTAACGACGATAAAATACAATATTTCGTACATTTTCTGGATCACAAACAAAATAGCGACTTTGTTGTCATTGTTCGAAAAGTTCTATCGTTGCCATACAGTTCTGACAAACTTAAACTGAAACTTGAAGTCCGATAAGATTAATCGATGCGACACTACACACCCCCTTCCCAGTGGAAACGATTACACAAGATAGTCTTTTAAGTGACTGGGAAACTTCACACGTCTGCCGGTTCTGGTTGTTTTGCTTTCCTGTGGAGTCGCTGGACTTTCTTCCGTAGTCTTGAGTACAGGCGTTTCATTATGCTCATTTTTCGTGGGATGTAGCTCTCGAAAAGGGATATCTGTTTCTTTTAACAGAAAACACGGTTTCACTCTGTCGATAGAAACTCGTTTCACTTTTCCCTGGATTTCGATATCGAAATATTTATCCTTTCTCGCCTTTACAGGGTATGGTCCAAGATAGACAGGCTGTAGTGAAGAACTATTGACGTTGTTGTATAGAAATACATGAGAACAGTTGCACAGTTGTTTAGAAACAAAGACTGTTCTGCTTCCATGGGTTGTTGTAGGTCGTGGCTTCATATCATGTATTATTTTCTGGAGGTTTTGGGAAAATTCCGATTGTTTCATAGGAGGTATTGTTGAGAAGAATTCTCCTGGTAACGCCAAGGTAGTTCCGTAAACAAGTTCTGCGCATGAGCATCCTAAGTCTTCCTTGATAGCAGATCTTATACCTAAGAGAACAAAAGGCAATGCTTCCAGCCATGATTTTGCTTCTAGCAGGTGGCATTTTAGGCTAGCTTTTAAAGTCCTGTGTTGGCGTTCAATCAAACCATTAGCTTGTGAGTGATACGCAGTTGTGGTATTCGTCTGGAAACCGAGATATTTTCCTAAGGCTTGAAAGAGTTGGCTATCAAATTGCCTGCCTTGGTCAGATGTTATTCGATTCGGGATTCCGAAGCGAGAAAACTAGGTGGAAATCAAAGCTTTAGCGATTGATTCAGCTGACTGATCTTCTAAAGGCACTGCTTCAATCCATCGAGTGTAACGATCGACGATGATGAGAAGGTATCTGAATCCTTTGCAAATCGGTAACGGACCAACCAAATCTATGTTCAAATGCTGAAATCTGTGGGGAGGTACCTTGAATTCTTCCAAAGCTGACTGAGTGTGCCTATGAACTTTGGATCGTTGGCATGGTAAACATGCTCTAGTCCATAGCTGGCAGTCTTTATTCATATTGGGCCATATGAAACGTTTTGTGATCAATTTGGTTGTGGCTCTTATTCCAGGATGAGACAAATTATGGATGGATAAAAATATTTTTCGTCGAAATTCCGCAGGTATGTATGGACGATTATAGTTCGTAGAAGTATCAAAACAGATTTTCTTGTCGCTGTCCGGTATAGGGATCTGTAAAATTTTCAAGTTTGGATTACTTTTCAGTATTTCTAACTCTTCATCTTCTTGAGAATTTGCGATAGTGTGTAAGTCTATTACAGGTGGTACGGAGATGGTTTCAACACGAGAGACTGCATCAGCTACGGTATTTTCATCTCCTTGGATGTATCGGATATCGGTTGTGAACTGACCAATGTATGACAGTTGTCTGGCTCGCCGAGGTGAGACTTTTTCTAAATATTGTTGGAAGACAAATGTGATTGGCTTGTGGTCTGTATATATTGTAAAATGTCGTCCTTCTAAGATGTATTTAAAATGCTTCACTGCTGTATAGATGGCTAATAGCTCTCTATCGTAGGCACTATACTTTCTTTGGGTTGGTGTCAAAGAGCGTGAAAAGAAATTCAAGGGTTGTTTTGCATTGTTCACCACTTGGTGTACGACCGCTCCAATAGCAGTGTCTGAAGCATCAGTTGTCAATGTTATTTCAGCCTTTTCTGATGGATGAGCCAAATTGGAAGCATGACTGAGTGCATCCTTTAAAGCTTGAAAGGCATTTCTTGCTTCTTCCGTCCAGAGTATTGGTTTTCTGCAGTTCTTTTTGACGCCTGAGAGCAGTATTGTTAAAGGTTGTTGTAATTTGGCACAATTTGGTATGAATATGTGATAAAAATTTATCATACCTAAAAATTGTCTTAAACTGGTAAATGACTTTGGTTCTGGGAAATTATTAATTGCATCGACTTTCGTTGGAAGTGGTTTAAGACCTTCAGCCGATATTTCGTATCCCAAGAATGCAAGTTTAGTTTGACCAAATTTACATTTTGCCGTATTAATGCACAGTCCATATTCATTTAACCTCGAAAGTACTACTCGTACGTGTTGCCGATGTGTTTCTTCATCAGCAGAGGCTATCAGGATATCATCCAAATAACAAAATACAAACTCTAGCCCATTCAGAACAGTGTTATGAAACGTTGGAAAGTTTGAGCTGCGTTACGAAGACCAAATGTCATGTATGGAAACTCGAATAAGCCGAAAGGCGTGAGAATTGCGGTTTTTGGTATATCTTCCTTACGAACTGGAATTTCCTGATACGCTCTAATGAGATCAATGGAAGAGAAAATTGTTGTTCCCGCTAAAATAGAACTACATTCTGTTAAAAATGGAAGTGGATATCTATCAGGAATTGTGACGTTGTTTAACGCTCTGTAGTAACCGCAAGGTCGCCAGTCCCCCGTTTTCTTCATAGCGAGATGGAGTGGACTGGACCAGTTACTCGTAGAAGGTCTGCATAAACCTATTTGGAGCATGAATTTAAACTCCTTTTTAGCAGCCTTAAGTTTGTCGACCGATAGCCTTCTGACTTTGGCGGTAACGGGTGGGCCTCTGGTTTCAATGAAGTGTTCGGTGTTATGATTTTTAATTTTAGTGTTAATTCCACTCAGTTTGAGCAAATCTGGAAAATCATTGATAATATTTTTGTATGGATCGTTAACAGCATTTAAAATTGGGAAATTATTATTGTTTTGAAAGCAAGGGATTCCGTTAATAGTTAAAAATGTAATGCCATCTATTAACTTACGGTTCTTAGTATCTACCAAAAGGTTAAAATTAGCGAGAAAATCCATACCTATGATGGGTCTATTCACTTCAGCGATTACAAAAGGCCAACTAAATGATCTTCGGAGTCCAAAATCGAGCTTCAGTAACTTTTGGCCATATGTTTTGATCCTGGTGCCATTTGCGGCGAACAGTTCTAATTTCGAGATATTTTTTTATCAGCAGGTAATGGTGAGATAACCGACAGTTCTGCCCCGGTGTCAATTAAAAATTGGGTGGCTGTTTCTTTGTCGCTTACGAAAAGACGACTCAGCTCAACTCCACGTCCCTCCGTCGTCAGTGAGAGACGGGGTGTCAGTTTTCTGAGCTACCTGTCTGTGATGCTGATTGGAGGTTGCATGGTTGTTTGCATTTGAAAGAGTTATTCCCAAATTTCCTATGGTGGAAGCAAATAGCATACCTACTACCGCTGGGACTCCTGCCTCTTGATTTAGAGCGGTACAGAAAATTGCTACGCCGTTGTTTGGATAGGGCGGAAACTTGCAAACTGAGATCACTAACCTGTTTTTGTAGGCTCTCTATTATTCCACTGCTCACGGCTATGGACGAAGTTGCGGCTATCTGAGGAGTAATGGGATTTAGTTCCCAAATCTTGTCGGCCATAGTAGCCAATTTTGGTAAATCATCGACACTGACAGTTATAATTCCACGCATATTAACTGGTAAGCGTTGTAATCTCAATGTTTTTAGAAAAGTGTCAGTCACTTTGTCACCGGCCAAATTGCACATTTCACAAAGCAACTGTGACGGCTTTTTATCTTCTAATTCAAGTTCACTCAGTAACTTCTGAGTTTTCTGAGTCTCCGAGTCAGCATATAAAGAAATTAGCCTGTCCTTTATAGCCTGGTATTTATCCTGTTGAGGTGGGGCAAGCAGTATATCGGATACTTGCGACAAAATATCCGGTTCAATGGAACTAATAACATAATCATACTTAGTTTGATCAGCAGTTATGTTCGCATTTCGAAACTGAGCTTCCAATTGGAGGAACCATATCTTCGGATCCGGTTTCCAGAAAGTAGGAACTTTGACGTTAACTCCAGCGACCGCAGCCTTTGTTGCAGTTTCGTTTTCTTTGTTCTTCTCTTCGTCTGACATATCACGTCCGGGTCACCAGATGAAGCGATGGTGTTGTTTCATTAAATGAAAATAACGCTTCTCTGACTCCTTAAGAATTGATAATTTACTATTTAGAATCAATTAACGACGATAAAATACAATATTTCGTACATTTTCTGGATCACAAACAAAATAGCGACTTTGTTGTCATTGTTCGAAAAGTTCTATCGTTGCCATACAGTTCTGACAAACTTAAACTGAAACTGGAAGTCCGATACGATTAATCGATGCGACACTACACTTGTGTTTTCGTTTTTATATTTATCGGAATACCTGACAACGCCGAAAGAGGAATGTTTATTTTTTATTTTTGCAATCCTAACTTATTTACAAATTTTGCTGTTGCAATATTAGACTGTGAGGCGCTATCAAGAACCGCTGTAGCTGGGTGATAAAATCCGTATTCATCTAATACAAAAACTGTGGCCGTCGCTAATATAACTCTTTTATTTTCAGAAACAAAACATGTAATAGGCGCCGACTGATTGCTTTCAGTCGATCCACCTGCTGCTTCAAGCAGATGATCGCTATTAATATCACAGTTTGTTGGTGGGGTTGCACTCTCTTTTGATAACGGAAGTAATAAATCTTTGTCTTTATGAAGTAATGAGTGGTGTCTGGAGGCACATTTACTGCATGCATACTTAGAATTACATTTTGATATTTTATGGAATCCGAAGCAATTTAAGCAAAGATTATTCTTTCGAATAAATTCATATCGCTTTTCTGTTGTGAAATTCAAAAATATATCGCATTTATATAGCATGTGAGAACTATTTTTACATAATATACACAAGTTAGAATTATTTCCTTGGGTTTTTACAACTAAACTTCTGGGATAACCAGACTTATCAGTAGTATATTTTGAGGATTTAAGCGGTAAATTTCGATGTACACTGTCTAATACTAAACACTGTTTTTCAAGGAATTCTAGAAACTGATCAAAGTCAGGAACATCGTTATTTTTTAACGTAAGTTCGTAGTTTTTGCGAGTTTCCCGATCCAAATTTTGCAAAACAATGTTTAATAACATAATATTAGAAAGATTATCGCGTTCATATTTCAATACTTTTAACGCTCTAAAATTCTTTAAAATACAATCCAATAATTTTCGTAATTCTTTACCAGATTCATGAGTTATTTTTTCATAATTAATAATTGTTTTGATATGAGCATCTATTATAGCTCTTTTATTTTCAAACTGTTGTTCTAATGTTTTTAGCAGAGAATCATAAGTATCATCACTGGTTTCTACTGTTTTTGCTTCGCCTTTCAACGCAGCGCGTAAATAAAACAGTTTTTGATTTGGAGTTAATAAAGGATTATCATCCATTAAATTTAGAAACTGCGTTTTAAATACGGTCCATTCTTCAAATTTTCCTGAAAATACAGGTAATGGTATCTGGGGTAAATGCATACTATGATTTGGAAAAATGTTTCTTTCAGCTCCTGATGAGCTATTATTTGAATTTATGTTACTCACATTGTCACTGCAGTTAATTAGTAAGGTATTGAATCTTACCTCTAATTCTTGAAATTGAGAATCTAACTCACTTAACTCATCTTCAATTGCAGGAAACTCATCATCCATTGCCACTTGATAATATTCCGCTCTTAAATCTTCAAATTTATTTTGAAGTTTTTCTAAAATTGATATTCTCGAAGTTATTTCTCCCTTTGTGGTTAATTCGTCATTAGGAATATTGATTAACTTTGTGAATTGGGATTTAATATTCCCTTTTTTTCTATTTAATGCGGTTAAAGCCATTATTGTTTTCTTTTTGAAAACGAAACTGTGCTGGTTACGCTGTGGTCGCACGGACTAAAAAATGTTAGTTCAGAGAATTAAAACTATATAAGAACATTTTGAATACTTAAATAGTGGACTGTAATAAAAACTTGACACACTAGAGGTGATTCAACATCATGACTACATTTATTTAAACTTTAAAAAATGGGAGTAAAGAAAGCTGCCAGCCTCCCATGAGCGGAGTTACAAAACTAAACTGAGCTCCGTAACGAAGGAGCGAACTTTACAGAGTGCGCAGGCGCAACAATGATCGAATTTTATGTGCACCAGCCGCCAATAGTGTACACGATGGTCTTTGGCCCGCTGAAGTATCGAATAGGCAATCTTCCAATTACGTGCTCGGCGCATTACTGACTAGGGTACCGCGGCCAGAAACCATAGATGTAAAAAAAAAAATAATCAACTTTATTTCTCTACTTTTATAAAATTAATTTTCTTACACGGCAAATTAAAATATGATCCATGATTGTAGGTAGATTGTGTTTGACGTCGCACCATTACTGGGCTATAGATAATTTGCGATGGTCTGGGACGCACCCCGACGGATGTTCCGGAGACATGCCACCACAGTTTTGGTCCTGCACGAAGGTGATGGTTCCCCCGTTTCATAATAATTTCCTCTGCATGTGCTAATCAGCAATGTGAGTCGGGGAGGAGGCGAAGCCTGCCTTGGAGGGGTGGGGTGTGTGGTACAAGCAGGGGGCAGAAACCTTAATGTTTACAAAACAATATAAGCAGTTTTTTTCTTTATTTTGTGGGGGGGGGGCTATGTGCGTGAAAGGAATATGACTGTTAAGCAAGAAATCTGTTGTATCGGCCAAATTATTAAACAAAAAATATGTTTTAATCTCTTTTAAGTAATTTAAAGTACTGTAAGATTTTAACTCCTATAATACATGATAAGTGAAAATTCTATTATGCCTCTCTGTAAAAGAAAGTAATACACGCATAATTTGTCCTGATGTTCATACTTTAGCTAATTAATGTAACATATAGCAGTTATTTGTGTATTAAACAATTTAGCATTGAAAAAAAAAAAAAAAAAAAAAAAAAAAATCTAATTTCAAATAATTTGTACTGAAAGTAATACACAGGAATTCTATTTTGTGTCGCTTGAAAAAATATCTTAGGTACTAAATTCATAAAATATTATATATGGTTCTTGAAACAATGACCTTTAATATATCTACCAAGTTTAAGCTCAATAGAAAAGGCAGCAAATATACGCTGTCGTGTTTATCCATTCACATATACCCATAATCCAACAATCATTAAACAGTACATATTTCGCATGATGATAACCTATAAAATTCATACTAAGTTTAAGTTCAATCGAATGCAGCGTTTAGACACTGTCGTGTTCACTCACTCGCATATTAATAAACGTTAATCCTGTACTAATTAAATCATTTCATGCAATAGTGACATATAAAATACATACAATATTCGAATGCAATCGGATTTCGATTTAGGAGTTATCGCGTTCACTCACATACTTACTGACAAATATAAATGCGGACATCACTGTATTTAAAAAAAAAAAAAAAAAAAAAAAAACCTATAATTGATGATAACCTATAATTTACATACTAAGTTTGAGTTCAATTGAATGCAGTGTTTAAACACTCTCGTGTTCACTCACTGGCGTATATTTTAACGTTAATCCTGAACTCATTAAATTATTTCATGCAGTGGTGACCTATAGTATGCATACCATATTCGAATGCAGTTGGATTTCACATTTAGGGGCTATCGCGTTAACTCGCATATTTATTGACAAATATAAATGCGGACATCATTGTATAAATAAAAAAAAAGAAAAGCGAAATAGAATTTAGAAGATTCCAAAACTTATTAAAACGAACTTAAAACTATTTGAGATCATAAAACGTTATTTATAAGAATTCCACTTTGTATCCAAGTATAGAAAAACAGAAGCTAAGTTTTACATTTTTTAAATCTATGTAGTTGGCGCGTTACCTCTATCACACCTATCGAATTTGGGCTCAATCAAATGCAGCATCTAGACGCTATCGTATTCACTCATACACATACATACATACCTTCATCCCCGTAAAAATAGCAAAAATGGATTCAGGAGACCTCAAAACTAAAAGACACTCTAAAATGTCATAATTGAATTTTTTATGATAACCATAGATTTCTTATATAGTATATATTTGGAATTTACTGGTATGTTTTCTTCCAAGATCCGTAATTTCAGAAAGCTAATGAAACGCTCTTTTATTTTTAAAAGAATCTCCACAGTACTTTTTTTAAAAGCCTATTTTGCACATCTTTTAAGCATTTATCACGAGAATTGGCGATAAAATCTCTCTGTGAATTTAATCTAATATTTTATCTTTTTTTTTTTTTTTTTTTTTTCTTTAATTAATAAACATGCTTCTTATAAAAGTTTCAAATTTTTTAATACCAAATTTTGTTTAATTAATTATATTCTCTTTATATTTGTCAATATATATATATATATATTGTATTACATTTCTATTTGTTTTATCTACGAATATAAAATGCATTGGGCAGGAACGCCATCTCTTGAAGATTTCATAAAATTTTTGCGTTAAACATCAGAAAATTCAAAATAACTATCATCTATATTGGCCAAAGACGTTATTGATTGCAAAAGGCACTAATACATGTCGCTAGAAATGTTTATGCAAATTTTCAGCTCAATAACTGTAGAACTCTATGCTCTATACTTATCAAATTAAACGACAAGAAGAAGAAAAAAGTAACCTGCAAATTTCAAGATTTCAAAGTTACAGTTCTTCAGCTCCTTATTTCAGATCGGCTTGAAACTTTGTATTTTTCTACTTAAATGTATGATCAAGGGCTGTGCAAAAGACCATAGATCTTGGAGGACGGGGAACTGAGATATAGGTAGCTGAGAAGTTCAAGATCTTTTGTCGACATAATATACACAAGTAGTTCTTCGCCATTTTACTTTCCTGCTTTGCAAATTTCATTTATTTTTTTATTTTATTTATTTATTTATTAATGTTTGCTTTAGCTTTAAAGGGGCGAAACGCTACCGCGTTCCTTGATAATCAAATCGAGCCCAGTACTCTCAAAAACATGTGTATTTATTGAAAAAAAGGCACTGAGGATTTTGACAATGTTAATACTACTTTCTCAACTATAAACGAACTATAAAAGTCATTGTCATTTGAAAATATATAAAAATAAATAACTAAAAATAAATATACAGTTATGTTTCATTGCAGATATCTGATTACTTCTTTTTCAAATTGAAGCATAATCTTTAATAAATATTCTTAACTTTTTATTTATTCTTTTTATTTTACTTTTTTTAAATAATTTATAAATGAAAAATAAGATTAAAAAAAAAAAAATTCCCGACAGTTCTACATTTTATAGCGGTTGTATATTTCTTGTCTATTTTTAATAATCGTATTAATAATAAAAATAATAATAAAAATAATAACAATAGTTTATTCACAAATTTTTCTTTTTTGCAATCTTCAGAAAATTCCATTTGTGCTCAGAAGGATCATTTTCGCTGCTCTCCAAGTTTCTGCGTTTATAACTATCAAAGATGCAATGGTGTCAAAGATTGCCCTAACGGTGCTGACGAAATTGGATGCGGTAAGTTCGCGCACACTTTCACAATTTAATATAAACGATATGCAATATGTAAATTATATTCAATATATATGTGTGTGTGTAATATAAAAACCCCTAATCAGGTCTTTTTGTATTAATCTATTATTTTTAAAAATATTTTCAAAAATAATAATAATATTTTAAAAACTAAAACGTTTGAAAAAGTAAACTTTTTTATTTTATTTTTATATTAATATTTATTTTTTATTCTTTTAAATCATTTAATTTTTCTCTCTAGAAACAAATAATCCAAATCCTTTTACAGACGCATAGATTAAAAACAATTAAGTTTCTAAAATTTACATTGCTGTTCACTTATTAATCATGGGAGAATACGACGTCATAATGTAGTTTTATCCATAGTCACTTTTCAATTCTCCCCACATAAGTATTCTTACATCCATAATCGATGACTTTTTATTAAAAATCATGAATAACTCTGTATAATATTTTTCATCTAACTGTATAACTTTGCTATCTCTTGTTACGTTGCAAAAATCGTATGGTTCTAATAGACCTTTTGGAATGTACTGACTTCTGCAAATTCACTAACGACTGGTTGTCCTAAAAAGACCATAATAAACCATTACACACACACATATATATTGTAAAATACAATTCAAAAGCACCCTCATTCTTCAAAAAAAAAAAAATAATAATAAAATAAATAAATAAATAAAAAATCGGGATATATTTGCGGTGGGGGACGATAAACCGTAAAAATTCGCAAAAATATAGAATTTCACATGTATTTTCCTGATAAAATAAGGTGGCATAAAAATTACTTTAAAAAAAACATGCATATAAAGTTGCAGTGATAAAATATATAAAGAAATATATAAAGAAATATATAAAGAAACTTAGTTAATTATTGGTTTAGCGGCAGTCGACTAACCGGAAAAAAATAGAAAAATCCTTTTTCCCACTTCCAATAAATTATTAAAAAATAAATTAAAAAAAATTGCCGCTGTTTTAGGAAGCGTACATTTCTCATTTTTAAATAATCACAGAATTCGATTTATTATAAAACAAACCAATGCTTATATTTGTAAAGACTAATAACGAAAAAGAAATAAATAACGTAATAAAATCTTTTTTGTAAAAAAATAAAACCGACTCCAAAAAGCAACTGCTATTCAAACAACTAGAAAAAAAATTGGTACGAAATGAAACTGTAAATTGTGCCTAAAAATATAAAATAATTTCCTTCGCCAAACAACCTATAACACTACAATTAATCATAACTTTTGAAGTCGGTGCAAAATTAAACAAAATTTTATTAGTTTTTAAAGATTTGTTTTTAGATCGGTAGCAACAAATGCTGTTGTCTCGAATGATCCATTTTCATGTTTCCTTTATTATTTTATCACTGTATACAATTGGTCCATTAGTAGCATCTACATAGAACAGTGAATATTCTTCACAATGCAGTATTTATGTTTCTACGGAGTTAGAGTTTTAAAATCACACAATCATTGTGTGATTTTAATAAAAAAATTGTATTTCTTTCTCCCATTATCTAATGGTGTTTTCCATTTCCTGCGGCTTATTTCTGTTGAGCTATCTACATGATAGACCAGAGATGTTTCTGCCTAAAGGTTGTCTGAGTGAGTAATGCTGACCTGGGTGTCGGCCTGGATAGCTCAATTGGTAGAGCCTTGTGTAGAATTATTATTGGTGAATATGTAACCTGTAGATGGCGCTGTACGCCATTATTAATTTTTTTTCTTCTTCTTCTCTCAGTGTTCCTCATGTAGTGTTGTAGTGATCGTGTTAATAAATGTTTGTGACAATATTGGGATTCTGCATATTTCTGGATTATGTGTTTTCATCGTCATATGATTAATAATGAATCATGAAGTGGCCAGCAGTCGCCACGACTGTCTGGACCGATGAAGGTAAGCCATTTACCTTATTTCTTGTTAAGTACTGAACATGCTTATTTAAATAACGTCGCCATAGAAGCGACACGTTTTGGCGCCCATAACAGGGACTGCCAGGCCCTTAAAATTTGATAATTTGATTTATTTTATAGTGCAATTTTCTAGATTGATCAGAATATGGCAATGGAATTAGATAAATTAAAACGAAAACGCACTACCCTAAAGGGATTGTGCACAAAATTAATTAACACGATAATTATAAAGTTAATCAAACCCGAATAAGGGTTAAATGTTTATGAAATCGAATCGCAGTTTGAAAAACCGCAAGTAAAACAAAACGAAATTATCGAAGTTGAAGAACAAATATAAGCAAAAAACACGGTTCTCGACGAGTTACAAGCTGAAATAGAATCTCGTCAAGATTACAGAGATCAAATTATTGACATAAAAGCTCAAATTATGAAAAAAATAGAAAAAATTTAAAATTTAAATGCCACTCACATGTTATCTGAGCCAAGGAATGATCAAACACCTAATTTAAGATTAGAAAGAATTAATGCAAGTTCCGTAAGATTGCCCAAGACCTCAATTCCAGTTTATGAGGGATCTCCGGAAAACTGGATGGAGTTTTGGAATCAGTATGAGATAACCATACACAAAAACAAAGATATATCTAACGTAGAAAAATTTGTTTACTTGAGAAGTTTCTTAAAGGCCCAAGCTTTAACAGCTATTCAGAGTTTAGCACTCTCTGAAGAAAATTACAATACTGCCATTGATTTATTAAAATCTAGATTCGGTAAAAAAGATATAGTAATTCGATACAAAATTGATGCATTATTAAATTTATGCCCTGTTAAATCTGCAAATCAGATTAAAGAATTACGCTTACTGCACGACGCCCTTGGTGTTAATATAAAATCTCTCGAAAATTTAGGAGTAGATTTAAAATCCTACGGAAATTTGTTATTTCCGATTGTTACTAAATTAATACCTACCAGTATTGTGATAGACTATAATAAAATGAAAACAGAATCCGAGGAATGGGATGTACAAGATTTGTTAAAACATTTAAAATTAGAAGTCCAAACTAGAGAAAAAATCTTTTTATTTTTAAAACGCGAAGTAGAAACTCACAATAACGGGTACAAAAACTCAAGTTCCAGATTTGATTCAAAATCATCGGAAAATAATAATGCATCCTACCGGAAATCTGTTTCGGGATATAAAAACTCTAACACAATACAAAAGGCATCCGCCTTTAAATTAACTGTTAGTAAATGTATATTTTGTGTTGACGCAGTAAATGATCATGATAGTAAAATGTGCAAATTAAAGTTAGAAGACAAAAAATTGTCTTTACGCAAACAGGGAATCTATTATTAATGTTTCAAAAGAGGTAAACATACAGCTAAATTTTGTTTATCGGGTATCAAATGTGACACATGTTCAGGAAAACATAATACATTAATTTGCTATAAGCAAAAATTCGAAACTCCAACAATGGCTCAAATGAGAAATAAAAATCAAATCGAACATACCCAAACAAATTCTTCTGAGAATAGTGCTTACGAAAATGACAATTCTGTAGCGTCATATAAATGTTCTGTACAAAATCCGCTTGATAATAATGAAATATATTTACAAACTTGCTTCGCAAGAATAACAAAAAATTCT
The DNA here is from genome assembly GCA_963930645.1 of Salticus scenicus. Lineage (NCBI taxonomy): Eukaryota > Metazoa > Arthropoda > Arachnida > Araneae > Salticidae > Salticus > Salticus scenicus. The sequence goes on from OZ005661.1 coordinate 166,891,473, forward strand.
AATTTAAACTCTTTAAAGTGTGTATTACTGTTTGACAATGCGTCTCAACGAAATTTCATTAATATATCACTTGCTCGTGAATTAAAATTGCCTGTAATTAGAAAAGAAACTCAAATCATATACCCGTTTTCTTGTGATGAACCCCAGGAAAAAAAATATTCAGTTATAAATTTTGAATAGTCTCATTTAAAAAACAATAAACAAAAACGTTATGTAGAGGCTTTAGTCGTCAAGCAGATCTCTTTTACAAAGCTAAAAATAGTTGATGACGCAACCATTCGAAAAGTTTTGGTTTCTAATGAGGGGGAAAGAAATAATTTTTCTCAATTGCATTCGAAGGCGCCAGACATATTAATCGGTGCAGGTTTATATTGGAAAATGCAAAAAAAAAAAAAAAAAAAAAGAAAATTAATCGTTCGTTGTTTGCTGTTAACACAGCATTTGGTTGGACGTTATCTGGCAATAATTATTCAGCTACATATCCAGACGGCTTAATTACTGGCGCCTCGTTGCTGAAGATTGAATGTTCTAACTCTGTTTATTTACATGAAAAACATTCATGCATGAAAAAAAATGAATCATCTAATTGTATAGCTTATGATTTGCAAAATCTATGGTCGTTAGATTGTTTAGGCTTAAATGATGATAAATTGATTTCTACTTCTGATCTGGAAATAATAAATAAATTTGATAAACAGTTAGAATATACGGGATGCCGTTATATTACGCGTTTATTAGGGAATGAACATGGTATTGATAACTTTGCAAACAATTTTGAAAATGCTAAACGGCAATTCAATAATTTGAGGAAAAGATTAAAAGCGGATAAATGGATTTTTGAGCAATATAAGCAGATAATTACTGAACAAAAACAACTAGGCATTGTAGAAGAATGCGGTCGGTCAGAAACAGAGTATTTCGCCCCACATCGTGAAATTGTTAGAAAGGAAAAACAGACAACAAAGGTACGAATTGTTTTTAAATGTTCCAGTAGAGTTTCGGGGTGTAAATCTTTAAATGATTGTCTCACAAAGGGGCCATGTCTTACACCACCAATTTTGGATGTAATTAATAGATTTCGAATGTTTAAGATTGCGTTTTGCGCAAATATTGAAAAAGGCGTTTTTAATGATAGAAATCGCGGAACCCGTTAGAAATTTTCTTAAGTTTTTATGGTTTGATGAGCACACCCAGAATTATAAAATAATGCGAATGACCAGAGCGACGTTTAATTGTACAACTTCCCCTTTCTTTCTCACAGCAACAATTAAGAAACTTATTAAGAAATATAAGGAAATTTATCCGGATAGTTATGAAATGTTAAATTCAACTCTGTTTGTGGACGATTTGCTATATGGCTCCGATACCGTAAACGGTGCCTATGAATTGACTTCTACTGCGGTAAATATTTTAGCAAAAGCTGGAATGAAATTGAGAAAGTTTAGTACGAATTCACAGAAATTAAAGAACGTGTGGGATAAAAATGATTGTTTTTCGGAGGTAATTAATGATAGTGTAATAACTATTCTTGGTTTGGTGTGGGATAAAGATAGTGATAAATTGGGATTAGCTTTGAAATCTATAGTTGAAAATTTGGATATATCGATATGTACGAAAAGATATGTATTGCATACAGCTGCGAATTTTTTTTTATCCAATTGGGATTATATCTCCCTTTTTAATTAGGATAAAGTGTTTTCTTCAAAGAATGTGGGAAAGAGGTATGGATTGGGATCACGAATTGCTGGATGATATTAAGGGAATTTGGATAAAGTGGTGTAACGAAATTAAGGATTTATTAGAACTTCGAATAGATATATGCTATTTCACTTATGTTGATTTGAAAAATTCGCGAGTAGAACTACACATTTTTTCAGATGCTTCACCACTAGCATATGGTTGAGTTGCATATTTTAAGGTTATCAGTAATGATAAAAAATGTTATGTAAGCATGATTATGTCGAAGGCTAGAGTTGCGCCGCTAAAGAAACTAACGTTGCCAAGATTGGAGTTAATGGAAGCGGTGATAGCAGCTAGAGTAGCAAAATATATTTGTGATATATTTAAAGAAATTGACATCGATAAATTTTATCGGACAGATTCTACTATTGTTTTACACTGGGTGAAGGGATCGGCGATACAATGGAAACCCTTTGTGAAAAATAGAGTAGTCAAAATTCAGGAATTGTCAGGACCCGATAATTGGTCATATTGTAATACAAAGGATAATCCCGTAGATTTAGTTACTCGTGGTATTAGCGCAAATGCGTTAGTTAATAATGATTTTTTGGTTTAGAGATCCAAATTGGTTATCTGAGCTAAATAGTAAAGGCAATGATATTGTTGAAGAGGTAGACACGCAATCTATTACCGAAGAAAAAAGGAAAACACCTGAAAAAATAGTTCAGTTTAATATCTCTATAGAAACAGTTGAACCAATACTAGATCTTGAAAAATATAGTAACATTTTAAGGGTCTTCAGAATTACGGCATGGATAAAGAGATTTTTTAATAACGCGAATCCTAAAAACGAGAAATTTAGGGGTCCATTATCGGCGGAAGAAATTGGTAGTGCACAAACAATATGGGTTAAATATACACAAAAAATTAGTTTTCCGAATGAATTAAACTGTTTGATAAATGGAGAACCTATTTCGAAAAATTCAAATTTAATTAAGTTCTCGCCATTTTTGGATTCCGAGGGAATAATGCGTATCGGAGGAAGGCTTAAGAAATCAAAATATTCCTTTAATGAAAAACACCCGATCCTGTTGCCTTCAAGGGGTAAATTAATTGATTTGTCAATTAAAAAGGCGCATGAAAAGGTTTTTCATTTCGGCATTAATGATACATTAGTTCAATTACGGGAGGAATTTTGGGTAATCAAGGGCAGACAGGCAGTAAAAAGCGTATTAAGAAAATGCACAATTTGTATAAGATTTAATGCTCGGTCTGGAGCCCAAATGACAGCTCCGTTACCTGCAGATCGCATAGATGATCAAAAGCCCTTTTCAGTGATTGGCCTTGATTTTGGAGGCCCCTTATACGTTAGAAATAGTGACAGCAAATATTATATATTGTTGTGCACATGTGCGATAACAAGAGCAGTGCACCTAGAATTAGTAGAGAACCTATCAACCGAAACGTTTATATTGGCCTTCAGAAGAAAAGTTGCAAGGAGAGGTCTTTGTCACACAATATATTCCGACAACGCACGAACATTTCATCCAGCTGATAGAGAGTTAAAACATATATGGAAAATAATTAGCCATCCTAATGTAAGAGATTACTACAGTAGTAACAAAATAATTTGGAAATATATCATGGAAATTTCGCCATCTCTCTAAAATATGAAGAGTGAGATCTCACTCTCAAAGAGTGGTATATCACTCTTTGAACATGCCAAAATGGAGCCAACCTCTAAAGAGTGAAAAGTCTCTTTTCGAAAGAGTGAGATTTCTCACTCTTTATTAAGAGTGAGATTATTCAGAACAATTTAAAGAATATGACAGTTTATTTTTCCTTAAAAAATTGTGTACACTAGACGATGTTGCTTCATTTGACCTTGCCAATAGACTCCAATTCAACGGTACAAAGAATGCAGTTTGGATCTGTCGGGAATCGAACCCAGGCCGTTCCCGTAGCAAACGAGTATCTTATCCACTGAACCACTGAGCACATATACAAGCTGCTTAATTTACATTATTAAGTCATTCTCATACGTGATCAATCATATTTTTAAATTTTTACTTCATTTATCAACAATATAAAATTAAAAAATTCTAAAGGATATTTTAAAATTTAAATTATTTTGAAATTGCTAAAATTAGAATTATTTTAAAAGCTGTATACTTGAAAAAAAATCTTTATGACAAGCAGTCATTTAAAGTAGCTTATGCGGAAAAAATGTTACTCAAGTGTACGTGTTTAAAAAAAAAAATAAAAATAAAAAAATCACTGTTCGCATACAAATCTACAGAGTTTCCTGAATAAGTCGCCTGTTCAGAAGTATAAAACTTGCTGTTGATTTTAAATATTAGTAAAATATTATAGACAAATTTTTGAATATTTCACATGTGTTAGCTGTCAATAAATATAGTTAAAATATAAACTGTTACAGATTTTAAGGCGTTGTGCATTAAATATTTGCATTGATATTTTCTCTTATACCATATATATTTCTAAATAAAACTATTTACTTTCTAAGACTAATTTCGTTATGTTTCTTGTGATTTTCGATTCTCCATTAATAATATTACTTCGATTTTGTCAATCGTATAGAAAAAATTATTTACCAAACTATCTTTTAACATAATTATTTTCTTTTTTTTTTATTCTTCAAAAATCTTCAATACGTTCTGTTAAACAAATACATACATGAGATCGTCCGGAAATAGTCCTTTATATTTCTTTCGAAATATGATAACCAGATGGCGCCAGCAATTTCTCACTCTACAAAAGTTTCATCTTGCAATAGATGACGACCTCACTCTTTGTGACAGAGTGACTATACGTCACTCTTTCACAAAAAGTGAGAAGTTTCACATTTTCCAGAGCGATAATATTGTTTTCTCACCTTAATTGGTGTCAAAATAGGGGTCACTTTTTTAAGGAGAGAGATTCTCACTCCAGAAATTTTAGAGAGATGGTGGGGAGGTTTCTACGAAAGAATGGTTCGCTCTGTCAAGACTGCATTAAGAAAGGTAGTTGGTAAAACCACTTTAACACACACCCAACTACATACAGTTATAACAGAAACTGAAGCTTTGATAAATTCGAGGCCTATTACGTTTGTATATTCTGACTCTGGTGAACCTTCTCCAATTACGCCAGCACACTTCTTGGTAGGTCAACGACTAACTGCCTTACCTATCGTACATATGAAACCCCATGTGCTTCCTGGAACTTCTCACACATATGTTTAAAGATTTAACTTAAAGGAACGTATATTGGACCAGTTCTGGTCACGATGGAAGACTGAATATCTTCTTCAATTGAAAACCGCCATGACCAGTCGATACTCCAGTACCCGAGAGTTTGCAGTAAATGATATAGTACTCATTCACGATTCGAAACTACCAAGAAATTTGTGGAAATTTGATTTAGACACACAAGTGTTCCCCGGTAGGGATGGGAAAATACGCTCATGTGAGCTCAAAACAGCTAATGGAATTATACGACGAACTTTCCAGTTGTTATCCAGTAGAAATCTATGAAAAGGACAAACGCAAACTTTAAAAAAAAAAAAAAAAAAAAAAAAAAAACTTTTATTACAAACAATGACATTTTGTGTAAATTTTAATTTTTTTTTTTCTTGATATACATACAATTATAAAATGAACATATATTGAATGTTCATCTGGGGGCCAATGTGTTGAATTATTATTGGTGAATATGTAACCTGTAGATGGCGCTGTACGCCGTTATTAATTTTTTTTTCTTCTTCTTCTCTCAGTGTTCCTCATGTAGTGTTGTAGTGATCGTGTTAATAAATGTTTGTGACAGTATTAGGATTCTTCATATTTCTAGATTATGTGTTTTCATAGTCATATGATTAATAATGGATCATGGAGTGGCCGGCAGTCCCCACGAATCTCTGGACCGATGAAGGTAAGCCATTTACCTTATTTCTTGTTAATGTACTGAACATGCTTATTTAAATAACGTCGCCATAGAAGCGACACCTTTACCTTGTAAGTCAATGATCCGGGGTTCGACTCCCGGTCCAGGCATTATTTTCACTCAGTCGGAAAAATAAAATTTCTATAAATATGATTTTCTTCCACAGTTGATTGTGTGATTTTAATAAAAAAATTGTATTTCTTTCTCCCATTATCTAATGGTGTTTTCCATTTCTTGCGGCTTATTTCTGTTGAGCTATCTACATGATAGACCAGAGATATTTCTGCCTAAAGGTTGTCTGAGTGAGTAATGCTGACCGGGGGGGTCGGCCTGGATAGCTCAATTGGTAGAGCCTTGACCTTGTAAGTCAAAGATCCGGAGTTCGACTCCCGGTCCAGGCATTATTTTCACTCAGTCGGAAAAATAAAATTTCAATAAATAATTTCAAATAATTTGTACTCAAAGTAATACATAGGAATTCTATTTTGTATAAAAGTAACATAGGTACTAAATTTTTAAAATATTACGTATAGTTCTTGCAACGATGACCTTTAACATACCTACCAAGTTTAAGCTCAATAGAAAATGCAGCAGTTGTACGCTGTCGTATTTACTCACTGACATACATATCCCCGTAATCCTACAATCATTAATCTGTACATATTTCGCATGATGATAACCTATAATATACATTCTAAGTTTGAGTTCAATCGAATGCAGCGTTTAGACACCGTCGTGTTCACTCACTCACATATATATTAACCTTAATCCTGTGCTCATTAAATTATTTCATGCAATGTTGACCTATAATATACATACCCTATACGAATGCAATCGGATTTCACATTCAGGGACTATCTCGTTCACTCACATTTTTACTGATAAATAGAAATGTGGACATTATTGTATTAAAAAAAAGCGAAATTGAATTTAGAAGATTCCTAAACTTATTAAAACGAATTTCAATTTATTTCAGATCATAAATCGTTATTTATAAGAATTCTACTTTGTATTCAAGCAAAGAAAAAAAGAAGCTGTGTTTTACATTTTTTAAAATCTATGTAGTAGGTTTGTTATCTCAGACATAACTATCGAACTTGAGCTCAATCAAATGTAGCATCTATATGCTATCGTATTCACTCATACACATACAGTCGGCTGCAAAATTATTCGAGCACTAGCAATAATCTTTGCCAAAAACAAGTACACTTAATACAGCTTTGTTAAATAAATCCTTGTCGAGTCAAGTTCTTAATCAGTCTAAGAACATGATTCGACAAGGATTTACTTAGCAAAACATTCTTAAGTGTACTTTTTAAATATAGGAATTATTGGCTAGTGCTCGAATAATTTTGCAGCCGACTGTACATGCATACCTTCACTCCCGTAAAAATAGCAAAAATGAATTTAGGAGAATTCAAAACTCATAGACACTCTAAAATGTCATAATTGAATTTTTTCATGGTATCAATACTTTTCTTACATACTATATAATTGGAATTTAATGGTATGTTTTTTTTTTTCATGATCCGTAATTTCACAAAGCTAATGAAACGCTCTTTTATTTATGGAGGATTCTCTACAATACTTTTTTTAAAAGCCTTTTTTGCGCATTTTTTAAGCATTTATTACGAGAATTGGCGAAAATGTTTCTGTGAATTTAATCTGATTTTTTATCTTTTTTTTTTTTTTTTTTTTTTTTTTTTTTTTTTAAAGTGAAAACAGATGGGAAAAAACCATTGAACTTGCGACACTGTTACCGTAACTGACACCTCTGTATATAAGTATGTACATATATTGTGTATGTAAGAACATAGATATACATGGATGTTGATATTTTTTTGAGATGGGAAAAAACCATTGAACTCGCGACAGTGTTACCGTAACTGTCACCTGTGCATATAAGTACCTACATATATTGGCCCCGTTTACACGAAAGTTGAGTTTGGGTTGAAACACATTGATAACATAACTATATATAATATAAACATATATGGTGTTTATACGTACAACATAGATATCAATATATTCATGTTGGAACTTTTCGAATAAAAAAAAAACAAAAATTTTAAATAGAGAATTTGATTTAACGATGACTAATGATTTTCAATCTTAGCACAACGAGATATAAAACTACAACTGATGCAGTCTTTACAAGATGTTTAAATAGATTCGAATCAAAATTGTTTGTTTCCTATTTTAGTTACAATAAACCTATAGTATCAGTTTTGGAATATAATGATAATAATGATTATGATGGAAGAGTTGTTGAAATAGTGGATGAAAATTCATAAGTTTCATTGGTATTCATTTCAAAGAATACCAATTAATTAAATTTCATATTTCATGTATTTGTAAATTTACGTATTTGTAAATACCTCTAACACACATATCGAATTTGAGCTCAATCAAATGCAGCATCTAGACGCTATCGTATTCACTCATACACATACATGCAAACCCTCCTCCCCGTAAAAATAGCAAAAATGGATTCAGGAGACCTCAAAACTAAAAGACACTCTAAAATGTCATAATTGAATATTTTATGATAACAATAGATTTCTTATATAGTATATATTTGGAATTTACTGGTATGTTTTCTTCCAAGATCCGTAATTTCAGAAAGCTAATGAAACGCTCTTTTATTTTTAAAGGAATCTCCACAGTACTTTTTTTTAAAGCCTATTTTGCGCATCTTTTAAGCATTTATCAAGAGAATTGGCGATAAAATCTCTCTGTAAATTTAATCTAATATTTTATCTTTTTTTTTTTTTTTTTTTACTTTTTTATTAATAAACATGTTTCTTATAAACATTTCAATTTTTTAATACAAAATTGTCTTTAATTAATTACTTTCTATTTATATTTGTTGAAAAAGAAAAAAAAAAAAATATCTGTTTTATCTATGAATATAAAATTTATTTGGTAGGAACGCCATCTCTTGACTCTTTCATAAAATTTTTGCTTTAAACATCAGAAAATTCAAAATAACTATGATCTATATTGGCCAAAAAAGTTATTGATTGTAAAAGTCACTAATACATGTAAGTAGAAATGTTTAGGTAAATTTTCAGCTCAATACTTGCAGATCTCTAGGCTCTACACTTATCAAACTGAACGAAAAATGGCAACGGTACATATATAAAAAAGGGTAACAATATAAAGTAAAACGAAAAAGGATAATTTGAGAATTCTTACTAGCGAATTTTATGCTAAAATATCTCAAGAGTAAAATGTATTTGGACAAGAAGAAAAAAGTAACCGTCAAATTTCAGGTTTTCAAAGTTACAGTACTTCGACCCCTTATTTCAGATCGGCTTGAAACTTTGTATGTTTCGACTGAAAAGTATGACCAAGCGTTGTGCAAGAAACCATATTTCGTGGAGGCCGGGGAGCTGAGATACAGGTAGCTGAAATGTTCAAGATGTTTTGTCGACATAAATCGTCCTTTTACTTTCCTGCTTTGCAAATTTCGTTTGTATTTAATAATGTTTGTTTTAGCTTGGCGGGGCGAAACGCTACCGCGTTCCGAGATAATGGAACCGATCCCAGTACTCCCCAAAACATGTATATTTGCTGAGATATAAAGACCCTGAAAATTTTGACAATGTTAATACTTCTTTCTCCTCTGCAAACGAACTATAAAAGTCCTTGTCAATTGAAAATAAAGAAAAAAAATAACTAAATATAAATATATATGTATGTTTCATCGCAGAGATCAGATTATTTCTTTCTCGAAGTGTAATCTTTAATAAATATTAACTTTTTTTTCTTTCTTTTTTTTTTTTTTTTTTTTTTTTTTTATCATTATTTTACTTATTTCAAGTAATTTATAAACGAAAATTAAGATTTAAAAATTTTTACCCCAAAGTTTTATATACTACAGCGGTTGTATATAAAATATTGCCTATATTTAATAATAGTATTAATAATAATAATAATAATAATAACAATAATTCGTTCTCAAACATTTTTTTTCTTTTTGGAATCTTCAGAAAATGCCATTTGTGCTGAGAAGGATCATTTTCGCTGCTCTCCAGTTTTCTGCGTTTATAAGTTTCAAGTATGCAATGGCGTCAGAGATTGCCCTAATGGTGCAGACGAATCTGGATGCGGTAAGTTCACGTACACTTTCACAATTTCATATAAACTATAATCTATAAGCAATATTATATCTGTGTGTGTGTAATATAAAAATCCTTATTCAGGTCTTTTTAGATTAAATTGTGGTTTATTTAATATATTCTTTGATAATATTTCCAATCTGTGCTTTTTAAACTTGTAAAAAACTGAAACGTTTTCAAAATTATTATTATTATATATATATATAGCTATCTATCTATCTATCTATCTATATACAGTGCGTTGCATGAATATAAACGCACCTTAGATTTAAGATTTAGAAAGTTATAGAAGTGTAATAAAAAAATATGAATAGGTGACACTTGAGGCAAACTGTATGTGTATGATTCAAGAAATGAAAATACGAGTCAAAACAATGAAAAACCAATATGATTTTTTAGAAAATAATTTTATTGAATTTATGACAAAAATACATGTTGCATGAATTTAAACGCACATGTAAAAAATAAATAACTGAGTAACAAATATTGTATCTAATACTTTGTAATGCCACCATGGGTTTCTAGAACAGCCAGTAAACGCTTTGGCATTGACTGATATAGTGGAATGAAGTTATTCAAGCTGATTGGCTTCCAAGCTAATAAAACGGCCGATTTTAGTTCGTCTTTTGTGTTAAACTGCCTTCCGTTTACGTAAACGCGGCGAACTAGAATACCCCATACGTTCTTCATTATGTTTAAATTGCGGATTTTTGAGGGCCAATCCAGAACTTTAATTTTATTGTCACGGAACCATTTTTTCACGATATGTGCTGTATGTACAGATGCACAATCTTACTGAAAAATATACTTTCTTCCAGCTTTCTTGACTGCTTGACGGCGCAGGTTCCTGGTGAGCATCTGGACATAATCTACCGAGTTCATAGTGTTCTCCATGAACTCTAATTCGAAAATCCCTTTAAAACTAATGGCTGCCCACATCATGACAGACCCACCTCCAGATTGGAGTTTTGAACAGTACATTTCTTCGGTTCTCAAATCGTGCCAGTAGCTATGAAATTCATCCGGGCCATCGAGATTAAACATTTTTTCATCTGAGAAGATGACGCTTTCCCAATTTAGTCGATCTAGAATCCATTTTCTTGCTCATTCCAACCGCATACGTTTGTGCTTTTGAGTGAGGGGTGGTTTCACTTTCATTTTCTTAAATTTAATGAATGTTGCAGCTTTGATAGTTCTCCATATGGTTGTTCGATGAACACCTAGCTTGTATTGAGCCTTTATCTCGCACAGGAAATATTCTTATTCTTTGCAGCTTTGCATATTCGACGTTCGTCGTAACTGGTGAGCTTTCCTGTTCGCTTCTTATACCCCTTTTTTCCCATAATTTGCTCCTTTCTTTATATAATTTCGCACAACACTCTCACTTCTTCCGATTCGGCGCCCAATTTCACGATTGCTAAAGCCGTTACCACGCATGAAGTCGATATTTACCCGATCGTCTACTGTCAAAGTTTTCCCTCTTGCCATCTTGAACAAACTCCGTAAATTTTGCACTTAAGCATTAAAACTGTTTTTAGAGAACTTTAGCAACACGACTATCTGTGTTTTAATTTAATTCCGGTGGCTCTGTTGAATTTTAAACGCAAAATAAAGAGTGCGTTTAAATTCGCGCAACATACGAAAAACAGTGAAAAATAAGAAAAGGCTTAAAACTCATTTACATAAGTTTGCATGTGCCTAAACATACTTGCTCAAAGCACCTTATTCAGTTGTTAGCCATATACAATAACTGTAAGTCACATTCCTATTTTTAACATTTTAAAAATTATATTTCTTGTTATTGGAAAAGATGCGTTTATATTCATGCAACGCACTGTATATATATATCAGTACAAAAACCCTTAACGGGTTAAAAGTTTGTGACGCAGCTACTTCATCGCTATAAGAATTTGAAGTATGGGTCTTAAAAATAATGATATCAAATTTTAAGTGACGCTTTACTATTAGTTAAAATATACATAGATTTTCTTATTTGATCATTTGCTTTTTTCTTTTATTTATATTTACAATGCAAACATAATATTTTTAACTTCAAGATAAGACAAATATATAAAATATACTCACTGATGATTTTCATTTGCATTTCAATTTCAAAATAACAGTTTCAAAAGGAATGATATAAAAATTCCAGTGACACCTCGGTGTCATTTTAAACGATTTGTTTTTAGATTCCATTAAAATTACCTTTGCTTTGTCTAATAAAGTATATTTACAGATTGAAACAGTGCTTTTAATTTTCAAATATACTGTCAAATAATCACACTTTCACTGAGTTTGCATTATAAATTGAAATTATATATTTCAATAAATTGATTTGTCTTTTGCATCACGCTATCCAAAACTGCAAGTGAAATTTGTACAAATGTTTTCTTTGCATCACACTATCTCTTTGCCCAAATTTTCACTTAGTTGGATACTATGATACAAAGTAACATTTACATAAATTTTACTTGCAGTTTTGGATAGCGTGACGCAAAAGACAAATCAATTTATTGAAATAAATAATTTCAATTTATAATGCAAACTCAGTGAAAGTGTGATTATTTGACAGTATATTTGAAAATTAAAAGCACTGTTTCAATCTGTAAATATACTTTATTAGACAAAGCAAAGGTAATTTTAATGGAATCTAAAAACAAATCGTTTAAAAAGACACCGAGGTGTCACTGGAATTTTTATATCATTCCTTTTGAAACTGTTATTTTGAAATTGAAGTGCAAATGAAAATCATCAGTGAGTATATTTTATATATTTGTCTTATCTTGAAGTTAAAAATATTATGTTTGCATTGTAAATATAAATAAAAGAAAAAAGCAAATGATCAAATAAGAAAATCTATGTATATTTTAACTAATAGTAAAGCGTCACTTAAAATTTGATATCATTATTTTTAAGACCCATACTTCAAATTCTTATAGCGATGAAGTAGCTGCGTCACAAACTTTTAACCCGTTAAGGGTTTTTGTACTGATATCATTACTTTTTAGAGGTTATTGATCAAAAAATTAAAACAAGTCCTTCCGGCTCATAGGAAGGTTAGGTTGATTTATCTTTTCTTATGAAGTGGCCACCATTTTTTTCAAAATGGCAGCTACATTTTATTAATCAATTTCGTGGATTTATTGAGGGCTATGTATATATGGAGTTTTAAGCAAATAGGTTCAAAAGTTATTGTGATAATTTTCAAGTGGTCACCATTTAGAAACAAAAGGACAGAGTGACTGAAATGCCCAGTGAACTTATCAAAGATACTTGAATGATATGTCAACTGTACAAATATGATTCGAACTGATTCAGTATTAGAAAAGTTATTGTAAAAAAAAAAAAAATTTAAGTGGCCGCCACTTGGAAACAAAATGGTGGAGCAAGTTGCCTAGCAAACTTATCCAAGGTATTTGAATTGTAAGTTCACTTCCCAACTTTGATTTGAACCAGTTTAGTATTCTAAAAGTTATTGTGGTGGCACATTTTCATATACCAGCTTGATTTCAAGTGGCTGCAACTTGGAAACAATGTTGGAACAAAATTCATCCAAGATATTTGTGTGATAAGTTCAATGTCCAACTTGAACTGATTCAGTATTTCAAAAGTTATTCTGATGATAAATTTACAAGTGGTATCCTGATTTGAAATGGCCGTACTTAAGATATTGGTCATTTTGTTAAAAATGACAGATAAAATTCATTAATAAATACTTGATTGAGACTTTTATGTGGTCAATGTAAACATCAAAATTCAAGCAAATTATAGTCTTAACTAAGCTTTTTCAATGTAGATTTGAAATTTTCATGTAGCTGCCACTTGAAAACAAACAGCAGAGCAACTTAGTTAACGAACTCATCAAAGATATTTGTAAGATAAGTTAGCTGTAAAACTTTGGTTCAATTCAATTTTGAGTATTATGTCGAGAGTTATCGTAATCACAAAATTTCCATTATATATACAAAAAAATCCAATTTATACATCTTTTAAATTTATACGTGCTTTTAGTGAAGTCCTGATTCATTCCTATTCATAAAAATATCTTTGTTTATAAGTTACACAATATTAGTTATGTCTTTTCACTTTTCTAATACTTACAAAATTTCTTGACCGGTCATTCTTATAACCATTCTAAATATAAATTTTGATGAGTATGTGAACTTTGATATCAATATCATGACTTCGGAGCTATTCACAATCTATTAACTAATTAAAAACAAATTGTTTAATGCTAATTTAAGTGATAATGATGTGGGATGTGAAGAAGTTATTCTTAAGAGAGGACAATACCTAATCTTGGCAACAGCTATGGCCTATGTTATGGGAAGATTTATTTTCATAATTACTCAGTACCAAATGTATTTTTTAAATTCCGTTTCCACTTTCAGAAAATTCACAACCATTAAATTGGTACTCATTTTCGAAGATATTGGTTTTTTTAAAAATGTATATATTTTTTTAGTTCAAAAATGCGAATTTTCACACAAATTGCTTTTTTTAACCACAAAATGAAATACTAAAAATTTAAAAAATCAATTTTTGGAAAATGGGTACTAATTTAACGATTTTGAATTTTCTGAATATGAAAATGGTTTTTAAAAAATGTGCTTGCTAACGATAATCTGTTTTAAAATTTATTTTCAATTTCATTTTGAGCACTGAAAGAGTGCTTGACAGAAGTGCAGTAACTGGAATAAACTTAATTTAATAAATAATATCAGGGTTGGCAGGTTTTTGACGGTTTAAACCACAGTTTAAACTGCCACATCAAAAACCTTAAATTTGACACTTTTTGGTATATTTTAACAATGAAGTAGTCATATTTATAGAAATAAAAAACTAATAAAAAAGTGCTTAGTTTATATGCCTCCCATGGTTAAAAATAATTCTTAGAAGTGTATTATCTGTTTCTTATGAGTGCTAATGATTTCTATTTAAGTATAAAAAACAGATATTTATTATCTTTACAAAACACAAAAATTCAAATATAGGAATTTGTATATTCTAAGGTGAACCACTTATTGCCTTTTAAGTTATAAAAAATTTATAAAGTCTTATTAATAAAAAAAAAAAAAGTTCTATTAAATTATATACTGATTGATAATTAAAAGATACCGTAAGTATTTTACCTCAATGAATGAAATTACTGTGCTATTAAATAATGCATTATGTTCTTTCATTTTGGGTTATAGTCAATAGCATGTTTTAATGTTGTACGATTAAAACTTAGAGGTATTGCATGACTTGTTGAACTAAATTTTAATATGAATTACATAATGCAATTCTATTTTTAATTAAAGAGATGATGGACAGTATATATCTCTTTTAAATTACTGCCATAAAGGTATGAAAATTTGCATTTATATGCATTGAAATTTAATATTATATTAAAATTTCAAGTGGAGTTACTCCAGTTTTTTTTTTTTTTTTTCTTTTAATATTGCTAAAAATTTCATTGAAATTTCAGCATTTAACATAATTTTAAAAATAATTATAAGATAGAAAAAAAAACTTTTTTATATGTAGTGATGTGGGTTGGAAAATTTTCTTTTTTGGAAAATTTTCTACCATGTTTTTCCGGAAAATTTTCCAACCAAAAAAACAATTTTTTTAGTAAATCTTTTGCATGATATATTTAAATTTTCTTTTATTAGTCATAGTAATGCTATATACAGTGTGAAAAACAAAAGTTTCTGATTAAAGTCATCATTTTGAAAGTTACCAGATATATGTTTTGAGCAACTTGAATGAGAAATAGGTTATTTATTATAATACAAGAGATCTATGGTTGCTAATCAGAATTTTAAATGTCTATTCAATAAGTTTGTAAGAACATAATTATAAAGCATTTGGCAACATAACAAAAAAAGAATATATTGATAAATTAATGCACTACTATACTGCTGAGCATGTGTATCTATTTTTCAAAATATTCATTTGGTAAATGATGATACGACGATGTTTTTCAAACTCAGGCAGCAATTCTCTTAAGTCACCTTATTTATGGTCTCTGATTCTGAGAGTGACTCAGAAAGTTACGACATTGTCATAATCTTCGTTAAAAATTCAATAATAATATAATAATAATAAAAAAAATTGCTTTAATTACAAAATTGGCATTTTTGAAATTTTAGAGAAAAATCTTATATAAAAACATATTTTTTAAAATAACTTTTTAAAACTAATTTCTAATGTGGAAAAAAAAATGTTTTTTTATGCAAGCAACAGGAAATACAATTAATTGCCTAAATATAAACAGCAATATTTTGATTAAAATTTAAGGAAATCAAATAGATAAAATGAATCACATCATATCTTGTAATTGGAGGTTTAGTTGAAATAACTCAATATTTCTTTATTTGCTTAAAATATCCAAAATTGAATTGTACTTGAAAAATCTCATAAAGGTGTTACATTTAAAGTTAAATAATAACAACAATAATAGTAATAATAAAATCTCAAACTTCCAGATTAATTTTTTTTGAATAGAGGATTACATCCATTATCCAATACCACCAACTATTAAAAAATATGATTTCGTATTCGCAAACTGTGCTTAAAAATAGAAGAAATCGAAAAAAGTAAAAATCAAAAGAATTTTGATGAAATGAACCCTTTCATGGTCTGAGCCATACCTTATTAATTACCTTGTACAGTCGGCAGCAAAATTATTGATGTGCTAGCAATAATTTCTATTTAAAAGATGTACACCTAATACAATTTTGTTAAGTAAATATTTATCGAGTCATGATCTTAGTCTTATACTGTTTATAAAAAAATTAAGTTCATGATAAAAATTAGCGATCAAACTAAAGAAAAAGAAAAATATGAATGTGTGTTTCAATAATTTTGCTGCTACTAGCAGTCAAACCTCACATTATTCTAAAAAGAAATTCGTTATGATAATTACCTCTTTTTTTTTTTAATTCTGTTTAGTTTTAGAATATTCACAATTAGTGCTGCACCGAGTAGCACTTTGGCCGAGTACCGAGTACTCGGCCTTTTACTACTCGACCGAGTACCGAAGAAAGAATAATTGATGTATATATGAAGAATTTTTCACATGTTGAAATTGAAAATAGGCCTTTTGAACACAAAATTTAGTTAAATGGCAAACATCATGTTTTCATGAAATGTTCCAGAACTTTTGTAGTGTATAGTATACACAATTAGGTTCAATGTTATATTTGATACGTCCAGCTTAGTGGATTATTAAAACCATAATAATTGATAATTTCATTCTTTATTATATAGTCTTTCTCAGATGCGAATCATTCTTAGAGAATATAAGTTCCTATATACTCAGGCATATTTAAGATGTATGAAATGAGAATATTAAAATAAATATTTTATCATTTCAAACATGATAGACTTCATTAATCTTCAAATTCTAGAAGAGTAAAAAAAATAGGTGTTTTGGGCCATAATTTGCAAAACAACAAATTTGATTATTAAAATATATTTTTAATAATATTTCAGGGTATTTATATTTTTCATAATTATTTTTTAAATTAAAAATCAATCTTTTCTTACAGTTTTAAAAGCGTCTTACTTTTATTTGCACAAATATGTAACTAATGTTTTATCTACTATTTTAGTATTTATTATATAAGGGTTCTTTCTTCTAAAATATTTTATTTTTGTCTATTTTATAAATACAATTTTATGCATTTATACTTAAAATAATAATAATAATAAATTAATCAAAAAATAAAAACTTACTTAAAACAGAACAAACAGCAGAAAAAAGTTTTTAATTATCTGCTGGCAAACTGATTTTTGAAATAAGTCAAATACCATGTAACTAACAATGTAAGATTTTTTTTAAGATGATAAAAACTAGCATTTTGTAAATCATAAATAAAATGTTTATTATGACAAAATAGATTTTTTAAAATCTGATCAAAAGTTAGGAATAAAAAATGATGCCTGAAGGTGATTTCATGCTATTTTAGGAAGCTTACGGTTTCCATTTTCATATAACCAGTGTCCGATTTTATATAATACAAGTCAATGTTTATATAGGTATACAAAGGTGAATAAATAATGTTAAACTATCACTTATTCGGATACAGCCTATCGCTGTTTATCTGGTATTTTAAGAACAAACAAAATGTGAAAAGCAGAAAGGGGGAGGGGGGGGAATTAAATAGAGTAAAGGCACTTTTACGATATATATATATATATATATATATATATATACAGTGAAACCCCAATCTATCGTTCACGCATCCATCATTTTCCGCATTGATTGTTTTATTAATTCCTTTTCTTAAGAATGAAAGTTTATGAGAAATAACATGGAATTTTGAGAAATCATAAGGGTGGTGAAGGAATACACGAGCGCAGCGCTCATATATATGCATTCGTTTGCACGCATTGTGCACGGGTCCACGCTGCCGAAGGCAGTGGGGACCCGATGTGACATTTTTCTTGATTAGAATTTTTTTTCTCTTTTTTTATCACATGATAAAAATTAATGCAATTTTGAGAATTCATTTATTATAGTGATTCATTTAAAAATAGTGACCAGCAAAGCGGGCGTAGCCTGCTAGTGTATAATAAAATATTTTTAAAAAGCAACATACATGAAGATGCACATTCAATTTGGCAGATATGTGATCAATTTACTGCTTTTGTAAGAGTGACAAATAATTAATACTGATAATAATAAAACAAAAATTCAATATTTGGTAAATTTTATCATGCAGATTTTCACAAAATTTTAAATGCAATATGCAATTTTACAAGAGAGAATTTTTTTTTACTTATTTATTTAATAATCTATGAATATTTACAAATATTACACATTCTACTTATAAAACTAAATGTGATGTTATAAAGTATTTTTGGAAAGCTAATAAATTAAGAGGCACACTAAATTTGGCAGATATTTGATCAGTTCAATCTTTCAATGCTTAATATAACAGTGACAAATAATCAATACAGATATTTACAAAACAAAAATAATATTTAATATCTGGAAATTTTTCTCATACAATTTTGCACAAGATTTTCTATGCAATTGCAAAAGTGAGAATAATTTGCTTTTGAAATAGAAAACAGAAAGAGATATCATAACTGAAGAGAGATTTCACTGCTTTTTTGTAACAATTGGCAGCTTTTTTATAACAATTGTATATAATAAATACATATTTTATTCAAAATACTAAATAACAATTTAATCAATGTAATCTTTTGAAAATCAGTGTATATGAAGATGCATGTATTGAACTTTGACAGATTCTCTTTGACAGATCAGTTTATTACTTTTATAACTGTGACGAGTAATAATAAATAAATATTTACAAGCAAACACTAGAAATGTAGAAACCTTTCTCCCACAATTTTTCACATAGATTTCAATGTAAATTTCATATGAAGGATTTTTCTCTTAATATTATAAATCAACATAAAAAGTTGCACATTATCTTGAATTGATATTTGATGAAGTCATTTTTAATAATAAAAAAAAAATTAATGCAGTACACTCCCAGAATGAATATCTGTAAATAAATATATTTTATTTTTTTAAGGCAAATTAAGAGTAGGTAATAAATGCAGTAAAAATATAAAGTTTATATCTGCAAATTAAAATTTACCCCACAAATCCAAATTATAAAATGAAGTATAAAAATATTTAATGCAATATATATAAATTTACAGTTTTATTATAATTGAGAAATATAGATATAACTGACTTTTTTTATGCTTAGAATTTTTTCTTGATTTTTATAGTCATTATTTTTTTTTTTTTTTTTTTTTGTTCAAACAAAAATATTGTTGCTTAAAAAAAAAAAATTACTTAGGGTAAGGTGGGGTAGTGGGACCCCTTATCGGCATAATTTGACTTTAGCTGAACATAGCACCGGTTGTAATAGGCCTATCAACTTTTTTTTTTTGGTAGTTCATTCATAGACCTATTATAAGAGTGGACAGAGCATTCTATTATTAAAGGAATATAAGAAAAGGTGCAAAGATGAAACCATGTTACTGTTGAAAAAGGTTACCTTTTTTGGCATTTATCGCGTTATTGGCGATTTTTTTTTCTCAACATAAATATTATTATTATTAAAAGATACAGCAAGAAAAACTTGCGTAAAATGAAACAGCTGCTGAAATTCATTTTTACCTTGTTATTAACACTCTCCAAAAAGTTCAAAAGCGTTTATAACTTCATTTTGTCTATACTCGCTTTAACTCTCATAAACAGTGTCCGAAATTAGCAGTCATTAGTTGTCAAATATGACTAAATTATTGCATTTGACGACTATAAAATTATTTCCAGTCGTCAAATTTAACGCCTAGCTTTTTTTTTAAAGACTTATTTTTGTTTAACTTTGAAAGGTCCAAGTCCATATCATATTTTCCCCCCTACCGCACAGGGACTATGTCGTTTAGACACCTGGGCATTTCCAGCATATTTCACCCCCGACCCCCTTACAGAGATAAAAAAGAAAAAGTTTCCTTTAATCCCTTTTAATCTTATCAATTTTTAAAACTGCAATTTGCAACGCTCTCGCCACACATGCATACAAATAACCTATGGAACCAACACATTTATCTGTGTGCACATACTGATTAGAGATGCAACGATTATTCGGCCGAAGCCGAATGTTCGGCGTATTCGGCCTGTCAGCCGAATATTCGGCTTCGGCCGAATATCAAGTCCATTATTCGGCCCAGGCTGAATAATTCTGTAAGTAATGTTTTTATTTATATTTACACAATAAAATTTTTTAATTTTAGAATTTATATTTGTCATGTATTGTGAAAATTTTATTTGAAATTAACTAATAAAAAAAAAAAAAAAAAAAAAAAAAAAAAAAATCTTTCATACCTTGAATGAATTTTATCATACCATTTTAATGTAAGGATCATGTAAAAACTTTTATGCTATATCAATAAGTGCAAAACATATATCTGTAGTAAGCTAACATAATCTGTTAAATTTAAAATTAATCTATTCAAATTTGTCCCAACTGAACCATACAAGCAAATTCTGATTTTTTTTAAAAGCATAATGAAAATATTTAATATTTATCCTTCGTTATTTAATAATAATAAAAAAAAAAATCCTTCCAGTGATATTTTTAATTATTGGGGACAGGTGGGACAAAAAATTAGAAATTGAGTTAGACTGTTCAAAATTGGTATACATAGGTTTTGGGAGCCTAAA
The DNA here is from genome assembly GCA_963930645.1 of Salticus scenicus. NCBI lineage: Eukaryota > Metazoa > Arthropoda > Arachnida > Araneae > Salticidae > Salticus > Salticus scenicus. Next base: position 166,912,401 of record OZ005661.1, read on the forward strand.
AGTTGAATGAGGATATTTTCAAAAGCGTAAAATTATTAGGGGGGGGGGGGGCAAAAAATTAGAAATTGAGTTAAACCATTCTAAATTGGTATTTATAGGTTTTGGTGGCTTACAAGTCGAATAAGGATATTTTGGAAAGTGTAAATTTGTTTGGGGGGGGGGGGAGGAAGGGCAAAAATTAGAAATTGAGTTCGACCGTTCAAAATTGGTATGTATAGGTTTTGGGGGCCTAAGAGTCGAATGAGGATATTTTAGAAAGTGTAAAATTATTAGAGAGCAGGGGGGGGGGGCAAAATATAGAAATTAGTTAGACCATTCAAAACTGGTATATATAGGTTTTGGGGCCTACAATTGAATGAGGATATTTTCGAAAGTGCTACATTATTAAGGGGAGATGGAAAGAGGGACTAGGCAGACAAAAAATTAGAAGTTTAGTTAGACTGTTCAAAATTGGTATAAATAGGTTAATTAGGAGGGGCAGGAAAGGTAGAGAATAAATATGCGTATCCCTAAATCTGTGCACGCGCAGTGCGCACGGGTCTACGCTGCCGACGGCAGTGGGGACCCGGTGTAAGTTTTTACTCGATCAAAAAGGTTTTTTTTTTTTTTTTTTTTTTTTTATGAGCGAGAATATGGAATATTGAGAATTCATTCATTATAGTGATTCATTTAAAAATAGTGACCCGCTAGCGGGCGAAGCTCACTAGTATCTATTAAAATATGACTAGACAATACCTCTTAAGAAACTTGCAAAGAATTATTATTATTGAGGCAATTTTTAAGCCGAACATAGCCGAATATTTTTTTCAGAATAAAATAATGGTTTTAAAAATTAAAAATTTGTATAAAAATAACTTTTAAAAAAGAAAATAATACATTTTAGTTATGAAATGTACAAGAATTGTGCATACAGTGCATACTATACCATGTTTTTAATTAGACAAAAATGAGTTCATTATTTGGCGGCCGAATAGGCCGAATATTCGGCTATAATTTGGCCGATTAATTGGTATTCGGTTATTCGGCCAAACCATTGTTCGTTGCATCTCTAATACTGATGTAATGTGTAAGAAAAATACTAGTGCTGCACCAAGTAGCACTTTGGCCGAGTAGCCGAATACCGAGTACTCAGCCTTTTACTACTCGGCCGAGTACCGATTAGTTGTAAGAAATAATAATTGATGCATATATGAAGAAATTTGCACATCTTAAAATTAAAGAAAAAGGCTTTTGAACATAAAATTTAGTTAAATGGTAAACAGCATGCTTTCATGCAGAACTTTTGTAGTGTACATACATAATTAGGTTCATTGCTATATTTTGATACTTTCAGCATAGTGGATTACTAAAACCATAACTGATAACTTTACTCTTAACATCTTTTTTAGATGCGAAATTATCATACTCAGATAATTCTTAGAGAATATAAAATTTACTAGTCACTAAGGCTTAATTTAAGATACATGAAATTCACATATGAAAGGGTAACATTAAAATATTTTATAATTTCAAACATGATAGGCTTCTTAATCTTCAGATCGTAGAAATGTAAAATGACAGGTGGTTTTGGGAACAGATTTGTTAATGAAAATAAGTTTTAAATAACGTTTTAGTGTATTTACCCTTTTTTATATATAACGTAAAATGCCATAAAAGCCTTAATTTGGTTAAATGCCCCCTCCCTACTCTTTTTTATTATTATTATTTTTTTGTTCTTAAAATACTAAATAAACGCAACTTTTGCTCAACGGTAGACTGTATCCGAATAGGTGATAGTTTTTTATGTTATTTTATAGTATAAAATTCAAAATCAATCTTTTCTTACCAATTTGAAAGTGTGTTAGTTTTATTTGCACAAATGTATAACAAAAATTTTGTGTTAATATTACAAAGAGGTTCTTTTTTTCCTAAAATATTTTATTTTTGTCTGATTTATAGATACAATTTCATGTACTAAGCATTTACAAAATAATGCATATTGATATTACATGATAGTTATAATTAAAAGCTCAGATCATGAATCATCTCTATACTAAGTTTGGTAACAGCCCATTTTAACTGCAGAAAGCTGTTATAGCAAAAATTTTAATTATAATGACTCTGTATTTATATTTTCATATTTTTTTAGTTCAGTTGTAAAATAAATATCTCTCATTAACACATTTCTATCAATAATGCATAAAAATAGTGAAATTTCCACAACTACTCAGTATTGGCTGAATACATAGCCTAAATTTGGCCAAGTAAGCCGAGTGCTGAGTATATACCAAGTACTCGGTACAGCTCTAAAAAATACATATAATATATTAAACTAGAGCTGTACCGAGTACTCGTTATATACTCGGTACTCGGTCAAATATGGACTAAGTATTCGGCCAATACCGAGTAGTTGTAAGAATTTCATTATTTTTATGTATTATTGAAAGAAATGTATTCATATGAGTTGTTTTTTAATAACTAAACTTAAAAAATATGAAAATATAAACATAGTCATTAAACTTTTGCTGCAAACAGCTTTCTGCAGTTAAAACAGGCAAGTAGATTGCCACTAAACTCGATATAGAGACGATTCATGATTTGAGCTTATCTATTTTAGTTACAAGACTTTAAGTATAACCATCTTGTATGTGTGTAATATGCATTTTTTTTTTTTTTTTTACAAAAACTTTGTACATAAAATTGTATTTATAAAACAGACAAAAATAAAATATTTTAGAAAAAAGAACCCCTTATATAATACTACTATAGTAGATAAAACTTTAGTTACGTATTTGTGCAAATAAAAGTAAGACACTTTTAAAACTGTAAAAAAAATATTGATTTTTAATTTAAAAAATAATTATGAAAAAGGTAAATACACTAAAATGTTATTAAAAATATATTATCAAATTTGTTGTTCTGCAAATTATGGCCCGAAACCACCTACCTTTTTACTCTTCTAGAATTTGAAGATTAATGAAGTCTATCATGTTTGAAATGATGATAAAATATTTATTTTAATGTTCTTATTTCATATGTAAATTTCATGCATCTTAAATTAAGCCTATAAAGAACTTTTATATTCTCTAAGAATTATCCGAGAATGATTCGCATCTGAGAAAGACTATATAATTAAGAATGAAGTTATCAGTTATTATGGTTTTAATAATCTACTAAGCTGGAAGTATCAAATATAACAATGAACCTAATTGTGTATATACACTACAAAAGTTCTGAAACATTTCATGTAAACATGCTGTTTGCCATTTAACTTAATTTTGTGTTCAAAAAGCCTTTTTAAAATTGTGCAAGATGTGCAAAATTCTTCATATATACGTAAATTTCAATTATAATTTCTTACAACTACTCGGTACTCGGCCGAGTACTCGGTATTCGGCTACTCGGCCAAAGTGCTACTCGGTGCAGCACTATATTAAACTGTGTTCCAGAAATTTTGACGTGTAGTTCAGAAAATATTGTTTTACTCATAATCACTCTATTAGTCATGTTAAAAGCGAATTTCAGAAATTGCAACTAGAAATTTCAATTTGACGCCTAAAATATTTACAGCAGGCATCATATGACGCCTTCCCTTTCCTTTCCAATTTCTATCACTGCTCATAAATAATCATTGACATTTTTGAAATGATATAAAGTATAATATATTCAAACTAATTCAATTTAGAGAATTAAGTATAGCAATTATAAACATTTTATAAAAATAATTACTTAAAAATAACGAAATAATAAAATATTAAAAAGAATCTTACCTGTGAAAATCCTTGTTTTACATAATTTCTAGTTCTTTTAATATCTAATTACAATTTCTTGGTATAAAATTCTTTTTACATTCAAAACAATATAACTTTTAAAGAGAAATAAAAATTTTAAAAATAATTTTCAAAGAAAACGGAAAAATATCGCCTGCTTAATAAAAAGCAGAGTTTAGAGCATGGCGAGTAAATTTCAATATTGGCCAGTTTGGCGTCCTGTAGATCAAAAGTCACATGACCTTTTTTATGAGTTATCTTTGCCACTAAAAAAGGCTGCCATTGTCCCGTCCACTCTTATAATAGGTCTATGGGTTCATTCTCTCATATGTTGTTACTGTACCCATGGCAACCTTGAAACAAATTGGCAAATGATGAATTAAAAAAGAAATGTGGAACAGCTTTACTATTAGGCACATACTGCTGTTGCCGATGTACAGCTCACTGGATGAATCGATACTCTGAATCATTACAAAACTTAAAAAATACATTTTAAGAAAATAAATTATTTTTTCACTCAGGTGCTTGTTTTGAAATTCACTGAAATTAATTAAGCATATTTTTAAGATTAATAAAACAAACATATAAAACAGTAATAGAAATTTGAGTTACTTCACCACAAAAAAAATTTCGAACGGCTTTCAATCTTTAGCACATAAAATTCACTGTTGATCCCAGTGGCAGAACGTTTTGTAGCTGTCTGCAACAGGCTTTTAAAATTTCATAATCTGTCTGCAAAATTTGTGTGTAATCAGGGGAGAAAATGGCTTACACTCAAAAAGCCTGAAAGCTGATTGGAGGGGGGGGGGGCTTAACATCAGTAGGGATCTCGTGCAACAATACACGAATACAATTTTACTGCAGAACAATATAGTATAAACAATTATGTGTATTCATTCAATTCATCTCATTCAATTATATATTTTATAGCAATGTTTGACACAACACAATATAAATAATTATAAATAATAAAAGTATTAGTTGTAGTTTTGATACAGAATTTTTTTTTTTAAGTGAATTGTTATTCGAAAGTTGCAGACAAATTTTTTTATCAGTGCGGACAAAAACTGTCCACAAGCCGTTTTTCTGTGTCCGCAACTATGTCGCCGTGTTTCTGCCACTGGGCTGTTGATAATGACAAGCACATAATATTCAGTGGAAATAATGACGTTAAATATATAACTCGAATATTTTCTACAATTTTTTAAAATTACAGGCTTGCATGAAATTTTGTGCTGCAGTGGTCAGTATCCCGATATTAAAACCAAAAAAACATCACTGGATACCCCTAATTTGTAGCGCATGAATCAGAAAATGTATAAAAATCTGTACTGCAGCAGTCAGGATCCCGATATTAAAAAAAAAAATAAAAAAAAAAAAAATCACTGGATACCTCTAATTTGTAGCGCATGAATCAGAAAATGCATGAAAATCTGTACTGCATCAATTACTAACACGCACTATTTTTTCCCTAAATACTAATTCCATTTATTTAAAAATAATAATAAAATACACTTGAAAAACTAATTTTTAAATCTTAAAAACACGTTAAAATAATCATTCAGCTGAGACGCATTACGATAAACACACATGAGCTTTCGGCACAAAAAGAAAAACAAAGTTCCGATACAAAAAGGTTACTATTAAAAAGTATCGATCTCGATATACTAAATCGGGAGTAAATTACGTGATTTTGGTCAAAGCTGAGAAAAATGTACCTTTCTTTATCATTGGGGTTAAGTTTTCCAACTCCAGACAAAACATAGCGACATTCGTTTTATGCCGGGTATCGGTCTAAAAGACCACATTTTCCCATGGAAAGTTGTTGAAATCCCTCTAATTAGAAAACAAAGCAAACTAGCTGACTAGTACTTTTTTCTTCACTGTTTGTTTTAAAACAAAAGAAACTATCGGATTTTGCATCACATATCAAATTTTGCTTGATTGCCATCTCATCTATTAAAGATGACGAGAATTTTTCGAAGCTATTTAGATTGTTCGATTCTTCCATCAGTCTTTCTTCTATTAAATTAGTAACACCAAGTTCACCACTAAAGGGACGCAGGTATCTCTGCAAGTTTAAACTAAGTAAAATAATAAAAATAACGCTTAACAGTTGGTGTGAGGCTTATAGCAGAACAGGAATCAAAACCCATTTCTCTCTGAAGTAAACAGTTCAGTAGAGAGAATGTAAGTACGAGTTGTTTTTATTTGTGCTATTATCACTGCACTACACATGAATTGTACAAGGGAGGATACACACATCACCATACAGTCATCAAAGCGTCAAACCACCTGACGAATCAGCAAACAGTACATTATGGCCACAACTCCAAAGCGTGTCTGTACAGATACATGCGAGGATCGTTTTGTTTACTTATGCTACACCATTTCTCACCCGTAGAAAACACTTGTGTGTAGATTAAAACCAACATTGTGTATGTTTCTTGCTTTGTGAATTGCATCAACAGGAATGCACAAATAAGTTACTCTTCTTTGAAAATGTGCTCATTTAAGATGACAGATTTTGCTGGGATGGCTAAGATTTTTGTGAAGGTACCAATTTTAGCTGAATGATTTTTGTGAAGGTACCTTTTTTGCCAGATTGATTTTTGTGAAGATACCTTTTTTGCCAGATTGATTTTTGTGAAAATACCTTTTTTGCCAGGTTGATTTTTGTGAAGGTACCCATAAAAGGTAGTAAACTCGACCTGTATTAACCCCTGTTTTGGGTAATTTTCGAACATACTTGGGCTTGCATTTTTATCCAATAGTCGACGATTTAATCTTTTTTTTAAAAAGCAGCTTTTCAAAAGTCTCATTTCATCTTTTTTTCTACTTAAAACATTTTCAATGAAGCTTTTATTTCTTGCATTGCTTTCTTGCTGAACAGACAGAGGCATATTATTAAAATCACAAAATGAGTCTGAAGAACTGTCTGCCGACGAATCTTCACGCTTCCTTTCAATACATGGCTTTTGAAGACTCGCATTCATCCAATAGTCCACGATTTAATCCTTTTTTAAAAAAAGCAATTCCTGATATAGTAATCTATTGCTTATGATAGCAATCGCAACAACATAAACAACACACTGCGGATTAATACAGTGTAAACAATTAGCGACATTAGCGTAGTGTCTACAGCAAGCGCGAATGATCTACGCATCCGGATGTAGTACGCATGCGCTTCAAAGACAGTGGACCATGGTATAAATTCGTATTCATGAGTACTTTAAATTTTTTCGCTTTAAATTTTTTTTATTTAGTATGAATAACGATGAAATAAAATATCTATAACTAAAAAATATTTCTTTTATTTTAAATATTATCTAAATACTTTTTTGATGAAATAGGAAATTTTAAAATTAAAAATATTTTCTTCATAGCAAAAATTTATTGACTGCATTCACGTTGGTCAGCCAACCAACGTGAGCAACTGAAGCCTTGCAAGCAAGAAGTAATAACCGCATCACGGCCTTTTTAGCCGAAGAAACACATGTAATTGGCGTAGTAATATAGTTCCATATTTAAAGCGATTTATATAAAAAACAAGAGTTTTCCTGGAAAAAACGGAAACGTTACTAGATTCAGAAAGATTTTATTAACAACATATATTAATTATATGAAAATCCTTCGAGCCGTTTTAGAGATATTTTTCAGAATTTCAGTCCATTACTCCAATCGTTTTCCTATTTTGGCTTTAAATTGAGATTCAGATCTCAAAACATATTGCATGTAGAAATGTAAAATTTTCAGGATAGATTAAGACCGAAGATATAAGACTATTTTGAAAAGAACAGAACAAAATACGGCATATTTGCTGAGATATTAAGTGTCGGCTTTTACAGATCTCTTTGATGTCAAACTAGCCGTATATAAGAGTTCGCAGCGTTCAGTTTGGGCTTCCGCTTGCGTCACTCGAAAAACTGTCGTTTTTCATGATATACACTGTAAACGTAAATGTCTTAAATTCAGTTTAAAATGTGTCTTAAATGGTATAAATGAATAAATATGGCGTGTGATTATGTTTTTCTGTAGAAAATATATTTTAGAAATGTTTAGAGCATTAATGAAATATTTATATAAAAAAGAAAAACAAATCCTTCTTTCTAGCGTTAGGATTCGAACTCACACTGTCTAAGGAAACCGAAACCTCGAGGCAAGCAAGGTCGCGGTGAAGCATTTACCAATCACGCTATCGTCGAATATATCAATACGTGTTTTTATGATATGATATACTGCAGTATTCATGAAACTAATCGCAGTGTTATGTTTTATTTCTAATTTTTTTTTCATAAAATTATTGATAATATGGTATTTTAAACTTAATAAATATTATTATCTTAAATTTCATATTTAGAGGACCAGAATTTTTTAATAATGCATAACAAGTATGTGAAGGTTTCATCCCTCGATGATAACGATTTCTTTCCTTAAAGTGATATTTAAATAAAAACGATCTGTAATCATGAATACAGGAAAATTTGTAGTTTTACATTTAGATGTAGGTGAATATGTGAAAGAAAAAAGTTTTTAAATGAATAATAATAAGAAGAAAGAAAGAAGAAAGAAAGAAAAAAAAATATGCACAAATTATTCATGATTGTTCACTTATAAAATCACTTTCTTCTCTACAAATTACTTGCTTCATCCGTCTTCACACTTTTTCTTTAATTATAAGAAAGCTTTAAAGACAAAGATATTTTTTTTTTTTTTTGGAACAAAATAAGTTTTGTATCTAAATATGTTGTTTATGAATTGTGTAAAAGATAATAGCATGCAAATATCATTCACATCCCTAGAGTATTATTCCATAAAAATATAATTTCATAAAGCTACCATAATTTAAGTAGTTTAACTGCTTATTATATAAAATAATAATATATTTATTGAATGTGGAAAGAAGTAGGATAAGCATATTTTCTTAAAGTAGATTCCATATGAAAAAATTTCTAAGTAATGCAAGTGTCTGAATTTCTAAAGTGTCTGAAAATTCAAACGCGTTTTGCTGTCTGAAAATTCGCGTATTTAAGTGTTTCAGACATTTTCGTGTCTGATATGATATTTAAGACATATTTCTGTCTTAAATTAAAATATCTATAACATCTAAGGTACATTTTAAGACATTTACGTGTCTTAAACGCCGTTTCAGTTTTTTTTTTTTATGTCTTACTTTAAGACCCTTTTATTTGCAGTGTATTTATGTTTTATTCTTTTAAATCATTTAATTTTTCACTCTAGATACAAATAATCTAAATCCTTTTACACACCCATATATTAAAAACAATTAAGTAACTAATATTTACATTTATACTCCCTTTTATAATCACGTGTCAATACGACGTCGTACATGTAGTTTTATACATAGACTCTTTTCAATTCTCCCCACACAAATATTCATACATCCTTAATCTGATGTCTTTTTATTAAATGTCATTGGTGAATAATTCCTATTATATTTTTCATCGAATTGTATAACTTTGCTGCCTTTTGCTACTGGAAACTATTGCAAATATCCTATGTTTCTAATACATCTTTTGGAATGTACTGACTTTCGCAAATTCACTGATAACTGGTCGTCGTAAGGAGACCATAATGTACCATTACACAGACACACACACACACATATACAAATTCTAAAATACCATAAAAGAGCCCCCTCATTCTTCAAAGAAAATCGGGATATATTTGCGGAGGGGGACGATAAACCGTAAAAATTCGCAAAAATATAGAAAGTAACATGTAATTTCCTACTAAAATAAGGTGGCATAAAAATTACTTTAAAACGAAGCATGCATATAAAGTTGCAGAGATAAAACAAATGAACAAATATATAAAAAGAAATTTAGTTAATTTTTGCTTAAGCGGCAGTAAACTGACCGGAAAAATTAGGAAAATCCTTTTTCCCACTTCCAATAAATTAAAAAAAAAAAAAAAAATGCCGCTGTTTTAGGATGCGTACGTTTCTCATTTTTAAATAATCACATAGTTCGATTTATTATAAAAGGAACCAATGCTCATATTTGTAAAGACGAATAACAAAAAAGAAATAAATAACGTAAAAAACTGACTGTTTTCGGAGAGAATCGCCATTTTATGATCGAATTGTATGTGCACCAGCTACCATTAGTGTACACAGCGGTCTTTTTCCGGCTCAAGTATCGAATAGGCAATCTTCCAATTACGTGATCGGCGCTTTACCGACTAGTGTATCGCGGACCGTTACCATGGATATAAAAAAAGAAAGAAAATAAACATCAACATTATTTTTCTACTTTTAGAAAATTAATTTTCTTACACGGGAAAATTAAAACATGATCCATGATTGTAGGTAGATTGTGTTTGACGTCACACCATTACTGCTCTATACATAGTTGGCGACGGTCTGGGACGCAACTCCACGGATATTCCGGGGACATGCCATCACAATTTTGGTCCTGCACGAAGGTGATGGTTCCCCCGCTTTGGTGGCCGCCAGAAATATAATTTTGTTGGGAACATGGAGGGTATTGCGGCCATGACATATTTTACTTGCACCAGCCACCATTAGTGTACACGGACGTGTTTGGCTGGTTCGAGAACTAAACCCGCAATCTTCCAATTACGAGCTCAGTGATCTACCGACTGGGGAACCGCGGTCCGGATCTAAAGTTGTAAAAAAGAAATAAAAGGGTCATATACTAAAGCTGCAATGCAAAATGATCTAGATATGATGAATTTCTTTCTATTAAATATATATATATATATATGTATAAATATTACATATTTCAATTTGACATTGAATATGAGGAATTTCATATTAATTTTCTCTGCATGTGTTAATAAGTAAAGCGAGTCGGGGATGAGGCGATGAATCCCTCAGGGGTGTGCGAGCGGACGAACCAGGGGTCGGAGCCCCCTTGTTTTTACAAGAAATATAAGCATATTCTTTTTTTTTCGGGGGGTGGGGGCGTTTGTGTATGCGCAAAAGGAATATGACTGGTAAGCAAGAAATCTTTTGTGTCCGGGAATTATTAAACAAAAAACTGTTTTATTCTCTTTTAAGTAATTTAAAGTACTGTAGGATTTTAGCTCCTTTAAGATATGATACGAGAAAATTCATTTATACCATCCTCTAAAAAAACGTAATACACACATAATTTCGTCTGATGTTCATACTTTAGCTAATTAATGTAACATATAGCAGTTATTTGTGTTTTAAACAATTTAGCATTAAAATAATAATAATAATAATAATAATAATAATAATAATTTGTACTCAAAGTAATACATAAGAATTCTATTTTGCTTACTTATTCGTGCTTACTCACTGACATACATATCCCCGTAAACCTACAATAATTAAACTGTACATATTTCGCATGATGATAATCTATAATATACATACTGAGTTTGAGTTCAATAGAATGCAGCGTTTAGACACTTTCGTGTTCACTCAATCGCATATATATTAACGTTAATCCTATACTCATAAAATTATTTCATGCAATGGTGACTTATAATATACATACCATATTCGAATGCAATCGGATTTCACATTTAGGGGCTATCGCGTTCAATCACATACTTACTGACAAATATAAATGAAGACATCATTGTATTAAAAAAAAAAAAAAAAAAGCGAAATTTAATTTAGAATTAAAACTAACTTTAGATTAGTTGAGATCATAAATCGTTATTTATAAGAATTCTACTTTTTATCGAAGTAAAGAAAAAAAGAAGCTAAGTTTTAAATTTTTGAAATCTATGAAGTCTGTGCGTTACCTCTAACACACCTATCGAATTTGAGCTCATTCAAATGCATCATCTAGATGCTATCGTATTCACTCCTACATATACATACATATCTTCATCCCCGTAAAAACAGCAAAAATTAATTCAGGAGACCACAAAATACATAGGCACCTTAAAATATCATAAATGAATTTTTTCTTGATAACAATATTTTTCGTACATAATATACAATTGGAATTTAATGGTATGTTTTATTCCATGATCCGTAATTTCACAAAGCTAAATAAACGCAAATTTATTTTTAAAGGAATCTCCACAGTACTTTTTTAAAAGCCTATTTCGCGCATCTTTTAAGCATTCAATACGAGAATTGGTGATAAAATATCGCTATGAAAATTATCTAATTTCATCTATTTTCATTTTTTTTTAAATTAATAATCATGTTTCTTATAAAACTTTCAATTTTTTTTTAATACAAAATTGTCTTTAATTAATTATATACTATTTACGTTTGTAATATATATATATATATATATTACATTTTTAATTGTTTTATCTATCAATATAAAATTCATTGGGCACGAACGCCATCTCTTGACTCTTTCATAAAATTTTTGCGTTAAACATCAGAAAATTCAAAATAGCTATTACTTATATTGGCCAAAGAAGTTTTTGATTCTAAAAGCCACTAAGGTCATTGTGCCTAAATGCGATAACCCATAAATGCGACAAAGTACTTCTACTGAAAATCTAAATGAATAAATCGCATACTTAGGAATCCTAATGGAACATACACATTTCAAGAATGGTTCCCGAAACTTTTTATTAAATTTTAAAGGTTTTTTCTAGTAGAATTTTCTTTTGCAGTAAACATTGTTCATTATGGCTTTCCGAAGACTTTTCCTAATTGCGATGAAATATTTTCAAATAGTAACTGTAATTTTATCCTTTTATCTTTCAAAGTCAAATAACCACTGTTACGTCATGTGCTTGAATACCCTTTACACCTATCAGAAGCAAATTAAAGAAAATGCTAAAAATTTTTAAAAAGAGGGGTTTAAAATTTTTTATCGTATTTAACGGTCTGTTTACAACATTTTCCTAAATGCGACAATCTTTATCCCTTAAATGCGGAGAGTTTTACAGTTGATATATAAAGGTAACTTTAAGCATTTTTTCCTTTTTAACACTTTCTAACAAGGTTTAAAAGTGACTTCGGTTTGTCTGTCTGTCTGTCTCTCTGTCCGTCTGTCTGTCTGTCCGCGCTCTAACTCCTGTAGGGACAACCGAAAGTATTTGAAAGCCTTGTGTTCTATCAGATGTATTTCTATAAGCCATATTTAATACCTTAACTGCATACAAATCTTAGTGCAATTGAATCATGATATTCAAGTTTACTAACGGGTGTTTCATATATAAAATGGAATAAATACCACCACTAGTTTGTACACAGGGACACTCAAAAGTATTCAAAACATTGCGTTCTATGAGAGGTATTTCTATAAACCAAATTTTAATAACTTTACTTTTCACAAAGCTTAATGAAATTGAAATATGTTATTCATATGCAAAAAAGAGTGCTTTCTATGGAATATAGTATGATCAGCATTAGATTTACAGGGCCACACAAAAATATTGAGTTACATTAAGAGCTGTTAATAAAAATTTGCTAGAATTGCAATTTCGTTTACATTAAGCGTTTTAAACCTGTCAAACAATTTTTATGTGTGAATATGATTTCAATTTAAGTATCTGTCAGTTCGTCTGTCCATCCGTCTGTTCGTCTGTCCGCACCTCCCGTAAATATTTATGTAATTTCTTGAAACTGATATATGTTATTTAAGTTCACTATCGGATGTTCCCTATTGCAAAAGGAGTTAATATCTCTACTTGTTTGTGTACAGGGACACTCAAACCTTTTCCAAAGCATTGTGTTCTATGAGCGATATTTCTTATAAACCATATTTTAATACCTTTACTGTACACAAATCTTAATAAAATTGAAATATGTTATTCTAGTTCACTATCGGGTGTTTTATATATTAAATGGAGTAAATACCACCATTGGTTTGGACATAGACACTTGAAAGCATACGAAAGCATTGCGTTCTATGAGAAGTATTTCTATAAACCAAATTTTAATAACTTTACTTTCCACAAAGCTTAATGAAATTGAAATGTGTTATTCATATGCACAAAAGACTGCTTTCTATAGAATATAGTATGTTTAGCATTAGATTTACAGAGCAACAGAAAAATATTCAGATACATTAAGAGCTATTAATAAAAGTTTGCTGGAATTGCACTTTCGTTTACATTTTCTAACATTTTTTAAGTGTGAATATAATTTCAATTTGTGTATCTGTATCTGTTTGTCTGTCCATCTGTCTGTCTTTCGGCGCTCTAACACCGGTAAATTTTTATGGAATATCTTGAAACTAACATATGTTTTTTAAGTTCACTATCGGATGTCCCCTATTGAAAATGGAGTGAATACCTCTACTAGTTTGTGTACATTGACACCGGAAAGTACTGCAAACTATTGTTTTCTATGAGAGGTATTTCTATAAACCATATTTTAATACATTTACTTTACACAAATCTCAATGAAACTGAAATATGTTATTCAAGTTCACTATCGGATGTTTCCTATGTAAAATAGAGAAAATATTACCACTGGTTTGTGTACGAGGAGACTTGAAAGTATGGCGTTGTATGACAGTTATTTCTACAGATCAAATTTTAATAACTTTACTTTGTACAAAGCTTAATGAAATAGAAATATGTTATTCATTTGCACAAAAGAATGCTTTTTATAGAATACAGTATGATTAGTATTAGTCTTACAGGGTTACATAAAAATATTAAGTTACATTAAGAGGTATTAATAAAAATTTGCTGTAATTATATTTCTTTTACAATAAGCGTCTTTAACACTTTCTAAAACTTTTTAAGCGCGAATATGATTTTTAATTGTTTATCTTTCTGCCCGATTGTCTATCTTATTATCTGGCTTTCTGTCGTCCCGAGAGTTCTTAAATATTTTCAGAATTTTTAAAAATTGATATATGTTATTCAAGTTCACTATGGAATGTTTCCTATTTAAAATGCCATTAATATGTCCTACACAACGGGTTTGTGTACAGGGATCTTCCAATGCTTTGCGTTTTAGGACAGACATTTTTATAAATCACATTTAAATAACTTTCTACTGTAAAAATCATAAATAAATTGAAATGTATTTTAATATTCTAAAATAATGTTTTGTATAGAATATGATATGATCAATCTTCAGATTAATAGGACTACATTAAAATATATAAATACATTAACGGTAGCAATTATAATCTAACGACTTGATTTTCTTTTGTGTTAAGCCTTTTTAACGTTCTTCAACGATGTCTAAGAGCGGTTTTAAATTCAATTAGTCAATCTGTATATTTTTCTGTGCTTCTATCTTTTGTTTGATAATGCAGGCAAAAAACATTGAAAGTTATACGATATAACAAGCACGTACAGTTGGAGAGTGTTAATAACCAGTTCATACTGCATGATTTTTCGTTCTTGTTTTAACACTTTACAACAAGGTTGAAAAGTGTTAAGGACTTCGGTTTGTCTGTCTGTTCGCGCTCTAACTCCCGTAAATATTTATGGAATTTCTTGAAACTGATATATCGTATTCAAGTTCACTATCGGATGTTCCCTATTGAAAATGGAGTGAATTCCTCTCCTGGTTTGTCTACAGGGAAACCCAAAATTTTCCAAAGCATTGTGCTCCATGAGAGATATTTCTATAAACCGTATTTTGATACGTTTACTTCGCACAAATCTTAATGGAATTGAAATATATCATTTAAGTCCACTGTCAGATGTTCCCCATGTAAACTGAAGTAATTACCATCACTGGTTTGTATACTTGTATACAGGGACATCCGAAAGTATTTAAAAGCATTGCGTTCTATGGAAGGTATTTCTAAACACCAAATTTTAATTACTTTACTTTGCACAAGTCCTAAAAAAATTAAAATATGTTATTCATATGCAGAAAGGATGCCTTCCATAAAATACAATATTATTAGCATTATATTTACAGGGCCACACAAAAATATTCAGCTACATTAAGGGGTATTATTGGAAATTTGGTGGAATTGCATTTTCTTTTACATTAAGCGTTTTTATCACTTTCTAAATGTTTTTAACACTTTCCAACAAAGCTGAAAAGTGTTAATGACTTAGGTTTGTCTATCTGTCTGTCTGTGCTCTATTATCGTAAATATTCATGGAATCAAACTGAGTTACACATACACGTTCAGAAAAGAAGATTTAAACACGGAGTTACACACTCTGTTATAAAAAGGCAAAGTTCAACACACAATTACACTGTTAATAAATATGCAGTTACACACAGAGCTGCATACATACTGTTAGCAAAAAATTAGCGGTACACACAGCGTTACACACATTGTCAAAAAAAAAAGAGATTTACATACGGAATTACACACACTGTTAATAAAAAGGCGGAATTATACAGAATTACATACTCTGTTAATAAAAAGGCAGGGTTACACACACACACAAACACAGTTAGAAAGAAGGCAGAGTTACACAGAGAGTTACATACGCACTGTTAATTATATAGAGGGTTACACACACACTGTTAGTTACACATAGAGTTACACACACTGTTATCAAAAAATCAGTGATACACACAGAGTTACACACATTGTTCAAAAAAAAAAAAAAAAAAAGTAGAATTAAACATTGAATTACACACACTGTTAATAAAAAGGCAGAATTATACACAGAGTTACATACACTGTTAATAAAAAGGCAGAGTTACAAACAGAGTTACACACACAGAGTTAATAAGAAGACAGAGTTACACACACACTTTTAATTACATACAGGGTTACACACACACTGTTAGTTACACATATGTATAATTACACACGCTGTTTGCAAAAAATCAATGATACACTCAATGTTACACACACAATGTTAATAAAGAGGAGTTACTCACGCTGTTAATAAAAAGCAGAGTTACATACGGAGTTACACACACTGTTAATAATAAAGAAGAGATACACACGCACACACAGAGTTAATTGCATACAGGGTTACACACACAGTGTCAGTTTCACATAGCGTTACGTACGTACATTGTTAGAAAAGTTCAGCAATACACACAGAATTACACATACACTGTTAAAAAAAAGAAGAGTTACACACTGTTAACAAACAGCAGAGTTCCACACAAAGTTCCACACACTGTTAATAAAAAGGAAGAGTTGCACACACTGTTAAAGGCAGAGTTACACATAAAGTTACACAACACTTTATCTTCAAATAGGTATGTGGTATTAAGTATTTTAGAAACTATAAAAAAAAGAACGAAAAATCATGTATTACGCAATGATTAATAACACTTTCCAGCTGCACGTAATTGTTGTATTTTATAACTTTGAAAGTTCTGTACCTACGTTATCACACAACAAACAGACAGTAGTTCTGAAAGGCATACAGACAGACTAATTGAATTCCTAATAATTTTTAAAGATTGTTTCAAAGTGTTAAAATTGCTTAACACAAAAGAAAACGTAGCCCTTCGATTGTAATTCCAGTCCTTAATCTAGTCCTTAAAATTTCAGTCCTTAAAATTTCAGTGTAGCCCGGTAAATTTGATGGTAACAAAATCATATTTTATAAAAAACATTATTTTAGCAAATTAACAATAAATGTCAATTTCTTTATGATTTTACAGAAGAAAGTTCTTGAAATGTAAATTATAAAAATGTATGTCCTAAAATGCAATGCATTGGCATCTTTTTGCGTATCCCTGTACATAAAAAATTTGCACAGGACCTATTAATGGCCTTTTAATTTGGGAAGAATCAATAGTGAATATGAACAACATATATAATTTTTTGAAAATTCCGAAAATATTTACCGACGCTGAGTGCGGTAGACGAACAAATAGACAAATGGAGAGTCGGGTAGATAGATACAGAAATTGAAAAGACGTTCAGACTTAAAAAAATTTAAAAACTGTTAAATCGCTTAATGTAAACGAAAATATGTACAATTCCAGCAAATTTCCAATAAAAGCTCTCAATGTGTCTGAATATTTTTGTGTGCCCGTGTAAATCTAATGCTAATCATACTATATTCTGTAGATAGCATTCTTTTGTGCAAATGGATAACATATTTCAATTTCATTAAAATTTGGGTAAAATAAAGGAATCAAAATTTAGTTCACAGTAACACCTCTCATCGAACGCAATGCTTTGAAATACTTTCGGGTGTCCCTGTATAAAGACCAGTGAAGGTATTTACTCTATTTTCAATGGGAAACATCCGATAGTGAACTTGAATAACATTTCAATTTCATTAAGGTATGTGTAAAGGAATGGTAATAAAATATGGTTTATAAAAATGCCTCTCATAGAACACAATGCTTTGGACTATTTTCGGGTCCCCCTAACTAGTAGAGGTACACACTTCATTTTCAATAGGGAACATCCTATACTAAACTTTAATAATATGTATCAGTTTCAAGAAATTCCATAAGTAATAACGCTAATTAAAGCGCGGACAGACGAACGCACAAACAGCAGACAAATGGACAGACATACAATCCGAAGTTATTAAAACCTTTCAACCTTGTTGGAAAGTGTTAAAAACATTTAGAAAGTATTAAAAACGTTTAATGTAAACGAAACTTCAATTCTAACAAATTTCCAATGGCCCTTAGTATAACTGAATATTTTTGTTTGGCCCTGTAAATCTAACGCTAATCATACTGTATTCTATGGAAAGCATTCTTTAGTGCATAAGACTAACATATTTTAATTTCATTACGATTTGTGCAAAGTAAATTTTTTAAAGTTTAGTTTATAGAAATACCTCTATTAGAAAGCAATGCTTTAGGGAATACTTTCGAGTTTCCCTGTATTCAAACTAGTGATGATATTTACTCCATTTTCATTGGGGAACATCCGATAGTAATGCTGAATAACATATTTCAATATCATCAAGATATGTGTACAGTAATGGTAATAAAATATGGTTTATGAAAATACCTTCCATAGAACACAATGCTTTGGAATACTTTCGGATATTCCTGTATACAAACCAGTAGAGGTACACACTCCATTTTCAATAGGGAATATGTTATAAGGAACTTGAATAATATATATCAGTTTCAAGAAGTTACACGAATATTTACGGGAGTTAGTGCACGGACAGACAGACGGACAGACACAGGGATGGACAGACGGACAAACAGACGGACAGACCCAAACCGAAGTCAATAACAGTTTTCAACCTTCTTTGGAAAGTGTTAATAACATTCAAGTAACACCCATGCATGAAATGCATAATCGCAATTAGGGAGTTTGAACATCGCATTTAGGATATAGTACCTTAAATGCGACAAAAATTTCCTAAATGCCACGCTGGTATATTTTTTCATAAATTACAGACATTTTTTTAATTTCTTGAAAAGAAATGACAGAAAATACAAGTTTAGAACTAAGAGTATAATGTTCAACCATTTTCTTTTTCTTTTCATACTTTTTTGTTTACTAAAATGTCATAAGTTTCCTAAATGCGATAAACTTACCAAAAATCACGTCTCATTTATCACAATGACCTTAATATATGTCAGTAGAAATGTTTATGCAAATATTCAGCTGAATACTTTCGGAAAAGTAGGCTCTACACTTGTGAAACTGGACGACAAGAAGAAGAAAATAACCGGCAAATTTCAGGTTTTCAAATTTACAGTACTTCGGACCCTTATTTCAGATCGGCTTGAAACTTTGTATGTTTCGACTTAAACGTATGATCAAAGGTTGTAACATAGTCCTGGAGGCCGTGAAGCTGAAAAACAGGTAGCTGAAAGGTTCAAGATATTTTGTGGACATAATATACATTAGAAACGCTTCGCCATTGTACTTTCCTGCTTTGCAAATTTCAATTGAATTTATTATGTTTGTTTAACTTGGCGGGGCGAAATGCTACCGAGTTCCTGGATAATCAAATCGAGCCCAGTACTCTCCAAAATATGTATATTTGCAGAAATAAAGACACTAAAACTTTGACAATGTTAAAATTTCTTACTCCTCCCCTTGTCATTTGAAAAAAAAAAAATAATAATAATAATAATAATAATAACAAAATAACTAAAAATAAATATATATGTATGTCTCATCGCAGAGATCAGATTATTTCTTTCTGAAATTGAAGTATAACCTTTAATAAATATTCTTTAACTTTTTTTATTATTATTATTTTTTTACTTATTTTAAATTATTTATGAATGAAAAATAACATTTAAAAATTTTTACTCCAAAGTTGTATATATTATAGCGGTTGTATATACTTTGTCTATTTTTAATAATTGTATTAATAATAATAATAATAATAATAATAATAACAATAATTTATTCTCAAACATTTTTTATTTTTGCAATCTTTAGAAAATTCCATTTGTGCTGAGAGGGATCATTTTCGCTGCTCTCCAGTTTTCTGCGTTTATAGCTATCAAAGATGCAATGGTGTCAGAGATTGCCCTAATGGTGCTGACGAAGATGGATGCGGTGAGTTCACGTACACTTTTACAATTTAATATAAACTATAAGCTATATCCAATATATATGTGTGTGTGTAATATAAAACCCTCTAATCAGGTCTTTTTTATAATAAATTACAGTTTAATTAATATGTTCTTTAATAATATTTCCAATTTGTTTTCTTAACCGTTTAAGCGTTATGCCCGTCTTTTTTAGATTTCGAAATATGTCGCGTAAATGGTCAGGGCCGTCTTTTTCTTGATAAGGAATTTCGTCTCTGAGGCGATGAACCCTTTTTTCTACTCATGTATGTTTTTACATTAATCCTACAGATATTACATTAATTCTACACATATTTACAGGGCTGAGTGGTCAAACAACTTTGAGTCTCCTTTCGCAGACATGTGGGTTGAACGGATAAGAAGAGTTTTCGAGCAAATACAATTGATTCCCAACTGGATCCCTGGGGTTGTATCTTTAACAATATTAATGTGTGTTTTGACATTAATCCTACAGTTGAAAGACAACTTTTACTTCTTTGCTTTTAAACAAGTACTCAATATTTCTTTGAAAAGGAAATAAATATTTCTCAAGGCTGGAAATAAAATTTAAAGGTTGCATTAATAAGTGTACTTGAGTTTTCTATATGTAAGGGTGAAAACTTACACTTAAATATTGCGCTATTATATTAATAATACGATGTAACCTTATGATTTAAAATAACATATAATAGATCCGCTTTAATAATTTTCCGGTCAAAATCATTTATAATTACATAACTTTTTTTTTTTTTTAATTAAGTTAAAATATAATTAAAATGAAATTGTTTATAGTTAACGACAGAGTTCTTTCTGCTTTATAATTTTCTGCAATTTGATAAATTATAAATCGGTGTAATATATATTATGAATAAGCCAGCACAACCGGTTTCGAAAGGACGTAGCCTTTCTTCATCAGGTGCAAAAAAACACGTGCTACTGCCTTGAAGGCAAAAGCAAGACATGCACCTGATGAAGAAAGGCTACGTCCTTTCGAAACCGGTTGGGTTAGTTTAAAATTTATAGTGTGTGAAGAAGTCTTATAATCTAATTATCGATTGTACACCAGTTTTGAATTTAGTTTTTATATTTATTCTGTGTTCATAAATACTAAAGTAATGAAAATTTTGTGCATTATATATGAATAATAAAGGCACGCGTTTTGAGAAGAAAAGTCTCTTTTCACCAGGCAAGAAATGCATACTATTCTATAAAGAATACAGGAAATCATATCATACTCCGTATTTTATCTCATAAAAGTAAAAGGCATTGCTTTCCTAAAGAAGGATTTTTTTGTTCTTTCGAAATACGTTGTCTATATTAATCTTTTGTGGCGCATTCAAAATGTGTTCTGTTTCAGTTTGTGACTCTGCACCTTTTTTATGCTATGTGCTTGGTATAGCTTTTATATCTTTGAAAATAAAGAAAACATTTCATGCACACAAATTCAAAATTTTGCCAAAATCTGTACCTTCATATTTAAAATTTTAAGAAATTACAGTTTCATTCTCTAGTGCACATATATATGTACACACACATATATATATATATAATGCAAAAGAGGAAAAGAGGTTTGTTTTCATTAATAATAATTAAAAAAAGGAACAGATTAATTAAAATAATTATTAATTCCCCCCCCCCCCCCGTCCACTGAGCAATACTAGTTTAAACAGCAATTATAAGGCAGTATGGTTGGTCCAAGATTTTAAAACTGTTAACTCCATTCAATTTTCTCTACAAAGTGTCACATGTTTCCTATAGGTAAATAGCTCTAATCCCTTTGAGAATTATATGGATATTTTTAGTTATCTGAAAAAAGAATTGGAGGGGAAGAGATGGGGAAAGAAAGATATGTGGAGGAAGTTTTCGACGCAATCGACCTGTAAGGAAAAAACCAAATTTCACTCACCCCCTTTAAATCAGGGGAAACGACCAGGCCCCATGAAAATATGGTTTATAGAAATGCGTCTCATAGAACACAATGCTTTGAAATATTTTCGGGGGTCCCTGTACGCAAACCAGTAGAGGTTTAAACTCCATTTTCAGTAGGGAATACCCGATAGTGAACTTGAATACATATATCAGTTTCAAGAAATTCCATAAATATTTACGGGAGATAGAGCGCGGACAGACAAACCCAAGTCATAATTACTTTTCAACCTTGTTGGAAAGTTTTAAAAATGAATATAATACTTTCTTCTTACGCATATAGAATAAACTATAAATCAGAAAGATCCAATTAAAAAAAAAAAAAATAATAATAATAATAAGGAAAGATTTTGGGAGTAAACATATACAGTAGACTGCCAGAAATCCGCACATTACAATACAATCAATATAAACAAATGAAATTCACAGTAAAGATTCCAAGGGGGGAAAAAATGAAGATAGCACTTAATCCAATGGTGGTATTTTAGGTGCCGAATCCAATGAGGCAGAGAAAGGCAATTTTATTTGAGGTTTAGGTCATTTGTGTTTGAGGAAAAAAAAATAATATTAATCTATATATTAATAGGCAAGTATAAAATTTGTTGTCCCTTTTTAACATATTAATTATGGGAGTAGAGGATTGAAAATGGTATCATTCGAAAGGTATGGTTAGCCGGAAGGTGCGAATACAAATATTATTTTCTTACGATGTCAAGAAGGTATTTAAAAATACATTTATTTTTTATGCATTTTCCCCCATTTTTCACTTTTATACACGTATTCTTTCACATTAAATAATACCTAAAAGTTGAAAGTTGTTAAATCTGGCAATTTCATAAAGCTCAAATAAAACCATAGACACAGTAATTTGTATAATGTAGCATCACAATACGCAAGCGAAGTGATGACGTCACTGTCTGTCCATGGAGCCATGTAAAAGATTTTCTATGTTAATTGTCCATTGAATTTTTTGTAAAAAATTATTAAAAAATAACGGAAATTATCTGCCTATTTTAATTCCGATATTTGGGTATAGTTATATATAAGTTACTGTCTACATGTGTTTGATTGAGTTATTTTTTCTGTAAAATTGATAAAATTTTAATTTAAAATCACAAAACTCCGGAAAAAAAAATGGCAAACTTCCAGTTTCGAATGTAAACATAAACATTTCATTTCAAAGGGTGATATTTAAACAATAAATATTGAACTAATATACTAAATAAAAGGAAAATGGATTTGGGTACAACTATAGTATTTCCCCTCAGCTGAATTTGGCGATTTTTCTTTGGCGCCGATTTGAACGATAACGATGTCGTTCTGGATTGTTTACGATATAATATGGCAGCCTACATGCTATTTATTATGGATTTATGATTTTATGATTTATGATTTATAATTTAGCTTATGATTTTATCATTTATGCTATATGCTATATGATTTTTAGATTTATGATTTAGCCATAATCGCCAACGAAACATCGCCAGATCTAGCTGAGGGGAAATACTATAGTTGTTCCTGGATTTGTTACTAACTGCTGCATGTATAAGTAGACGATACGGAAAAAATTCCGATTTCCGTTTTTTGCTGAATTTACATGTTTTGAGCTTTCTTTACATTTCAATTAACTGAAATTGGCTACTTATTTTTTTTAAAAAGTGTCTTTATTGCTAGCTTTTGAGGGTAGAAGAAGCAAGTAGAAGATACATAAAAACTTTTGATTTCCGGTTTTCGATGAATTTACACGTTTTGAGATTTTCTTGCATTTTAATTAAGTGAAATTAGTGAAATTGACTACTTATTTTTATTTTTTAAAAAGTGGATTTATTATTCTTTCCTCTGCATATATAAGTAGAAAATATAAGATTCAGAAATGTTTTAGATTTTCGGTTTTCGATAAAGTTACACGTTTTGAAATTTCCCGAACTCAATTCGACCATTTTTGAAAAATATCTTTTTTTTTTTTTTTTTTTTTTCTTTTTTGTTCAAACACTGTACTTTATAAACCAATCGAATTAATTTAACAGAATTTGATACTTGGTTGGACCTTTTTCTGACATGGTACCTATTAGCTTCTGCGCTGTATCACACGACAAGGGGCGTTTTCACGTTGCGATTTTCTCTTATTTCAGGAAAGGCTAACATCTACAGAGAGAAATAGTTATATTAAGTAAAACTCTGCTGATTGAGTTAGAATGAATATTGGCAAACAATTGCCGCAGCTGCGTTGCAATTGCATTCCGTTTAGGACAAGGCAATAACTTTGCTTTGCCTCGCTTTGCAGAAAAAAATGGTCGAGTTTCGACCACTGGGCGATACTAGTAATAATAAATATTCAAAGACTAAAAAAAAAGTTTTATTCTTATTCTAAATATAGTGATATATATATATATATATATATGTATATATATATTAATGCACAAGTCAATTGTATCAAATGTTTTTATACTTAAATTTTGTATCTTACTTTATAGGGCAAATTTTTATTTTTTAATTAGAAAAACATATACAATTTAAAACTTCACATACTTTTTTACTCTTTATTTGCTTATTATTATTATTACAAAAAAGAAAAGAAAAGAAACTGTACACAAAATTAAGAAAAATGTACATTTTTTGATCCCGAAGTGTGGGTATTTTTTTTTAGTACTGTATATATATATATATATATATATATGAGAAGCGGAAAAAATCGCACCGGAAAAAATTGCATTCGGAAAAAATCGCACTCCGAAAAAATCGCATTGAAAAATAAAACTATATCACAAAACATTTTTCTAAACAGCTGTGTAAAATGTAGATATACATATAAAGAGAGAGAGAGAGAGTATTTTTTGAAACAGTTATTTTCTTTTCTTTTAATTGGGGTCTGTAATCTTGCATCATTTTGACTGTGCGCAGAAAAATAGCTGGGGTGACAATAGAAATGGCGGGGGGTGATACCAGAAAGAATAGCTACGGTAAAAATGGAATTTAGGTAAAAATGGCAACGGAAATAATGGCAACGAAAATAATAGCAATCGAAAAATATGGCAACAGGATAAAATAGCAAAGGAAAAAATGGCAACGGTACATATATAAAAAAGGGTAACAATATAAAGTAAAACGAAAAAGGATAATTTTAGAATTCTTACTAGCGAATTTTATGCTAAAATATCTCAAGAGTAAAATGTATTTGGACAAGAAGAAGAAAGTATACGGCAAATTTCAGGTTTTCAATCTTACAGTACTTCGGCCCCTTATTTCACATTGTCTTGAAACTTTGTATTTTTCGACTTAAAAGTATAATCAAAGGTTGTGCAAAATACCATAGGTCTTAAAGGCCGGGGAGCTGAGAAACAGGTAGCTGAATAGTTCAACATGTTTTGTCGAAATAATATACACTAGAAGCGCTTCGCCATTGTACTTTCCTGCTTTGCAAATTTCAATTGTTTTTATTAATGTTTGTTTTAGCTTGGTGGGGCGAAACGCTACCGCGTTCCTGGATAATCATTCGAGCCCAGTACTCTCCAAAACATGTATATTTGCTAAAATAAAGACACTGAGAACTTCGACAATATTAACACTTCTTTCTCCTCCCCTTGTCACTTGAAAATAATAATAATAATAATAATAAAATAACTAAAAATAAATATATAGGTATGCATTATCGCAGAGATCAGATTATTCCTATCTGAAATTGAAGTATAATCTTTAATAAATATTTTTTAACTTTTTTTTATTATTATTACTTATTTTAAATTATTTATGAATAAAAAATAACATTTAAATATTTTTACTCCAAAGTTGTACATATTAAAGCGGTTGTATATACCTTCTCTATTTTTAATAATCGTATTAATAATAATAATAATAATAATAACAATAATTTATTCTCAAACATTTTTTATTTTTGCAATCTTTAGAAAATTCCATTTGTGCTGAGAAGGATCATTTTCGCTGCTCTTCAGTTTTCTGCGTTTATAGCTATCAAAGATGCAATGGTGTCAGAGATTGCCCTAATGGTGCTGACGAAGATGGATGCGGTGAGTTCACGTACACTTTTACAATTTAATATAAACTATAAGCTATATCCAATATATATATGTGTGTGTGTAATATAAAACCCCCTAATCAGGTCTTTTTTATAATAATTAACGGTTTAATTAATATGTTCTTTAATAATATTTCCAATTTGTTTTCTTAACCGTTTAAGCGTTATGCCTGTCTTTTTCCGATTTTGAAATATGTCGCGTAAATGGTCAGGCCCAATTTTTTTCTTGATAAGGAATTTCGTCTCTGAAGCGTTGAACCCTTTTTTCTACTTATGTATGTTTTTACATTAATCCTACAGATATTACATTAATCCTACACATATTTCTAGGGCTGAGTGGTCAAGCAGACTCTTTGAGTCTCCTTTCGCAGACATGTGGGTTGAACGGATAAGAAGAGTTTTCGAGCAAATACAATTGATTCCCAACTAGATCGCTGGGGTTTTATCTTTAACAATATTAATGTGTGTTTTGACATTAATCCTACAGTTGAAAGACAACTTTTACTTCTTTGCTTTTAAACAAGTACTCAATATTTCTTTTAAAAGGAAATAAATATTTCTCAATGCTGGAAATAAAATTTAAAGGTTGAATTAATAAGTGTAATTGAGTTTTCTATATGTAGGGGTGAAAACTTACACTTAAATAATGTGCTATTATATTAATAATACGATGTAATCTTATGATTTAAAATCACATATAATAGCTCCGCTTTAATAATTTTCCGTGCAAAATCATTTATAATTATATAACTTTTTTTTTTTTTTTTTTTTTTTTTTTTTATAAAAAATTAAGTTAAAATATAATTAAAATGAAATTGTTTATAGTTAACGACAGAGTTGTTTCTGCCTTATAATTTTCTGCAATTTGATAAATTCTAAATCGGTGTAATATATATTATGAATAAGCCAGTACAACCGGTTTCCAAAGGACGTAGCCTTTCTTCATCAGGGGCAAAAAGCACGTGCTACTGCCTTGAAGGCAAAAGCAAGACATGTACCTGATGAAGAAAGGCTACGTCCTTTCGAAACTGGTTGTGCTAGTTTAAAATTTATAGTGTGTGATTATCTATTTATCGATTGTACACCAATTTTGAATTAAGTTTTTATATTTATTCTGTGTTCATAAATACTAAAGTCTTATTGTGTTTGACATATCTGA
Organism: Salticus scenicus; assembly: GCA_963930645.1. Lineage (NCBI taxonomy): Eukaryota > Metazoa > Arthropoda > Arachnida > Araneae > Salticidae > Salticus > Salticus scenicus. Next base: position 166,939,616 of record OZ005661.1, read on the forward strand.
CATTAACTTTACAAAACTGAACTGTAATGAAAATTTTGTGCATTATATATGAATAATAAAGGCACGCGTTTTGAGAAGAAAAGTCTCTTTTCACTAGGCAAGAAATGCGTACTATTCTATAAAGAAGTACAGGAAATCATATCATACTCCGTATTTTATCTCATAAAAGTAAAAGGCATTGCTTTCCTAATGAAGGATTATATTGTTCTTTCGAAATACGTTGTCTATATTAATCTTTTCTGGCGCATTCAAAAGGTGTTCTGTTTGAATTTGTGACTCTGCACCTTTTTTATGCTATGTGATTGGTATAGCTTTTACATCTTTGAAAATAAAGAAAACATTTCATGCACACAAATTCAAAATTTTGCCAAAATCTGTACCTTCATATTTTAAATTTGAAGTAATTACAGTTTCATTCTCTAGTACACACACACAGACACATATATATATATATATATATATATATATATTGCAAAAGAGGAAAAGAGGTTTGTCTTCATTAACAATAATAAAGAAAAGTAACAGATTAATTAAAATAGTTATTAATTTCCCCCCGCCCCTGAGCAATACTAATTTAAACAGCAAATATAAGGCAGTATGGTTTGTCCAAGTTTTTAATACTGTTAGCTCCATTCAATTTTCTCTACAAAGTGTCACGTGTTTCCTATAGATAAATAGCTCTAATCCCTTTGAGAATTATATGGATATTTCTAGTTATCTGGAAAAAGAATTGGAGTGGAAGAGATGCGGAAAGAAAGATATGTGGTGGAAGTTATCGGCGCAATCGACCTGTAAGGGAAAAACCAAATTTCTCTCACCCCCTTTAAATCAGGGGAAACGACCAGGCCCCCATGAAAATGTGGTTTATAGAAATGCCTCTCATAGAACACAATGCTTTGAAATATTTTCGGGGGTCCCTGTACACAAACCATTAGAGGTATAAACTCCATTTTCAGTAGGGAATACCCGATAGTGAACTTGAATAACATATATCAGTTTCAAGAAATTCCATAAATATTTACGGGAGTTAGAGCGCGGAAAGACAGACGGACAGACAAACCTAAGTCATAAATTCTTTTCAACCTTGTTGGAAAGTGTTAAACATGAATATAATACTTTCTTCTTACGCATATAGAATAAACTATAAATCAGAAAGATCCAATTAAAAATAATAATAATAATAATAAGGAAAGATTTTGGGAGTCAATATATACAGTAGACTGCCAGAAATCCGTACATTACAATACAATCAATATAAAAAAATGGAATTCACAGTAAAGATTCCAAGGGGGGGGGGGGGGGGGGAATGAAGATAGCACTTAATCCAATGGTGGTATTTTAGGTGCCAAATCTAATGAGACAGAGAAAGGCAATTTTATTTGAGGTCTAGGTCATTTATGTTTGAGGGAAAAAATAATAATATTAATAATAATAAATATTCAAAGACTAAAAAAAAAGTTTTATTCTTATTCTAAATATAGTGATATATATATATATATATATATATATATATTAATGCACAAGTCAATTGTATAAAATGTTTTTATACTTAAATTTTGTATCTTACTTTATAGGGCAAATTTTTATTTTTTAATTAGAAAAACATTATACAATTTAAAACTTCACATATTTTTTACTCTTTAATTGCTTATTATTATTATTACAAAAAAGAAAAGAAAAGAAACTGTACACAAAATAAAAAAAAAGTACATTTTTTGATCCCGAAGTGTGGGTATTTTTTTTTTTTTTTTTTTTTTTTAGTACTGTATACATACTGTATATATATATATATATTGGAGGCGGAAAAAATCGCACTGGAAAAAATTGCATTCGGAAAAAATCGCACTCGGAAAAAATCGCACAGAAATATAAAACTATATCACAAAACCTTTTTTCTAAACAGCTGTGTAACATATATATATATATACATATAAAGAGAGAGAGATAGAGTATTTTATGAAACAGTTATTTTGTTTTCTTTTAATTGAGGTCTGTAATCTTGCATCATTTTGACTGTGCGCAGAAAAACAGCTGGGGTGACAATAGTAATGGGGGGGGGGGGGTGATACCAGAAAAAATGGCTACGGTAAAAATGGCAACTGAAATAATGGCAACGAAAATAATAGCAATCGAAAAATATAGCAACGGGTTAAAATAGCAACGGAAAAAATGGCAACGATAAATATATAAAAAAGAGTAACAAAATAAAGTAAAACGAAAAAGGATAATTTGAGAATTCTTACTAGCGAATTTTATGCTACATTATCTCAAGAGTAAAATATATTTCGACAAGAAGAAGAAAGTAACCGGCAAATTTCAGGTTTTCAAATTTACAGTACTTCGGCCCCTTATATCAGATCGTCTTGAAACTTTGTATGTTTCGACTTAAAAGTATGATCAAAGGTTCTGCAAAATACCATAGGTCTTAAAGGCCGGGGAGCTGAGAAACAGGTAGCTGAAAAGTTCAACATGTTTTGTCGACATAATATACACTAGAAGCGCTTCGCCATTGTACTTTCCTGCTTTGCAAATTTCAATTGTTTTTATTAATTTTAGTTTTAGCTTGGCGGGGTGAAACGCTACCGCGTTCCTGGATAATCAAATCGAGCGCAGTACTCTCCAAAACATGTATATTTGCTGAAATAAAGACACTGAGAACTAACACTTCTTTCACCTTTTCTTATCATTTGAAATAATAATAATAATAATAATAAAATAACTAAAAATAAATACACATGTATGTCTCATCGCAGAGATCAGATTATTTCTTTCTGAAATTGAAGCATTATCTTTAATAAATATTCTTTAACTTTTTTTATTATTATTACTTATTTTAAATTATTTATGAATGAAAAATAACATTTAAAAATTTTTACCCCAAATTTGTACATTTTCAGCGGTTGTATATATCTTGTCTATTTTCAATAATCGTATTAATAATAATAATAATAATAACAATAATTTATTCTCAAATATTTTTTTATTTTTGCAATATTTAGAAAATTCCATTTGTGCTGAGAAGGATCATTTTCGCTGCTCCCCAACTTTCTGCGTTCATAACTATCAAGTATGCAATGGTGTCAAAGATTGCCCTAATGGTGCTGACGAAGATGGATGCGGTAAGTTCACGCACACTTTTGCAATTTAATATAAACTATAAGCTATATCCAATATATATGTGTGTGTGCGTAATATAAAACCCCCTAATCAGGTCTTTTTTATATTAAATTATGGTTTAATTAATATGTTCTTTAATAATATTTCCAATTTGTTTTCTTAACCGTATAAGCGTTATGCCTGTCTTTTTCCGGTTTTGAAATATCTCGCGTAAATGGTCACGCCCGTCTTTTTCTTGATAAGGAATTTCGTCTCTGAAGCGTTGAACCCTTTTTTCTACTCATGTATGTTTTTATATTAATCCTACAGATATCACATTAATCCTATACATATTTCTAGGGCTGAGTGGTCAAGCAGACTCTTTGAGTCTCATTTCGCAGACATGTGGGTTGAACGGCTAAGAAGAGTTTTCAAGCAAAAACAATTGGTTCCCAACTAGATCCCTGGGGTTGTATCTTGAACAATATTAATGTGTGTTTTGACATTAATCCTACAGTTGAAAGACAACTTTTACTTCTTTGCTTTTAAACAAGCACTCAAGATTTCTTTTAAAAGGAAATAAATATTTCTCCATGCTGGAAATAAATTTTAAAGGTTGCATTAATAATTGTAATTGAGTTTTCTATATGTAGGGGTAAAAACTTACACTTAAATAATTAACGTTAATCCTATACTCATTAAATTATTTCATGCAATGGTTACCTATAATATACATGTCATATTCGAATGCAGTCGGATTTCACATTTAGGGGCTATCGCGTTCACTCACATATTTACTGGCAAATATAAATGCGGGTATCATTGTATTAATAAAAAAAAATGAAAGAAGATTCCATAAGTTATTAAAACGATCTTCAGATTATTTGAGATCATAAATTATTATTTATAAGATTTCTAGTTTGTATCCAAAAAAAGGAAAAAAGAAGCTAAATTTTACATTTTTGAAATCTATCTAGTTGGCGCGTTACCTCTAACACACCTATCGAATTTGAGCTCAATCAAATGCAGCATCTAGATGCTATCGTATTTATTCATAGACATACATCATACCTTCCTCTCCGTAAAAATATAGCAAAAATGAATTCAGGAGACCTTAAAACTCATAGTCGCACTAAAATGTAATGATTGAATTTTTTCCTGATAAAAATACTTTTCTTAAATACTATATAATTGGAATTTAATGGTATGTTTTCTTCCATGATCCGTCATTTCACAACGCTAATGAAACGCTCTTCTTTATTTGGGGAGGATTCTCCACAGTAGTTTTTTAAAAGCCTATTTTGTGTATCTTTTAAGCATTTAATACGAGAATTTCCGAAAAAGTCTCTCTGTGAATTTTATCTAATTTTATCTATTTTTTTCTATATATATTTAAAAAAAGTTACTGTCACTGGCATCAAATTTTTTTGTCTGCGACAGCATCTTCTCGCGGAGGACAGTGTCCTTCGCGTTATGAGAGATATCAATGGGTTCCGAATACTCCAAGGTAGACATTTCAGCTGCTTAGAAATTTTTATCATTTTAATTAAAGAAGTTATTAACTAAAAACGTCAGGTTTGTGAAGGTACTTTATCTGCCACCTTGAAAAAGTTTCTCCCAGTGACGTTGTTCTTCTGTCATGAAGTTATTTTACATGGGTAAATTAAAATATGATCCATGTTTGTAGGTAGATAGGTTGTGTTTAACGTCGCACGAGTACTGCGCTATAGGTAATTGGTAACGGTCTGACACACCCCTAGGGATGTTCCGGAGACATGCCATCACAATTTTGATCTTCGATGGAGGGTATGGCTCGCCCGATTTGCTGATCCCCAGAGGTATTGTTTCGATGGGAACGTGGAGGTATTTCCAGACACTGCGGAATATATGTGCACCAGCTACCATTAGTGCACCCGACGGTCTTTGGCCGGTTCATGTATCGAATCGGCAATCTTCCAATTATCGGCTCTTCGCATTACCTACTGAAGTACAACCGTCCGGAACCATGGTTGTAAAAAAAAAAAAAAAAAAAAAAAAAAAAAAAAAGGGAATGTCAGTGCTGCTATTAGTAATTTTTTTTTTTTCTTTACTGTTAAAAGATTAATTTTCTTTCACGGGAAAATTAAAATATGATCCGTGGTTATAGGTAGGTAGGTAGTTAAGTAGGTTGGGTTTAACGTCGTAATATTACTGCGCTATGGATAATTGACAACGGTCTGTGACGCACATGTAGAAATGTTCCGGAGACATGCCACCACATTTTTGATCCTACACGGAGCGGATGGCTTCCCCGCTTTTGTGAACCTCAAAGGTATAATTTTAAAGGGAACATGGAGGACATTGCGCCCCCGAGAGATATTACGTGCACCAAGCCACCATTAGTGTACACGACGGTCTTTGACAAGCTGGTGTACCGAAACCGCAATCTTGCAATTACGATCTCGGCGCTCTACCGACTGGGGTACCATGGTCCGGTAAAAAAGAAATAAAAAGAGTCATATACTAAATCTGTAAGGCAAAATGGTCTAGATATTATGAATTTCTTTCCATTAAAATAAATAAATAAAAACTGATTTTTAGTATAATTTTCATAAAAATAAATAATGTGCTATTAAATATTATATATTTCAATTTGACATTGAATATTGGGATTCTTATAATAATTTTCAGGTTTTGTCTCGTGCTATGCACTATTAATATTCCTATTCAGTGAAAGGAAAGCAGTGAATAGGCGGATAGAGCTCTGCATGTGCTAATAATTAAAGTGAGTCAGGAGGAGGCGAAGCCTCCCTCGGGGGTTGGTGAGCTGTGCGAGCAGGGGGCAGAGCCCCCTAGTTTTTTAAATTAATAAACATGTTTCTTATAAATCTTTCAATTTCTTTAATACAAAATTGTCTTTAATTAATTGTATACTATTTACATTTGTAATATATATATATGAAATTATAATGTATGTTTTCAGTCATATAAATGTTGAAAAGATGTAACAAAAATAACTAAAGAAAAACTTACGAGAAAATTAATAAATGTGAAACAATTCATAAGTAAAACTTACTGCAAAAACGTAAAATAAATGATTTAAACTCTGAAAAAAATGCCCCGTATGACTTGAGACATACGTGTGGGGTTAAAGCATGTTTTTAATTGATCAAAACTCTTCCCCTAGCAGAGGTTTTAATAAAAAAGCACATATATGGCTAAATTCAATATGGATAAAATAAAATGAATATAATAATGTGGAACAGACAAAAACTTATATGGATTAGGCAGGAAATCGATCAAACATTTACACAAACAGCATAAGATCTCCAGCAAGACAACTAACCAAAATACGAAACATTCGAAAATAAATTACAACGCCATCTATATTAAATTAAAGAAATTAAAACAATAAATAAAGTTATTATAGCTAAATTTAATCGAAAGATAAGGAATATTCAAAAAGGAAAATAAAATCATTTTTATTTCAAATGTATTAAATATTTTTCTATAATATAACCAAATAAAAAATCTCTAGGATAATCATTTTCAATAGCTCTATTAAAGAAATCCTGAATATTCATAATTTTGTCATGATAATTAGAAATTAATCTTTTATTACGATTAAGATATTTTAAAATGATATTTCTGTTGATAAGTTTACTATTGTCAGAGCTCCAATGAATCAATTTAATCACATTAAAATCAAAATTATTCATTTTATCAAAAATAGTTGTAATCATTTCATTATCTACAATATTTATATCCAACTCCAAGAAATTTGCTTTTAAAGGATTAAAATTAATACTAATGAGTTTTAAATAAGAAGGATAAAAATTTGTTTTTATTTTAGTGTCATTATTAGTACTAGTAAAAGCGATCAGATAATCAATATATCTGTAAAATATAATACCCTCATTAGATTTAAAATTATTTTCATAGGTATGCAAATACATATTTGCTAAACTGTTGCTAGATACTGAGCCCTGAGGAATTCTATATTTTTGAACATAAAATTTCCCATGATAAATAATATAACTTTCTTTTAGAACCAAACTGTATAATTTTTTGTATTTATTATAATCTATAATACTTTTTATATTACTTTCATAATAGAAAATATTAAAAGAATTAATCAAATCATCTATTTTAATATTATTAATTAAATCTTCAAAATCCCGAGTGAAAACATTATTAACCTTCTTACTTTTCATAAAAACAATCAAGTCATAACTATTTTTAAGAATTATAGAATTTTTAGTTTAATCTAGAGCATTTTGAATAAGAAGTTGTAGTTTTTTATTTGCTTTAACATTATAGGTTTCATAAGCAGAAGTTACTGTTATAAATTTTACTGGATCTTTATGAAATTTAGGGATAGGAAAAATAAAAGGATATATATACACATATATATACACTAAGCGACAAAAAAAAAAAAAAAAAAAAAAAAAAAAAAAAACCGCACTCCAGAAAAAATAACTTATACCTTTTTTATTTGTAATAATTTTAAAATTAATGGTTGAAACAAATAAAACTGTCATGTTTGCATAATGCCAAAGAGATGAAATTATATCTATGTACATTTTCGATTTAATAATTCGCTTTGTTGCACTCTACGAAGTACTTTTTAAAAATCTGCATAAAATTTTCTTTTTGAACATAATGTAATGACCATACACTTTGTATTCTATTATGATTTAGTATATGAAATAAACAAGTTATATTTTACTAAATGAAATAAAATTATTTATTTGTTAGATCTAAGCAATTTTTTATTAAAAATATGCAATCTGCATTGGGTTAATTCCGCCTTTATATGGGATTACTGATTTAATGCGCAATAGCATAGTTTTATACAGAGTTTTAATATAAATCTCAGAAATTTCAATGTGCCAAATATCACAAATAATTTTTTTCTAGTTCTGGCAGAGTTATAGGCTGCAAATTTCGAATCTTCTCCCCTCTCCCCCGCCTTTTTATAGACGAGACATTTTCGAGCGGATTGCAATTAGGACAATTTTCAAGTCTGGTAAAAAAGAAATTCTACTATATCTTTTGTGGGATTTAACTTAAAGTGAAAAAAGTTATGAATACTTACAGAATTATAGGTTCTGAAGGGAATGGATGGGAAATTTTGACAATTTCAAGTGTATAAATTTACCACAGACGCCGTATTAGTAAGGTGCATTATCCTCTTGGAATGGTGATTGCGAAAATGTCCAAGATACCTCCAAAATAGTTGGTCAGGCAGCACTTTTATGAAGACTGTGTTTTATTTCGAGTTAATTGATCCCTTGAGCATAAAAATTTGCCCGACTGTTTGCAAAGTTATGCATCTCCGTACCATAATGTACGGAGAATGTGTCACTATTTTATAAAAGTGCGATTTTCATTAAGTCGGTCATATTTTTGTTTTCAGATCTGCTTGTTTTCTTTAGCTCGAAATAAGTTAAACTTGACTCGTCAGAGAGAACCAGTTCAGCCCAATAATTAACTAGTCATTTTAAAAAAAATTCAGCCATCTGAGGTCTTGCTTTCATAATTTTCTTCACTAAGAAAGGAATTTATTGAAATTTTCTGTCATTTAAACCTGCTTTGTTTAATAGTTGCTGCACTGTAGTTAAAGAAATTATGCTGCTAAACACTTTTTCTAAATCTCTTTTATGTTCTAATTGTAATACAAACCGATTTTATAAACAATGGCTTTCTCACTTACGGTCATCTCGCTTGGGTGAGCAACATGGCCGCCTAAAGTCAAATTTCTTGTTTAAACGGCCAAAATATTTTATATCTTGCTAAAAACCATTTTACCAATATTTCATTAACATTTAATTATTTTGTCCTCTCACTTATTAAAATATTTTTTGATTTTCATTCAAAAATTAATACTTTTTGTGGCATCGATAACTGCCTTATTCCTACCATTTCTGAAACAATTTCTAAAATTACAAATTTCCTGACAATTGAATTTTGTTTTTAACACTGGACTCAAAGCTAAAGTGTATGTAGAGGACAACATAATAAAATCTATTCGAAAATTTGTTTTTTAAACTATAAAATTGGCGGTTACAGAAGGTGAAAAGCAAAATATCCAAGTGCGGCTTTTTTTTGTCACTTAGTGTATATATTGCATTTTTAATTGTTTTATCTATGAATATAAAATTCATTGCGCAGGAATGCCATCTCTTGACTCTTTCATAAAATTTTTGCGTTACACATCAGAAAATTAAAAATAACTATCACTTATATTGACCAAAGAAGTTATTGATTCTAAAAGGCACTAATACATGTCAGTAGAATTGTTTATGTAAATGTTCAGCTCAATACTTGCAGAACTTTAGGCTCTACACATGTCAAACTGAACGACAAGAAGAAGAAAGTAACCGGCAAATTTCATATTTTCAAAGTTACAGTACTTTGGCGCCTTATTTCGGATCGGCTTGAAACTTTGCATGTTTCGACTAAAACTATGATCAAAGGTTGTGCAAAAAACCATAGGTCTTGGAGGCCGGGGAGTTGAGATACAGGCAGCTGAATTGTTCTTTGTCGACATAATATACACTACCCAAGCAGCACCGAAACGTTCTCTGAACGTTCAAAAATTGTTTTGCAAACACGTTCTAAGAACGTTCACTTTGAACGTGTTATAGACGTCTATCTGTCCATCTTGAAGACGTACAATAGTACTGTTCAGAGAACGTTCAATGAACGTGTAACTATCACCATCGGTGTTATAGAAGCGTTCTGAGAACGTTCTATGTATACGGTCTCAGAACGTTCTAAAGGTTTTTAGAACGTTTTCAAAACGTTATTCACATTTTCAGAACGTTCTAGAAAACGTACTGTAAACGTTCTAAAATAGTGTAGTTAAAAAAAAAAATTACGTCATTATAAAAAATCATCTCAGTACGGGCGTTTAGAAGTAAAAATTACATAGCTGATGACGAGTAATGATACAACACGTGAACAGGAATATGAATTACTTTTTTTTTTTTTTTCAATTCAAATAATGTTTGAGAAATTTTAACATACTTACTATTCCATTAATTTCAACGTATATGCATCAAAAATTCTGTATTCTATGACAGTTTTCCCCAGAAAGTGTCATAACGTCTCTTTATACCTTAAAAAATTTCTTAAATTTTTGCATTTTTTAAAAATTTCTTTTTTTCTCCTAATCTGAAAATAATGAAGTTACAGTATTAATTACAAAACTATGAATAAACACCATAAAATGCAAGAACTCGCACCAACTGTTTTGGGTCAAAAGAAGACACAACCCTTCATCAGGCGAACATTGTAGGCACGAGAGCTGCAAACAAGCACGTTGAGTGTGTTGAATGCGTTGCCGCTTTCTTTGTAGCAGACGTGCTTTGTTTGTAGCAGTCGCGAGTTCTTGCATTTTATGGTGTTTATTCAAAGTTTCGTAATTAATACTATAACGTCATTATCTTCAGATTAGGGGAAAAAAAGAAATTTTTTAAAAATGCAAAAATTTAAGGAAATTTTTAAGGACTATAGACTCGTTATGACACATTTTGGGAATTACTGTCATAAAATATGGAATTTTTCATACGTTGAAATTAAAAGAATAGTAAGTATGTTAAAATTTCTCAAACATTATTTGAATAAAAAAAAAAAAAAAACAGTAATTTATATCCCTGTTGCTGTGTTGTATCATTATTCTTCATCTGCTATGTATACAACTAAACTCTTGAATTATTTTGCTTGTTTTAATCCTTGTGATTCCGAATGCGTCATCCTATGATTAATGTTGTTTTTTCATGGTTGTTTTCTGTTTGATTATCTGATTCTTGAAGTAAATAATTTATTCCAATTTATTCTTCATTTTTAACTTCAATTAATTTCTTGTACGATAGGGTGCCCGCTAGCAATTTGCTATTATAGCTGCTAACGAACGAAATGGTACATTGGTGCTCAACGAGGAAAAAGGTCACCCCTGACGAGTTTTTTTTTTTTTTTTTTTTTTTTTTTTTTTTCTTTTCTACCGTTCTAAGCTTTTTCCTTAAAAAAAAAAAAAAAAAAAAAAAAAAAAAGCTTTTCCTAAAAAAAAAGTTTAAAATGCTGTCTTAAATTTTTATTTCCTCGTTGCTTGTTTGTATCTTTTGATTTGAGTTTCATGCGGTTTTTACGCATCGGCAAAATTGTTAAAATTGCAACTAACAATATAGGAATAAATTTATGATTAGATTGAAGTTAAATAAAATAAAAATAAATAAATAAAAACTAAATGTTTCAATAAATTACAATCAGTCTCCCCAGGTTATTTAAATTTGTTGTAATTTCCTTCTCATTGTTCTATGTGGTTTCAGGGATCTTATATCTGTTGCTTGGCTTTAACTAAGATGAAAAATTCTTTTATACATAAATACATATATATATATTAATTTTTTTTTTTTTAAATACAGGGTGCAAAGCATTGTGACGAGAATACCTTTATCTCCGCAACCATTGGTCGCAAATATATAGTTTCAGTTACAAAATGTTTTAAAGAATATGAGCATTTGTGGTATATCATGTTTAAATTTAAAATATCTATTTTTTTTTTTTTTTTAATTACAAAAACTAGCTTTTTACATAGTCCCAGATCCCTATAGTCATATTTAGAAAAACTGACATTCATCTTAACAAAAAGTTTCATTTCTATTCTCCCAAAATGGAATAAGATATTTAAAAATTGGATTTTCTAACACATTTCGGCCTTCAATAAGGGATCGGTTTAAAAATCCTATATGGACTTTGTTTGCATTTTCCCTGGGTTTATTAAAGAATTTTTCATTGACTTTTTAATAAAGGCCGAGAAAATGCGAAATAATCCTAAATTTTTAAACTAACTATCTCAGACAATTTTGGGTGCACAAAAGTGAAACTTTTCGTGTTACATTTTTTAGGTTGGAACTCAACTTTTACTATTAGCGTCATGAAAATTATATAAAAAATATCAGTTCTTGTGATTTTTAATAAATTGATTTTTTTTAATTTAAACATGTCATATAATAAATGCTTACATTTTTTTTAAAATGCATTTTCTTATTGGAGGAAGTCTGAGACCAATTGTTGCGCAAATAAAGGCCTGCTCTCGACTTTGCACCCTGTATATTCTAAACATTTCTGGGTACTACTTTGTAAGTCCATGGATAGTTTATAAATATATTTGAATGCTGAAGTTCATAGAAAGTTTTAATATTCCAACATAAAAAATAATTTCGAAAATAAATGTACCAATACATCGCTAAAATAATATATAATTGAGTTTAGAATCTATTGTTAATTTATAATAATAAGAAATTGAAACAAAAAATCAAAAATTAGTTAGAAGGAAGAAATTTAAAAAATTTCCAAATACTTATATATATATATATATATATATATTTAATCAAAATATTTTTCTAAAATATTTAACATACTTCATATTTTTAAATTTCAGTGCATGTGTGTATACATATTTTCAGTTTACAGCAGCGGTTTACAAAAATGATGTTTGCAAGTGTTTAAATTTATTCCACATGGCAATGTAATTGGTATTCTTTAAATGTTTAAATTTCTTTAAATTGAGTCAACGCAATTTTTACTCATTTTATGTAATTATGCTATCATGGCATATTAAATAAATAATTAATAAATGTAAATATTATTATTAATAAAAATAACATAGTAAATCGTCTTTTTTTTTCTTTTTTAAGCAGAATATCTTTTTTTTTTATAAAGATGAGGAATAAAATTGAATTGAATCTTTGTTTTATTATGCAGTTAAACAAGTTCATATATTTTATTTAATAAATAACAGTAAAGAGGTATTTAAAATTATAAGTCGGTGAAACTTAGGATATTATCTTAAAAATATGCAATTTGCATAACCTAGATTGTATATATATTATCATATAAACATTAAATAAATACTTCAGAATTTAAAAAGAAAAGAAAAAAAGAATTACGAACCTTCTTAATTTTCTTCATACGAATTTTCAAGAAAATACCCTTGCAACTAGCATTTTAAAATACATAATGACCAGTCTGGAAGGGCATTCACTTAAAATTTGCTCTTATCTTGTAAACTCTTTATGTTACTTCTTCATTCAGAAAAACCAACAATAGTTATTTTAACAATTTCCATCTTAGAAGACTAAATTAATAAAATGGATCCATAATATCTAAGCGGTTTTCTGTAACAGGAGCAGTTTTTTTCTGCGATGCAAAGCTTCTTACAAGTACCAAAAGTTAGGTTTAAGAACTTACGCAGATATGAAAATGATCGTTTAATTGATATTAAAATAAGACTTTAATAAATAGAACATAGAGAATATTACAGGTTAAAAATATTACATTTTTACCTTTTCTAAAGCTTATCCAAGTCATTATAACGCTAAAACTGAACAAAACAGATTACATGTTTTAAAATTACCGCCTCACATAACGACACCACTTTCCCAAAACCTGGCGTTTGACTTTGCACGGTCAGCGATAATTAAATAAATGCAATCCACAGATGTCGATGTTGTCATCTGCCCTTCCCTTCTTACATCCGCAATAATCATGTTTCAAAGTTCAACATTTGAAACAGAAATTTATTAAGCATTTATAGCTGTAGAAATCATATAGTCAATATTTTAAGGAAAAATAGAGCTGAGTTAAGCAATTATTTAAATTTTTATAAAGTATCTGAAAAACTTATGAGATCACTTTATTTTTCCATTTTAAAATCTCGAATTAAACGGAAAAGTATTTTGTTTTAGTGTATATTTCAGTATTGAACAAAATATTCAGTGAAAGAATCAGAAATGGCATAAACTTTATTTTTTCTGTATACATAAAAAGAACGCAATGGATGCATGGAAATTTTCGACTTAGGGTTTTAACACTCCTTGAGACGTCCTTGATAGGATTCGACAATTTTTAGAACTTGTTTGAGCATTTCATAAAATTTTGTGGAAATTGTATCTGAAGAATCAGTGCACAGAATTTAACCTAACTTGATATTTAGTCGAACTTTTATTTAGACTAGCCCTGATTAATTTTTGGAATAAATGACCTAATAGGTGCTCTGCTATTATGTAATTCCCCCCCCCCTCCATGTAACGGAGGGCAGTATCTCAGTTTCTATTGAATAAAACTGCACCAAACTTGATATGTGAGATAGATATTATGTTAAACTATGGTGATCTAATTTGAGTATATATTGATTGAGAGGTGGCACTAATGTGCTGCAACTCAATTCCGTTTAAAGGAAAGCAATATCTCAGATTATTATTATTATTATTATTATTAAAAATTCACTAACATGAGTATGTGAAATATATATTATGAAAAACTATGATAATTCAGTTTGGGTATATATCGACCGATATAGTACTCTTTATTATGCAATTTTTCCAGATAGCTATACCTCAGCATGTGTTAGTGAAATCTGCAACAAATTTAATATGTAAAATTTTAATTTTGAGATACAGTGTTTATTAAATTTTTGTTCATGTTAACTGGTTAAGTGGCGCTGTTATATAGAATGCTACAGAATAAAGTAGTGCGAAGGGTAGTAGATTTCTTTTAAACAGTTTAATTAAATAAGAATGGCTGCGTAAAATTTTCATCTATAAAGAAAATAATTTTTGAAATATATATTAAATAATTTTCTTTTATTAAAATTTATTAAATAAAATTTGGAGTTAAAAAAAAAAAAAATAAGAACAATCAAACAGAGTAATGATTTAACAACATTATCAATATTGATAATTTATCAGTAACATTCAAACTTAAATAGAATCATAAATAAAATATAATAAAAGTTTAAAACTATGCTTAAAGAAAAAAAAAAAAAAAAAAAACTCATTTCTGTAACTTCCCGATGAGTATTAGTGACCACGAGGTTCTACTCTCGAACCTTACAGACGGGAAGTGTTGGTTTCGATTCCTGGTCGCGTTCGTCGACTTAGGTTTTCGGAGTTTTCCCGTGATTTTCTTTGAAACTCGCGTAAATAAGGGTTAGGCATTCTTAGGAAGATTTCCACGGAGGGTACACCATCCAGACCTAGGACCCTCGTATAGTTAGTTTGTTTTAATCCTAACACCAACACTCAATGAATATTACGAAATCAAAACTGAATCTGGGCATTTTGTCCTATTCGTAATAATCTCACTGAGACAGAACGTTTTATGACGGTATTACATTTAAACGTTTGGTATAGAACTGAAATTGTACGTTTTATGGAAGGTACAAGGCACACTTTTCTAGAACGTTCAAAATAATACAATTTTTGAACGTCTAATGGAACGTTCTTTTGACACGAAACACGGTGTTTGAACTATTGTAACCGTTATTAGACGTCCAAAGAACATTCCGGTGCTACTTGGGTAGAAGCGCTTCGCCACTGTACTTTCCTGCTTTGCAAATTTCAATTGTTTTTATTAATATTTGTTTTAGCTTGGCGGGGCAAAACGCTACCGCGTTCCTGGATAATCAAATAGAGCCCAGTACTCTCCAAAACATGTATATGTGCTGAAATAAAGACACCGAGATTTTTGACAATGTTAACACTTCTTTCTCCTCTATAAACGAACCATAATTTCCTTGTCATTTGAAAATAAATAAAAAAATAACTAAAAATAAATATACGTGTATGTCTCATCGCAGAGATCGGATTATTTCTTTCTCAAATTGAAGCATAATCTTTAATAAATATTCTTTAACTTTTTTTTGTAATTATTATTATTATTAATATTTTACTTATTTTAAATAATTTATGAATGAAAATTAAGATTTAAAAATGTTTACCCCAAATTTGTACATTTTACAGCGATTGTATATATCTTGTATATTTTTAATAATCGTATTAATAATAATATTAATTTATTCTCAAACATTTTTTTCTTTTTGCAATCTTCAGAAAATTCCATTTGTGCTGAGAAGGATCATTTTCGCTGCTCTCCAAGGCTCTGCGTTTATAAGCATCAAGTATGCAATGGTGTCAGAGATTGTCCCAATGGTGCTGATGAAGTTGGATGCGGTAAGTTCGTGCACACTTTCACAATTTAATATAAACTGTAAGCTATATGCAATATATATGCGTGTGTGTGCAATATAAAAACCCCTAATCAGGTCTTTTTATATTAAATTATGGTTTAATATATATATTATTTAATAATAGTTCCAATCTGTTTTCTTAACTCTATAAGCGTTAAGCCCGTCTTTTTCCAGTCTTGAAATATGTCGCATAAATGTTCAGGCCCGTCTTTTTCTTGATAAGCGTTTTCGTCTCTGAAGCGTTGAGCCCGACTAGCGTCTCGGCGCAGCGCCGGCTCTCTAGAAAAATGCTAGCTGAGAATGCGTACAGACTTTGCTCTTTGCAAGTTATTCGATTCGAATTTGGGTTCGAACAGGTTAAACAGAGTTTGGCGAGGCATCACCCTTTTGGCACATTTTCCTAATTTATGTGTTTTCCTTTAATAGAAAGGTGTTTCAAATGAGAAAAACATTCCTCTTCCTAAATATTTCTTTTTTTTTTTTTTTTTTTTTTTTACATTAACTTTATTTTTAAGAAAGTTAATAGATAATTTAAACAAAAAATTAACTTTCTTTTTTTTTTTTTTTTTTTTTTTTTTTTTTTAAACGAAACTGAGATTTCCTTGAAATATCTTCAATACAGATTTAAATTTACTTTTTATTATTATTATTATTTATTTATTTTTTTTACCCTTTGCGGCGCAAGGTAATTCGGATCATTTAAATTATACTGACACCGAAATTCACAAACAAAATTAAAATAAAAGAAATCTTAAATTTTCAGGTTAAAAAAAAGGAACTTTTCTGCTATGTTATAAATAAAAAAATTTGCTAAAAAAATTTCCTGTGTGAGTTTTTGCATTTGAGTATGAAAATTAGTTGTTCCATCAGGGTGGCGCACCGCGCAGGAAAGGTTATACAGTTATACTCTTATACAGTTTATTTATTTATTTATTTTTTTTTTTACTTACCTTAAAAAAAACCTCCTTGGATTACAATACAAATTTAAAATATGTAAAATATTTATTTTAAAACAAAAGTTAGTATTCATGTTTAATATGTTAATAATTAAATAGTGTTAATATTTAATGGTAATATGTTAATAATTTAATATGTTAATATATTCCTTTAATATAAAGATGTTTCGAATGAAAAAAAATACTCCCCCCGCCTAAATATTTCTTTCCATATTTTATTACAATAACTGCAATTTATTAATTAACAGACTACAATAGGAATTAAAAAAAATAGACCAGGTAAAATGTTTTATTAAAAAATAACTTTTTTTTTTTTAAAGAAAATTAATATATAATAAATAAATAAATAAATAAATAAAAGAAAAAGGAAAAGGAAATGGAAAAGAGAAGATAAGAAAAGAAAATTGTTTAAAAATGAAATTGTCATTTTCTTAAAATATCTTCAATACAAATTTAAATTTATTGCATTTATTTTGTGGATTACAATAAAAATTTATAATACAATTTATAAATAAGTAAAATATTTATTTTTATGTTTAAATAGTAAACGAAGATTATTTCATTTAAATTTTAATTATTATTTAAACTTGATTAAATTTGTTAAATATATTTCTTTTTTAAATTCCTTTAATGCAAAGATGTTTTAAATGACAAACATCACCCCCCCCCCCTCCCTAAATATTTCTTTCCATATTTTATTAAAATAACTGCAATTCATGAATTAATACACTGCATAGAGAATTTTAAAAATAGACAAGAGAAGAGTTTTATTAAAAAACAGCAACTTTTTTTTGCTAGTAAAATTAATAGATAATAATAAAAAAAAGGCAAAAAAATTCCTTAAAAACGAAACTGCCTTTTCCTTGAAATATCTTCAATACAGATTTATTTTATTTATTTATTTTTTTATATATTATTATTATTATTACTATTATTATGTATGTATTACATAGTTTTTTTTTTTTTTTTTTTTTTTACTTCACTTACTTAAAAAAAAAAAGAAAGAAACCTTGGATTACAATAAAAATTTAAAATAGATTTTTTTAAATATGTAAAATACTCATTTTTATGTTTAAATAGTAAACAAAAATTATTTTATTTAAATTTTAATTATTATTTAAACTTGTTTAAATTTGTTAAATATTTTATTTAAAATACTTCATTTAAAAAAAAAAAAAAAAAAAAAAAATCTCAACAAACATTTATGAATGCATTTTTAAGGAGGTTTAGTACTTTATCTTGGTGCACAGGGCAGGGTCCCCAGGTTCCCGTGCTGTAGTCAGGCTTTGACTACAGACGAAAATTTTTTGCCGAAACCTTTTTAATATTTTTTATTTATATGAAAAAAAAAATAAATAAATAAATAAAAATACTATCAAAATATCAATTAAAAAAAGTCCTTTCAGAATTTGAAATCTGTATTTCAAACAAGTTTCTAATTCTAAATTTATTGCACTGGCAAAGAGATTATGTCGTCCAAGCTGATAGATGGTAGGCGCTAGGTTTGAATCAGGTACACACTTAATAACCTAGCTGTGCGACATTTCCATGGTCTTCTCAGAAACTCGCATTAGAATGTACTAAGGTACCTTAAATGACTGCCCAGAGAACATCTCCCTCAGGCCTAATCCCACATTCAGAAACAAAATTTTAAAGATTCTGTAGAAAATTGCTGAAGTGCGCTGATGCATTCATGCTGCACATTCTTTTTTTTTTCTTTTGTCCGATGGTGAGCCATACTTTATTAAAGTTTAAATAATTGTTGAATGATTTTACAATTTGAGAGGTTTTCTTATTTTATTCAGATTAATAAATTAACTTAAATGACTTTCGTTTTTTTTTTTTTTTTTTTTTTTTTTTTTTTATCTTCACAGGAATTAGTATTAAATAAAAAAGCAATGCATATATATATATATATATATATATATTAATCTTTATCTACCATTTTATATTATTGGACCCCAGAATTTCTATTTCTAACATACACCTTGATATAGTAAATTTGATTTAGTAGCTTTATTATACATATAATTTAGAACATATAAATGTATAGTCAATTCTAAATTTAAAAATAGTTTTCAATTTTTTTTAGATGAGTTAAAGATATAAAAAATACTGTAGTATTTTATTTATTATTCTCTCCCCCTCCCCCATAAACATTATTGCAGGAACATATGGGGTAGAGGTATTAATAGTTTCACAAATGAAAACAATAAGTCCTTCCGGCTTATTCGGAAGGAAAGGTTAATTCCTTTTCCTTTATCAAGTAGCCGTCATTTTGTTTCAAAATGTCGGCTACAAATTATTAATGGAATTGGTAGAAATATTAATATAGGCTATTTTAAGAAAATCGGTTCTTAAATACCTTTTTATGTGAATTTAAAATATTTAAGAGGCCGCTTGGAAACAAGCTGGTGGGCCAAGTTAACAAATATATCAAATGCATTTGTGAGATAAGTCTATGCACAAATTTAGTTCGAATTATTTCAGAATCTCAAAAATCATCGTGTTGAAAAATTAAGTGAATCAAAATGGCAGAGAAATTGGTCAGTGAACTAATCTGAGATATTGTTGCAAATTTGTAAATAATTCTATTTTTATTTTATTTTATTTATTTATTTATTTATTTGTAAATTCTTTCAAAGAGGCTTAGTAAATTGATAAAATGTTATTTTTCTGCTTTTCTAGCTTGTTTTAGAGTTAAAACAGCCTAATTTCTCCTCAAAAACGCATTAAAAAGCTTCAATAAGGCAGGTAATGGATTTGGCGCCAAATTTTGAGACTTTTTT
Organism: Salticus scenicus; assembly: GCA_963930645.1. Classification (NCBI taxonomy): domain Eukaryota; kingdom Metazoa; phylum Arthropoda; class Arachnida; order Araneae; family Salticidae; genus Salticus; species Salticus scenicus. Next base: position 166,959,472 of record OZ005661.1, read on the forward strand.
GGCGAGAAAATCCTTACTATCGATATACCAAAGATGGACGTTGTAACGTGATTGGTTAACGAGTTATGTGAAATTTCTAAATTTTTCTAAGTTCGATAAAGGGGTATAAAAGGTGGCCGAACTCGCCAAGTCAGTTAGTCTCAGTTGAGTTTCGCCAAACACTTGCATGGCTTTTGAAGGAGTTCTGAGCCTCTTTGAATGAGCCTTGCTTTATGTTGATGCTTTGATACAGTTTGAACTGTGAATTTGCTGTTGACAGCTGTTATTTAAGCTGTGGTGAAATTGAAGTTGATCCGACCTGTATTCTTCTGGAATTTTCTGTAATTAAACTACTGTTTTGCAAGTTTCGCCTTTCATTCTCGGACAAGTTACGAACCCCCAAGTACACAATAATATTTGTAAAATAAGTCCACTGTCTAACTTTGGTTCGAATAATCTCCGTATTTCAAAGTTATCGCGATAACAAAGCCTCAACTGGCAGTGTTCAAGTGGACGCAACATGGAAATAAACTTTCCCACCGAAATCATAGTTGTTTGAATGAATAATCCATTTTCCAACTTTAGTTTAAACTGATTAAGTATTTCAAAAGTTACCGTGATAACAAATTTTCAAGTAGCCGCCACTTGGAAAGAATATAGTGGAGCAAGTTGCCCAGCAAACACATCCAAGATATTTGAAGCATAGGTTCACTGTCCAACTGTGGTTCGAATCAGTACAGTTTTTCAAAAGTTATTGTTATGGCAAATTTTCAAGTGGCAGTCTAAGTAGCTGCTACGTGGAAACAAAATATCGAAACAACTTGCCCAGCGAAATCATCCAATATATTTGTATGATAAATTCATTGTCCAGCTCTAGTTCAAATTAAATCAGTATTTCAAAAATTATCGTCATAAGAAATTTTCAAGTGGCACCACTTGGAAAAAGTGGAGTGAGATGCCCAGCAAACTTATCTGTGATATTTGAATGATAAATCCGCTAACCAAATTTGATGCGAATTGATTGAGTATTACTAAAATTACCATAATCATAAATTCTCATGTGGCCGCCACTTGGAAATAAAATTGCGGATCAAGTCACTACAAGTGAACTTATCCAAGATATTTAAACCCTAAGTTCACTATACAACTTTTACTTGAATCAGTTTAGTATTTTAAAAGTTATGGTGATAAAATATCTTCAAAAGGCAGTGGGATTTTAAGTGGTCTCCACTTGAAAACAAAATGGCGGAGCAACGTGATTAGCAAACTCATCCAAAATATTCATAAGTTCACTGTCCAAATTTAATTCGATCTGAAGTATTATTTTAGAAGTTATCGTGATTTTAAATTTTCAAGTGGTAGCCTGATTTTAAGTGGCACTGCTTAACTTAAGATACCCGAAACTATGTTAAATATGGCGGATAAAGTTCATTAATAAACTTGATTGAGGCACTTATATTGACTATGTATATATGAAAATTCAAAGAAATTTGGAATGCGCTTTTTACAATGTAAATTTTATACTTTCAAGTGGTTTGCACTTGAAAACAAAATGGCGGAGCAACTTGGTTAACAAGCTCATTCAAGATATTTATAAGTTAAGTTTAGACACTGTCCAAATTTGGTTCGATTTGGAGTATTATTTCAGAAGTTATTGTGATTTTAAATTTTCAAGTGATAGCGTGATTTCAAGTGGCCCCGCTTAACTTAAGATATCTACCACTTTATTAAAAATGGCGGATAAATTTCATTAATAAACTTCATTGAGTAAACTTCATTAATAAACTTCATTATGTGGTCTATATTTACATCAAAACTCAAACAAATTCGGTATACGCCTTTTACAATTTCAATCTGAAATTTTCAAGTGGTCTCCACTTGAAAAAGAAATGGCGGAGACTTGGTTCGCAAAGTCATCTAAGATATTTATAAGATATGTTAAGACACTGTCCAAATTTAGTTTGATTTCGAGTATTATTTTGGAAGTTATTGTGGTTTTAAAATTTCAAGTGGTAGCCTGATTTCAAGTGGCCGCGCTTAACTTAAAATATCTGACACGTTATTAAAAATGGCGGATAAACTTCATTAAAAAACTTCATTGATACCTTATGCGGCCTGTATTTACATCAAAATTCAAGCAAATCTTGCTTTAAATATGCTTTTTACAATGTGGGTTTGAAAATTTCATGTGACTTCCACTTGAAAACAAATAGTCGGAACAAGCTGGTTAACGAACTCATCCAAGATCAGTTCTCTGTCCAAATTTAGTTCGATTGGGAGTATTATTTCGGGAGGTATCGTGATGACAAAATTTTCAATTTAGATAGGTAGGTATATATATATATATATATATAGATAAGCGAAGTGATTGCAATAGGTTGATTTCTAAAGAAAACAACCGAAAAGAATGTGGATCAAACAATTTACATAGGGAAAAAAACTGAACAGAAATGTGAAAAAACACATTGTATTAAGATTACAATATATTATTTCAAGGCTTTTGCAACCTGATATTGGTTTTATTTCTAACAAATATACATATATGTAAATTTTTTCACATTTATGTTGAAGATGGCTTCTTTCTTAGATGGCGATTATAATTTTTTTCGCATGATGAAGGTTCGATCTCAAGATGAACAAGAAATTTGATCAGCCGTTATAAATAACTATTCAACAGCCTCCAAATACAATTCAATTCAATACGATATACTATATACTCTTAACGCAAAAAACATAAAATACAAATACGCTTACAAGAAGTAAAACAAATGATGAAATAGTTTTCGCATGGTGAATATCTGATCCCAAGATGAATAAGAAATTAGATTATTCTTTATCAATAATTATTAAGGAGCTACCGAAAATAATTCAATTCAATATGAACTACCATACACATCGAAATCGAACGCACAAACATGAAAAGTAAACAATCCTACAACTTACAACCCTTCAGAAGTGTAGCAGTACATCGCCAAATTACAGTCCGTTAAGAAATTATAAGACCACTTTAATTTTGTAAATTATAAGAAAAATAATTATTCTAACTATAATTTAAATACATAAAATAACATATTGCTCTTATTATTAAACTTATTTTTTTATAATAAGTTTGCAATAACTTGGTATAATGCAATAAATGTTTAATTTAAATATATATTAGAAATAAGTGAAAAATAACCTGTTAAGAAAATATAAGACCACTTGGCAAAAAACAAAATTGTATAAAAAATTAATATGATATTGGTCCTCCATTTTTCCTGATGACTTCAAACACTCTGTTTTTCATTGAAGTAACCAGGTGATTAAAATCAGTTATAGAAATATTGTACCATTCTTTTACAATGGCTGCTTTCAGCTCATTGGCAGAGGAAAATTGCTTATTATTAGCATAAACATTATGAGATAATATGCCCCATAGGTTTTCCATGGGGTTCAAGTCTGGACTTCGACTTGGTCATGGCAAAACATTTTTTTTTTTTTTTTTTTTTTTTTTTTTTTTTTTTTTTTAAACCACTCCTGTGTGGATTTAGATGTATGACAAGCAGCATTGTCCTGTTGAAACATCCAGTTAGCACCACCTAATAAAGGTCCAAACGGTATCATATGATCATATAGCATAGACTGATATTGTGTAGAGTTCATATGACCCGAAATCCGCTGTAAATCACACAACCCCTCATAACTGAAAGCTCCCCAAATCATTACTGATCCTCCACCCATTTCTCGACTGAAGCATTCTTTTGGTTCCTTCCTCAAGTCATGCCAATAGTGTTTGTAACCATCGGGACCATCAAGGTTAAATTTCTTTTCATCAGAAAATATAATTTGTTTCCACTCATCAATCCATGACATGACATATTTAGCCCATTTTAATTTTTCTTCTTGGTGGCATTTCAATAACTTTGGTTTTTTCTTCAATTTCATAAATTTCGTATTAATATTTAATTTAAGACTCATCCAGACTGTTACATGTGAAGTTTTCTTGCTGAAACGTTTCGAAATTCCGCGAGTTGAAAGACATTTTTAGTTGACAGTCGAAAAATTTGTCTATTATCACGTGCCGTCAAAATAGTTTTTCTACCAGATCGTTTTATTTTGTTTGAATAATCTTTTCTAATTATGGCATTATGAATAGCGGTTTTAGGACGGTTCATTAACCTCACAATATCTCTTTCAGATTTAACAGAACCTTTATAAAATAAAGTTTTTCTCACTTCGCACTCCGATAATTCTTTAACTCCAGGCATCGTCAAATTAATCGTAGATAACACATTAAAAACCCAAGCCTTTGCTTCTTAGGTAATGCTTTTACGAAATACTGACGCATGCGCTTTATATTGAGTTTGACGTCATGTATAATATACTAATTTTCTCAGGTGGTCTTATAATTTCTTAACAGTCACAGTCTTTAATTTTTAGAAAAATGAATAAGTTTTAATGAAATTTTATTTAATTTTAAAAGTTGGAATTAGTATAGGATGCGTTTTTTTTTATCAATTTTAAATACACAATTAAAAATTTGCATATTATGCTCTCATCTTCAGAAATGCACCAGTACGCTTGTGGTCTTATAATTTCTTAACGCTCTGTACAGCGTGCCAAACCTCCTGTCAAGGCAATTTATTCACGTTTTTCGTAGGGAACCGGCGCTGCGGCTAGGCGCTACTTTGATTCCGTTTTTTCTTCGACACATATTTCCAGGACTGAGTGGTCAAGCAGACTCTCTGAATCTCCTTTCACAGACTCTTTGATTGACATGTGGGTTGAACGGATAAGAAGAGTTATCCAGCAAACACAATTGATTCCCAACTAGATCCCTGGGGTTGTAACTTCAACAATATCCATGTATGCTTTGAAATTAATCCTACAGTTGAAAGACAACTTTTACTTCTTTACTTTTAAACAAGTACTCAAGATTTCTTTTAAAAGGAAAAAAATATTTCTCCATGCGGGAAATAAAATTTAAAGCTTGCATTAATAAGTGTAATTGAGTTTTCTATATGTAGGGGTGAAAACTTGCACTTAAATAATGTGCTATTATATTAATAATACAATGTAATCTTATGATCTAAAATCACTTATAATAGCTCCGCTTTAATAATTTTCCGTGCAAAATCATTTATAATTATATATATATATATATATATATATATATATATATATATATATATATACTAATAAAAAATATAAGTTTAACTATAATTAAAATGAAATTGTTTATAGTTAACGACAGAGACGTTTCTGACTTATAATTCTGCAATTTGATAAATTATAAATTGGTGTAATATATAAGAATAAGCATACTGCAGGCTAGCACAAGAGGTAAACGTGCCAAAAGAGTCTTTTTTTTTTTCTTTTTTTTTTTCTTTTTTCTTTTTTTTTTCCTTGATTAAAAAAAAAAAAAAAAAAACAAATATAAGGGGCGGAGAGCAAAAAAAGAAAAGAAAGAAGATAAAATTAATATCGTTTAAAATTTGTCTCTAACTGAAGTTGAAAACTTTAAACTTACAGTAAATGTAAAATTTAGTAAAAGTAGTAGTTAGATAGTTAAATAAAATAGAAGTTAGAAGTTAGATAGTAGATGTTAAATAATGATGAATGAAAATTATTCCAGACAGACTTAACATTAAATTAAAAATGAATCTATTCCTTTCTTCTTACGCTTATAGAAGAAACTATAAATCAGAAAGATCCAATTAAAAAAAAAAAATAATAATAATAATAATAATAATAATAATAATAATAAGGAAAGATTTTGGGAGTCAATATATACAGTAGACTGACAGAAATCCGCACATTACAATCAATATAAACAAATGAAATTCACAGTAAAGATTCCAAGTGCAAAAAAAAAGTTAAGGTAGCACTTAATTCAATGGTGATGTTTTAGGTGCCGAATCTAATGAGGCAAAAAAAGGCAATTTTATTTGAGGTCTAGGTTATTTATGTTTAAAAAAAAAAATAATAATAATAATAATAATAATAATAACTATTCAAAGACTGAAGAATAAATGTTTTATTTTTAATCTAAATATAGTAATATATATATATATATATATATATAAGAAATTATAATATATGTTTTCAGTCATATAAAAGTTGAAAATATGTAACAAAAATAACTAAAGAAAAACTTACAAGAAAATTAATAAATGTGAAACAATTCATAAGTAAAACTTACTTCAAAAACATAAAATACATTATTTAAACCGTCAAAAAATGCCCTGTATGACTTGAAACATACGTGTGGGTTTAAAGCATGCTTTTAATTGATCAAAACTTTCCCCCTAGGCAGACAGTTTAGTAAAAAGTACATATATATGGCTAAATTCAATATGGATAAAATAAAATGAATAAAATAATGTGGAACAGACAAAAACTTATATGGATTAGGCAGAAAATCGATCAAACATTTACACAAACAGCAGCATGTATTTCATAAGATATCCAGTTAGACAACTAACCAAAATATGAAACAATCGAAAATAAATTAAAACGCCATCTATATTAAATTATAAAAATTAAAACAATAAATAAAGTTATTATAGCTAAATTTAATCGAAAAATAAGGAATATTCAAAAAGGAAAATAAAAATCATTTTTATTTCAAACGTATTAAATGTTTTTCTATAATATAACCAAGTAAAAAATCTATAGTATAATCATTTTCAATAGCTCTATTAAAGATATCCTGAATATTCTTAATTTTGTCATGATAATTAGAAATTAATATTTTATTACGATTAAGATATTTTAAAATGATATTTCTGTAGATAAGTTTACTAATGTTAGAGCTCCAATGAATCAATTTAATCACATTAAAATCAAAATTATTTCTTTTATCAAAAATAGTTGTAATCATTTCATTATCTACAATATTTATATCCAACTCCAAGAAATTTGCTTTTAAAGGATTAAAATTAGAACTAATGAGTTTTAAATAAGAAGGTTATAAATTTGTTTTTATTTTAGTGTCATTATTAGTACTAGTAAAAGCGATTAGATCATCAATATATCTGTAAATTATAATACCCTCATTAGATTTAAAATTATTTTCATAAGTATGCAAATACATATTTGCTAAACTGTTGCTAGATACAGAGCTCTGAAGAATGCCATGTTTTTTAATATAAAATTTCCCATGATAATTAATATAATTTTCTTTTAAAATCAAGCTGTATAATTTTTTATATTTATTATAATCTATAATATCTTTTATATTACTTTTATAATAGAAAATATCCAAAGAATTGATCAAATCATCTATTTTTTATATTATTAAGTAAATCTTCAAAATCCCAAGTGAAAACATTATTAACCTTCTCACTTTTCATAAAAACAATCAAGTCATAACTATTTTTAAGAAATATAGAATTTTTAGTTTAATCTAGAGCATTTTGAATAAGTAGTTGCAGTTTTTTATTTGCTTTAACATTATATGTTTTATAAGCAGAAGTTACTGTTCTAAATTTATATATATATAATGCACAAGTCAAATGTTTATCAAATGTTTTTATACTTAAATTTTGTATCTTACTTTATAGGGCAAATTTTTATTTTTTAATTCCAAAAAACATTATACAATGTAAAACTTCATCTATTTTTTACTCTTTAATTCCTTATTATTACAATTATTATTATTACAAAAAAAAAAAAAAAAAGAAAGAAAAGAAACTGAAATACACAAAATTAAAAAAATTGTAGTTTTTAATCCCGAAGTGTGCGGTTTTTTTTCAGTACTATATATATATATATATATATATATATATATAAAGAGAGACAGAGATGGAAAAATAGATAGATAGATAAATTATAATGATCTATTTTTATGCAAATGCAGGGTAAGGGAAGGTAGGGTGAATGCCGCACCATATTATTTATTATTCAAATTAATCGATTTGTAAATTTGATACACATAAATTTATTGGCCTGAATAATATTGAAGAGATGAGTTATATTATTAAGCAATAATTCAATGACTACATTTTCCCATATCTTTCACGTGATTTTTGAGTTGTTTTGTTTCAAAATATCTCAGTATTAGAGTTTTAGAACACTTTATAAAATACTTCCTTTGAATAATAATTCAAGAAAAATAAATAAATAAATAAAATATGAACTTTTATCAAGTAAACTATTTTGTTTAATGTTATTTTCGCAATGGATATTTACTTTTTTCATTTGTTAGGATAAGATATTGTTACAAAATTGTAAATAATTGTGTTTATTTTTGTATATATTCTTTCAAAGAGGCTTAGTAAGTTGATAAAGTGCTAATTTTGTGCATATCTAGTCGTTTTAGCGTTGAAATAGCCTTATTTTCCCTTAAAAACTCATTAAAAAGTCCCAATAAGGCAGGCAATGAATTTGGCGCCAAATTTGTGACTTTTTCCCATTTTGGCGAGAAAATCCTTATTAGGGATATACCAAATATGGAAGCTCTAATCTCATTGGCAGATGAGATATGAAAATTTCTGAAACTTTCCACACTTTTCTACAGGGGAATATAAGGGCTGTTTTTTCGCCAAGGCAGTCAGTTCAGTTCAGTCTGAGATCAGAGTCAGTCAGTTTCGCTAATGCTTGCCTTGCTTTGAGCATCTTTGGAAGAGACTTGCTTTATGTGTTATTGCTATACAGTTTATACTGTGGATTTGCTATTGACAGCTGTTGTTTAAGCTGTGTTTACTGGCTGAATTAAAGCTGATACTTGGTTTATATGCCTGTATTTCCCTGGAACTTTCTGTGAATAAATTACTGAATTTTTGTAAGTTTCGCCTTTCATTTTCGAACAACTCACGAACCCCCAAGTACACAACATTCTGGTGTCAGGAGTGGGGTTTTCTGTGAATGGTGATAACTAGAGCTATGGAGCAAGAAATTAAGAAGCTTCTGGAAGGTCTAACTGCCCAGATGCATGAGTTAAGATCTGGATTGATAGAGAAAATAGCAACAGGACAAAAAGAATTGAAAGACGGCTTGACTGAAGAAATGAAGGAAAAGAAAGCAGTTCAGGAAAAGATGGAAGTCAGTTTGACCGAAGAAATTAAATCTAATCAAGATGAGATGAAGAGAGAGCTTTCAACGGTGAAAGAATCAATAGAGGGTAAATTAACGGTGATGGAAAATAGAATAGATGGAATAGAAGAGAAAATTATGAAGATAGAAGAGAATTTTGAGGAGAAATTTAAACAAAACTTTGATCAAGAGCTGAAAGGAAGGTTTTCAGAGAAACAGAGCAAGTTTAAGAGAGTGGAGGAAGATCTTGAGAGAAAAATGAAAGAAGGGTGGTAGGGAGAAGTAATAGGGAATGAACTGCAGAGCAAGATTTGGAATCTCGAAGAAAAGTTAGAATCCATGCCTTAGGAACTGAAAAGAGAGATAAAAGAAGCCAGAATCAGGAATTTATTAAGCTATCTACCTACGACGGTAGTTCCGCCTGTCCTATATATAAGACGCAGTTTTCCGTCGTAGCTGGTGCTAACGGCTGGGACTCTACCGCCAAGTCAGTCAACTTAGCAGCAGCTTTACGGGGAGATGCAGCCGAGATACTGAGAAATGTTTCTAAAGAAGAAAGGAATGACTTCGAGGCCCTGACTAGAGCACTGGAGCTACGGTTCGGAGGGAAGTGTTCTAAAAACTATAGTCGCCTCCAGCTAAAATCCCGTTACCAGAAAACGGGCGAAAGTTTGCAAGAGCTGGCATCGGGAATTCCGAGACTGTCACGACTAGCATTCTCAGACTGCCATGCTGACACTCGAAACGACTTAGCTCTTCAGTACTTTATCGATGCTGTTCGGGATCCAGAAATTCAAAAAGCGCTGAGATTCTCCAACATCAGAGACGTAGAATCAGCTTTAGGCTATGCACTTAGGATAGAGGCAGCCCGACAAGCCTCACGTAAAGACCGGCATACCATAAGAGCAGTCTTATTAAATGTTACGCCTGCTGATGAAAATGAAATGAAGAGAAGACTCGCAGAGATCTTAAAGAGATTGCGAAGCCTGGAATATAATAAGGAAATAAACGATCGGAAGAGAAATTGCTGGGGCTGTGGAGGGGATGATCATGTGAAGAGGAACTGCCCTGTACGACCAAATAAAGGAAATCACCCGGCGTCACCATCACTGCAGGGAAAACTAGGAAAAGGCCATCTCGCGGGGCGGAGGTTGCCTGAAATTAAAGAGACCCAATTTACAGTATTTCATGTTTCATCGATGAGTGGCGGCGATAATGGACTTTACGTTTATGGCCAAGTTAACAACAACACCTGCCGTATGATTCTGGATACTGGAGCCAACGTAACCATCATTAGAACGGATTTGGCTCAAGAACTAAAAGAGAAGATCATTTGGACGCCGCACTGTGTTAAACTCAAGACTGTGACTGGAGACAAAATCAAAATATATGGAAAAATGAACTTGACCATGAATTTGGGAATACCAGTTACCATCATATGGCATATGTGGCTGATATAAGAGATTCTCTAATCATTGGAATTGATTTCCTGAGAAAATTTAACTTTAAATTGGACTTCAAGAATAATGAACTGCATTCGAGTTCGGAAGACATAGTTGTGTTCAGCACTGAAAATCAAGACATTCAGCCAATATGCCAGATAACAGCCAAGTCTGAAATTTCCATCCCTCTACACACAGAGACAACAGTTTCAAGAATACCTCCTACCAAGCAATACTTCCGCTATGAACTGTTTGAATACACGAATATTGACAAGAGCCTAAGATGAGTTCTGGTAGCTTCATCTCTAGATGATCTTTCAAAGAGTACTATTCCTGTGAGAGTCGCAAACATCAGCGATAAGGTCCAAACAGTGAAGAAGGATGAGGTGTTAGCAACCTGCACTCCTGTTATATGCATCAACCGCCCCACGCAATCAACCGAATCCAAGTCTTCTGAGCAATTAACAATGGAACTACTCTAGAATGCAGAATTAGGAAGTGATCAGAGGTGTGCTGCGGAGAAACTACTCCAAGAATTTAAACACCTTTTTTCTCGAACACCTGAAGACGTCGGAAGAACGAACATCACCCAGCACAGAATTGATACAGGAAATCATCCTCCAATCAAACAACATCCAAGAAGACTTCCATTTGCTAAACAGGAAGAGGTCACTGAACTTCAAAATGAAATGCAGCGCAATGAGGTCATCGAGCCATCAACGAGTCCTTGGGCCTCTCCCATAGTACTGGTGCGAAAAAAGGATGGTTCAACAAGATTTTGTGTGGATTATCGTCGTTTGAATGACATCACGAAAAAAGACAGTTACGCTCTTCCCAGAATTGAAGACACATTAGACACACTTGCTGGCAATAAATGGTTCTCGACTTTGGATCTGAAGAGCGGTTACTGCCATGTAGAATTACATCCTGATGATCCTGAGAAGACTGCATTCACCACGGGACAAGGACTGTGGCAATTTAAAGTTATGCCATTTGGATTATGTAATGCACCTGCCACCTTCGAACGCCTGATGGAGACAGTGCTAAAATGACTTTCCTCTGAAGCCTGTCTGGTGTATTTGGGTGATATTACGATTGTGGGGCGCACCTTTGAAGACCATCTACGAAGCATCCGAAAGGTGCTGGCGAAACTCAGAATGTCTAACCTCAAATTGAATAGAGGCAAGGGTAACTTTTTCCGTCGTGAATTGAGCTACCTCGGACATATCATGTCTGTCACAGGTTTGAGAACTCATCCTGAGAAGATCTCTGCAGTCGAGAACTGGAGTCGCCTTGAAAACTTACACCAACTACGAAGTTTCCTGGGTTTATGTACTTACTACAGGAAGTTTGTCAAGGGTTTCTGAAATACTGCCAGACTACTCCACTAGCTGACGAAAGCCAAACAGAAGTTCCTGTGGACAGATGAATGTAAAAAAGCGTTCAAGCGACTTAAAGAGGCCTCAACATCATCGCTTATCTTGAGGTATCCACAGCCCGACAGACAGTTCATACTTGATACAGATGCCAGCCATGAGAGTATCTGTGCTGTTCTGTCGCAGGAAATTGATGGTCAAGAACATGTCATTGCTTATTGGAGTAAATGCCTGTATAAACCAGAGCAAAATTACTGTACCACCAAAAAAGAGCTACTCGCCATCGTAAAAGCAATAGAACATTTCCATTATTACCTCTGTGGCAGAAGATTCCTGCTCCGGACGGACCATGCAACTTTAACGTGGTTGCTCCTGTTCAAGAACTCGGATGGACAAATTGCCAGTTGGATACAACGCCTCCAGGAATATGACTTCGAGATACGTGATCGTAAAGGGACTCTACATCGTAATGAAGATGCCTTGTCACGGAAGCCTTGCTCGGAAAGCTGCAAGTACTGCTCTAGAGCCGAACAAAAATACCTGCTGATAAATCCGGTTGCCTGCAAAGTTACTGTCTCAACATCATCAGAACAAGATCCCGATCCATGTAGTGCCGAAGAATTTAGAAAAGCTCAGTTGGAAGATCCTGACATAAAGCCAATATTACAGCTGAAGGAGACGACCATCAGCAGAGCTACCTGGCAGGACATTTCCAGATTTAGTCCCATTAAGAAAAGTTATTGGGCACTTTGGGACTCTCTTCATATCAGAAACGGCGTATTATACAGAAAGTGGGAATCTGATGATGGGAAAAGCTTCAGATGGCAGATTGTATTACCAAGATCAAAAATTCCAGATGTTTTAGAAGAACTGCATAGTAGCTCTACCGGAGGCCATTTTGGGGTAATGAAGACTCTGCAGAAAGTTCGGGAACGCTTCTACTGGTGCAAGGCAAGGGAGGACGTGGAGAAATGGTGTAAATCCTGTGATGCTTATGCGGCACGTAAAGGCCCGCAGAAACGAATTCGAGGAAGACTGCAACGGTTTAACGTGGGAGCACCATTTGAACGGATTTCACTCGACATATTGGGGCCTTTGCGACGGACCTCCAGTGGAAATAAATACATCCTCGTCGTGATAGACTTTCACCAAGTGGCACATTCCCGATCAAGAGGCATGCACAGTCGCAGAGGTCCTAGTGCAGCAATGGGTGTCACGGTACGGCACGCCCCTTCAACTTCATACCGACCAAGGTACGAATTGCATCTGCTGTTTTCAAAAGATTGTGTCAATTACTCGGCATAGACAAAACCCAGACGACTCCCTTACATCCCCATTTGGACGGCTTGGTCGAGAGGTTTAACCG
>OZ005661.1:166977649-167260149 GCA_963930645.1 Salticus scenicus
TTGAGGTGGGGGGAGGATTATATAATCGTTAAATATCTTCTGAGGGGCTACAGATTTGGAAAATTCTAAAACATGGACATTTGCGACAAGGGATATATATATATATATATATATATATATATATATTTGGGGGGGGGGGGTGATTTACTACTGAAATTAGGCTTTATATAACTTATATTTTTTTAATCTGTTACTAATGTTATTTTTTACACTTTATATTTTATGCTTTTAGGTGTTAAATTAATTATTTTTTATTCTTCAAATCAAATTTATGGCAATAAAATTATCGAACATGATAATAAATTGAGGGAGGAGGTGGTGTATCTAGAAAACGGTGTGTGACTGGGCAAAATGGGGTCATCTTCGGATTCAGGAGATTACTTTACATAAGAATCGGCAAAAATGGTATCAGATCTCGAAACTTTTTTTTTTTCTTTTTTCTTTTTTTTTTTTTTTTTTTTTTTTTTTTTGCCGCACAATGTAGTTTAGCTATAAAATGTCTCAATTACTGATTAAAATGATTTCTTCTGCAGATGATCACATCTAACTTCTCGAGCTGCAAAGCAGATTTATTAACAAACATTTTTCAGTCCACGCATTTTACTAAATATATATTATCATTTAACCCTTTGACTTACATTAGCTTCGCAATGAAATTAAACATCCAACATTCTTTTATACAACAATTTTAAAAACACTTTTCACAATTGATTTTTAAACATTTGTTCTTTCCTGTTTGTTAGAGAGAATTTCTAGGATCGATCCCAGGTTACGATCGTCGGGTTACCTGTTCAGAGTTTTTAGCGGTTTCTTACAAAACTTGTATAAATACGGACTAGGATCCTTAAAATGACCCAACGAAGGCATACATCTTGGAACCTATAGTGCATTCAATTTAATGTCCCAACACACGTTTCGTTAGACAGCAGCACTGCTCCGAAATCTTTTAAATGATGTTTCTAAGAAAGCCATATGTAGAAGTCGTTTTAAGTATCTTAGTGAGCGCGATAGCGCCTTTCTGCTGTGTTAATGAAATCGTGCCTAGCTTTTTCCACCTCGTGAAGAGACGTACTATTATTTTGACTTGAAATAACAGTTGCAAGTTTTGCAACTAATAAGGTTTCCTTGCAATGGTATTTATTTATCAGGTTAATTATATTTGAATGTAATTATCTTAACAAATACATGTTTCAAACAAGTTATTTCTTAAAAATTAAAAATGCCGATTTTCATTCTTTTTCTTTAACTTTTTCTTCTTCTTTTTTTTTTTTTTTTTTTTTTTTCTTTTTTTTAAATATTTATGATCAGTTTTTCATTTTAACTATTAATATATATATATATATATATATATATACAGTCGGACCCCGATTTACCGAATTTCGCGATTTAAAGAATTTTGAATGAAAATTAACAAAAATGAAGGCAAAACCCCCTATTTAACGAATTATTTCAACTGCCAAAAATTTTTTTTTTTTTTCCTTAGTTAGGTTAGAAAAATTTTGGATTGCTTTCCAAATGACATAGCCATCTTGTCTTTAATAGAAAAAAATTGTACTATGATCATCAATTTTCGATGGAGAAGTGCTTAGCCTCACATCTGCAGATGAGTCATCACAGCTGAAGATGTCTGCTCGATGATGCAATCTGTCGCGTGGTTTCCATGACAGGAAATTCCTTTCTTATCTCTACCCACCTTATAAGGCAGAGTGCGCAGTTTAAAAATTTTTACCTACCAGTTGTTTTCTTTCTTGAGAGAAGTGAGGTGTATTGGACGCTTGGCTTGAAGAACACATTTGATTATTAAAACTTAGTGAAGCATGGCAGATTGTCGGAAACGAAAACGTTTTTCGTTGAGCGAAAAGCTAAACATTTTACGCGAATATGACAAGAACATTGGGCCACAAAACGCTTTAGCAGAACGCCTTAAAACCTCCACGTCGACACTAGCTACAATTATGAAACAACGAGCAGAAATTGAAAAAGTATCTGCTGAATGCGGTGAAAATTCATCGAAAATAAGAAAGTCAATGAAAGTCACTCCTCTTTCTGCTCTTGAAACTGACTTATTAGAATGGTTCAACATCGTTCGTGCCAAGAAAATAGCCATTAGTGGGCCTCTGATCAAAGAAAAAGCTCTTCAACTTGCCGAAAAGCACAATGTGAAAGACTTTTCTGCATCTAATGGTTGGATCGACCGTTTTAAGAAAAGATATGACATAGTCCAAAAGACAGTTTGGCGGATGTAAACGAAAATGTAATACAAAATTGGAAAGAAAAATTGCTGAGCCTGATTGAAGGGTATTCACCTTCCAACATTTACAACGCAGATGAAACAGGATTGTTTTATGACTTACAACCCGACAAAACGCTTTGATATAGAAATGAAAAATGTTTTGGCAGGAAAAACAGCAAAATGAGGCTTACGGTTTTGCTTGCGGTCAATGCTGATGGAACTGACAAGTTGAAGCCATGATAAAATGATATGTAAAGGAAAAATTAACAAAATTCACTGATATATTTGACGTTAGATAAAAAGAAAGTAAAAAAAAAAATATGTAGAAAATACAGATTTCCCCGCCTGCCCCCCCCCCCCCCCCACACACACACACAAGAACAACGACTAATAATAATAACTAGTATCGCCCAGTGGTCGAAATTCGATCACAAATTTATTCAAATCTCAGAATTCTTTTAAGTTAGCACTAAATAAATAAATTTAGAAATTTAAAATTTCTCTGTAAACAATGTTCTTTGTAAATACTCTTTCGTCATTAGATAAATGACCTTGCCCACTGTGTCAAGTTTTTGTCAGTCAAACGACACAAGAACCAAAAATTTAAATAAATAAATAAATAAACTCACTTTTTGTTGCCTGAAGACAAATAACAAAGAACATTTGGATTTAAATGAGCATTTAATAGACAATTTTTTGTCAGTCAAACGATAAAAGAACCAAATATTTAAATAAATAAATAAAGTCACATTTTGTTGCCAAAAGACAAATAACAAAGAACATTTGAAGTTTCAAAAATTAAATAATATATATTATTTACATATTAATACACAAACATGAAATTTATCATGCGGTTAATATCTCTTTAAATTACAGCTGACATAAATCATAAAACAAAAAAGAAAGAAATTAGATCATAAATAAATTAGAAATTTAAAAAATGATTTCTCATAAATCAAATCCTTAGGGAATCTTTTCTGTGGTTCCACGGACGGCCAGTGACGTCATCACTTCGCTTGCGTATAAGGATGCTATACAAATTACTGTGTCTATGGTTTTATTTGAGTTTTATAAAATTGCCAGATTTAACAACTTTCCACTTTTAGGTATTTTTTAATGTAAAGGAATACGTGTATGAAAGGGAAAAAATGGGGGAAAATGCATAAAAAATAAAAGTATTTTTAAATACCTTCTTGACATCGTATGAAAATAATATTTGTATTCACATCTTACGGCTAACCATACCTTTCGAATGATACCATTTTCAACCCTCTACTCCCATAATTAATATGTTAAAAAGGGACTACAAATTTTATGCTTGCCTATTAATATATAGATAATAATAATAACAAAATCAGTTTATCAAATTATCAATAAATAAATAAATAAATAAATAATATACAAAATAAAATAAATAAACAAATAAATAAATGTATATAAATCAAGAGAAGTATCTCTGTATCTATATGCATATCTCTGTGTCTGTGTGACTGTCTGCACTCTGGTGCTTAGACTACTGATCGTAGAGCTAGAAAACTTAGCAGAAGGTTAAATTGGACCATAAAAGTGCACCTGATTGAGATTTTTTCACCATTGATTTTTTTTTATTTATATTCTTTAATTATTATTATTATTATCTTTTTCGGTTTTATTCATTGTCATTTATGTTTTCTTTTCTAATATTTATTAATTCATTTCAATAATCTGCATATCTTAGCAACAGCTATTGCGTTATTTACTTTTTATTTAATTTTTCCCTTAGAGGGCGATTTTCCTACTTCTTCTTCTTCTCTCTCTCACTCTTTTTTTTTTTTTTTTTTTATGTTTATTGAATTCAAATTGTAAAATAATCGAAACAAACTGAACATATTGAATTTTAAATTAAAGAAACTATTTATAACATTCATGTTTATGTATATTTTTTATAATGTATCAACTTTTTACTTTTCATTCAAATAAATTTTTTGAAAGGGACTTTTTTTTTTTTTTTTGGTTAGTGTTTTTCATTTATCAGAAAAAATTAGTAATATACTAAAAAAGATTAAACTTATTAAAATGCTCTTATATTGTTCGGAATCATATGATAATGTAGTGCGAAGAGCGAAGGATATATAATACACGGCTTTAATAAAAAATATTTATTAGATGCTGAGACACGGTCATCTTTAAAATCACAGTTCTTGAACAATAAAAGCTCCACCTGCCATCGATAAATACTCAAATTAAAGTGCTGAACAAAGACTTTTCTGAACATAGTGTGAACTTGGACCGATGCAGTCCTGGAAGGAAAAAAGATGCCGTAGGCAGTCGGTACTCAAATAAAGTTCTAGAGCAATTTCAATGTAGTTTTTTATTACTATTATTAATATTTATTTATGAAGTGATTAAAAGGTAAAGAAAAAACGGTGACTCAATTCTTTTGAAATTTTTTTAAGAATAGTGACCAGCGTAGTTAACTAATAAATTGTCTTAAAAGAAGGTAGGACTAAGACGACATAACAAAGACTGTCGTTCAAATTAACAAATAATTTGTTTATTCGTGTTGCCATTTTACGAGTAAGAATCTGTTGTTTTCTGCGAATTACCTTAAACCTTTCATTCCCCATTTTTTCTCTTCATAAAACAAAAAATTTTATATTTAGTCATAAATTTATTTCGAAAGTAATATACATAAATATATATATATATATATATTAAAGCAGAGTGTGAATTAATATACAGTCGACTGCAAAATTATTCGAGCACTAGCAATAATACTTGCCAAAAAAAAGTACACTTAATACAGCTTTTTTAAATAAATCCTTGTCGAGTCATGTTCTTAATAAGTCTAAGAACATAATTCGACAAGGATTTACTTAGCAAAACAGTCTTAAGTGTACTTTTTAAATATAGGAATTATTGGCTAGTGCTCGAATAATTTTGCAGCCGACTGTAGCTTGCAAAGCAACTGAGAGGTGTTTATTTATGTTTGATATAACCACTGATGTCATTAAAAATAATAAATTTTCAATAAATAAAAAAAAAAATCAAAATTTTGGAGGAAATACATATTGTCATTAATTAAAATATAAATTATAAACATTAAAAAAATTAAATAAAAAATATTTCAAACAGTTATTTTACTTAACCCTTTATATCCCGAATTACCTTATTTTTGGAAAAATAGTTTGAAACTTTTTTATTATGTTTCTTTGCTACATGAGAAACATCTCATATTAGATTTATCTTAAACTGAAGCTTAACTATAGGGAAAGCTTAAATTACAGAGAGTTTGAAGTTCCATTGAAATCCTGTAGTAAATTTAGGCTATAATGAGGAACTTTTTTGATGAGACCTTAAAGTCCTTTTGGGCCAAAAAGTTTTATATCAAGAACGTTTTTTTTCATTTTATAAATGCAGAATTTCTTATTAATAAGGACAATGATCTTTATTTGTTTATTATTTAACAAAGCAAAATGTGCAGTTTTTGCAAACATGTTAAAATTAATTGAAAAACAACAAAATTAATTTTCATGGACTAAAAAATAATTTCACGCTCGATTATGAGAAATTTATTTCAAAATATATTTCTTCTTGCCAGTTCAAATTACTAAACACTGATCTACATCAAATTTAAAACAAATTTCTTCAACTTTTACCACGTGATATTTATATAAATTTGAAACGTCTCCATGAAAAATATAACTGAAATTATTTAATTCATATTGTATAACCACGCATTCGTTTCTTTATTTATATTATTCCTTTCTCTCGACGCAACTTAATTCTAAATATTTAATTTATTCTTAACATTTTCCACGATGCATTAAAATTCCACATATTAAGGAGATTTTACCGTTAAATTGTATTCTTTCATTATTATTATTTATATATATATATATATATATATATTTAATTTGAAATGCATCGTGGAAAAAAATTTAATTTCTTTATTCCAATACATCGTTTAAGCTTTGACATAGATTTCAGTGTTAGTTACCGGAAACTTGGACTTTTATTATTAAAAATTTCATATCAAGTATTCTTTTTTCATTACAAAGGAAAAAAAATAATCTTTCTTTAACTTCGAGGGCTCTAGACAAGTTACAGCTACAAAATTGAATTCAGGAAACTTTACAAGGAAGTAATAATAATAATAAGAAGAAGAGGAAATAAATAAACAATTAATCAAAGAAAGTTATAATCTATATTAATAAAATCAGACTTTTGTCTGTAAATTTTTCAGAATAAAAACATTTTGTGATATCTTCACGTTTCACACACCATGAAATCCGAAAATGACTTCAGAAAATTTTGCCTGTGTGTGTGTGTGTCATCGTGTCTGTATGTCGCTATTTTTGTCCGGGTATCACTCGGGAATGGCTGGACAGAAGTCGACTCCACTTGGCAGGAATTTGGGTCTTCACCCAACTTAAAATTATATCTATAGAAATTAGAAAAAATTTATTAGTTTTTAAATTCTGGGCAAAAAACGTCTGCGCATGCGACATAAGGATTTTGACAGTAAAACGCTTTGAATGGAAAATAAATAAATAAATAAATAAATGCGTTATCTTTAAGTTTTAGACAACGGTCTATCTCTTTATGTATGTACACCATCTGATATCGATACCGAATTCAAATTTCGCCATATATTTATCATTTGACAAAATTTCAATGCAAAAAACTCTAATAGATTATCAGTGCAGTTGAATACTGAAGAAAAGATAAAGTTTTAGTATAAAACCCTCTTGGCAACTTTTTATTCGTACATCCATAATGTATTTTTATTAAAAATCATGAGTAAATAACCCTATACTATATTTTTCATCGAACTGTATAACTTTCACCTTTTGCTACGTTGGAAACTATTGCAAATAATTATCCAATGTTTTAATAAAACTTTTGGAATGTACTGACTTCTTCAAATTCACTAATGACTGCATGTCGTAAAAGAACATAATGTACCATTACACACACACACATACATACATAATGTAAAATACCATTCAAGAGCCCCCTCATTCTTCTAAGAAAATCGGGATATATTTGCGGAGAGGGACGATAAACAGTAAAAATTCGCAAAAATATAGAAATTGACATGTATTTTCCTGCTAAAATAAAGTGGCATAAAAATTACTTTAAAACAAAGCATGCATATAAAGTTGCAGTGATAAAATAAACAAATAAATAAATAAAAATAAATCTAGTTAATTTTTGCTTAAGCGGCAGTAAACTGACCGGAAAAATTAGAAAAATCCCTTTTCCCACTTCCAATAAATTATTTTTAAAAAATTCACGTTGTTTTAGGAAGCATACGTTTCTCATTTTTTAATAATCACAGAGTTCGATTTATTATAAAACAAACCAATGCTCATCGTTGTAAAGACTAATAACAAAAAGAAATAAATAACGTAAAAAACTGTCTCTATTCGGATAGAATCGTCATTTTATGTGCACCAGCCACCATTAGTGTACTCGACGGTCTTTGGCTGGCTCAAGTATCGAATCGGTAATTTTCCAATTACGTGTCCAGCGCTTTACCGACTAGCGTCCCCCTGCCCGAAGCCATGAATAATAATAATAAAAAAAAAAAAAAAAAAAAAAAAAAAGATTACATATAAACTTTTTTTCTGTACTTTTAGAAAATTAATTTTCTTGTACGGGAAAAATTAAAATATGATCCATGATTATTGAAAAATTGTGTTTGACATCGCACCATTACTGCGCTATAGATAATATGCGACGGTCTGGGACACACCCCCACGGATGTTCTGGAGACATGCCACCAAAGTTTTCGTCCTGTACGAAGGGGATGGTTTCCCCACTTTGGTGGCCCCCGGAGGTATAATTTTGATGGGAATATGGATGATCAGGGCCCGATTAACCTTACAACTGAAGGGAAGCACAAATCCATTTGGGGGCCCCCCTCATTCAAACATCTTGAAAAATTTATAATTTTTTCATTATATTTTGTAGTTACCTGGAATTGAGGACAACTAAATTTGCTTAAAATGTAGACAAGTACTTTCACTTATTTTTTGTACCAAAATATAAACTAGTGAAACCCTATATTCACCACAATATATGAAATTACTCTATTATAAATGAATGTGTAAAAGCTTCATTAGCATATTTACTATATAATCTAGAAATTATAGTTGTGCTGTCAAGTGTACTGTGACTTCTTATAATCAGACAATGCATTTAGACCACAACCTGACAATCTGGGGCCCATATTTTGCTTAATCTGGGGCCCTTTCGAAATTTTCCCGGGGAAACACATGCTTCTCGTGCCTATTGGGTAATCAGGGCCTGTGGATGATATTGCGGCCACGACATATATACGTGCACCAGAGCAACCATTGGTGTACACGAAGGTGTTTGGCCGGTTCGAGAACTGAACCTGCAATCTTCCAATTATGAGCTCAGTGCTCTACCGTCTGGGGTACCGCAGTCCAGGTCTAAGCTTGTAAAAAAGAAATAAAAATGGTCATATACTAAAGCTTCAATGCAAAATGGTCTAGATATTAGAAATTTCTTTCTACTTAAAAAAAAAATGTAGGTATATATATATATATATAAATATTATATATTTCAATTTGACATATAATATGAGAATTTTCATAATAATTTTCTCTGCATGTGTTAATAGGAAAGTGAGTCGGGGATGAGGCGAAGCCTCTCTCGGGGGTCTGCGAGCAGAGCGAGCAGAGGGCAGAGCCCGCTTGTGTTTACAACAGATGTAAGCAGACATCTTTCTGTTTTTTTTTTGTTTTTTTTTTTTCTGGGGGAGGGGGGGGGTTTGTGTGTGCGCAAAAGGAATATGATTGGTGGGCAAGAAATCTGTTGTATCGGCCAAATTATTAAACAGAAAATCTGTTTTGTTGTCTTTTAAGTAATTTAAAATAGGAATTTATCTCTTATAAAAGATGATACGAGAAAATTCATTTATACCATTCTGTAAAAGAACGTAATACACGCATAATTTCTCCTGATGTTCAGATTTTATCTAATTAATGTAACACATAGCAGTTATTTGTGTTTTAAACAATTTAGCATTAAAAAAAAGAATCTAATTTCAAATAATTTTTTCGTAAAGTAATACATAGAAAATCTATTTTGCATCATTTGAAAAAGTACCATAAGTACTGACTTCATAAAATATTATATATAGTTCTTGCAACGATGACCTTTAACATATCTACCAAGTTTAAGCTCAATAGAAAATGGTGCAGTTGTACGCTGTCGTGTTTAATCACTGTCATACATATACCCTTAATCCTACAATCATTAAACTGTACATATTTCGCATGATGATAACCTATAATTTACGTACTAATTTTAAGTTCAATCGAATGCAACGTTTAGAAACTGTCGTGTTCACTAACTCGCGTATATATTAACGTTAATCCCCTACTCATTAAATTAAGTCATGCAATGGTGACCTATAATATACATACCATTTACAAATGCAACCGGATTTCACATTTAGGGGTTATCGCTTTAACTCACACACTTACTGACATTTAAATGCGGACATCATTGTATTTAAAAAAAAAAAAAAAAAAAAAAAAAAGCGAAATTGAATTTAGAAGATTCCATAACTTATTAAATCAAGCTTCAGATTGTTTCAGATCATAAATCGTCATTTATAAGAATTCTACTTTGTATTCAAGTAAAGAATAAAAGAAGCTCAATTTTACATTTTTGAAATCTATGTAGATTGCGCGTTACCTCTAACACACCTATCGAATTTCAGCTCAATCAAATGCAGCATCTAGATGCTATCGTATTCATTCATATACATCCAAGCATACCTTTATCACCGTAAAAATAGTAAAAAGGAATTCAGGAGACCTCAAAACTCATAGACAAATTAAAATGTCATAATTGAATTTTTTCATGATAACAATAGTTTTCATACATAATATATAATAGGAATTTAATGGTATGTTTTCTTCCATGATCCGTAATTTCACAAAGCTAATGAAACGCTATTTTTTAATTGCTGAGGATCCTCCACAGTACATTTTAAAAGCCTATTTTGCGCATCTTTTTAGCATTTATTACGAGAATTGGCGATAAAATCTCTCTGTGAATTAATCTAATATTTTATCTTTTTTTTTTTTTTTTTTATTATTAATACTAGGGGTCTCTGCCCCCTGCTCGCTCCGCTCACCAACCCCCGAGGAAGGCTTTCCCTCACCCCGACTTGCTTCGCTCATTAACCCATGCTGGATTCTACCCGACTATTCGCAACTTTGCCTTTCATTAATTTGGACGATTAATAATGCATAACACAAGAGAAAAGTTGAACAATATTATAGAAATCCACTATATTTGGTATCACATTGAAATACACAGTATTTAATATTATATCGTTTAAATTACGTGAAAAATCTGTATTAACGTTCGTTAATTTAATAACAATTTGCTATTATTTTGATATAAAACATACGTTAGAAAGCTAGACACACAAAATAAAGAACGATAGCACTAACTGTTTAGAACAGAGAGAAATTCTTAACATCTAAACGATTTAGCGTTACAGCTTTAGTATACGATCCACTTGTTAAATTTTTGTCACTATTTGACGATGAATTTTTCGGGTATTATTGCTTGATTAAATAAATTATGAATTTATTTTTTCTAATGCCTATATTTTTTACTATTGAATTTTTTGTTAATTTAGGGCAATATGTAACACTCTGCATTTATTCCCAGTGTGCAGCAAGGTTTAAAATGCTGCTTACAACAGTAAAGATGCAACTTTTTAAAGTGCATTTTTTTTAGAATATGATTTAGTCAGATCCACTGAAAACAAATATCTTATGCGATTAATGCAATTATTTTAAACATTTCATTAGTAGTTGTACGACAGGACAATTTCTTTTAGATAGCGATTTTGCATTGTCGCCATAAATTTGCCAAGATGTCCGTCAATATCTTATTTTACCATTTCTTAAACTATATTAAACACTAAGTTAAATCGGGGGAAAAAAAAGAGAAAAAAATCACATATAGGCTACCATATTATATCGCAAACAGTCCAGAACGACATCGTTATCGTTCAAAACGACGCCAAAGAAAAATCGCCAAATTCATCTGTAGGGATATACTAAAGTTATATCAATACTAAGTTAAATCCGAAAAAAAAATCACATTTTTCGAAACCTACTGATAAGTGAAAAATTCATTCTTGATTATATTGTAAAAACGAATTGCCGATTTGAAGTATTAGAGATAGACCCTCACCATTCATAAATTGGATCGCTTTTGAATATTTGTTGACAATATTTTCTGAATAAATATTCTTGATGGCTCCAGAATACTTATTGGCGACATCTTCTGAATAATTATTATTGTTGGCGATATCTACTGGTATATATTGATCATAGTTGCTGCCGATATCTCCTGAACTTGTGTTAATGATCTTCAGAATAATTGCTGGCTACGTCTTCTGGATATATATTGATTACACCTTCATTTTTTTACATATATACTATGTAATATTGAATTTAGAAAATAAAAAATACGTGTGGAGAATGAAATATTATGATATTGGATAATGTAATTTAATTTAATTTATAGAGGCATCAATGATACAGGGAAAACTACTTTAGCTATTTTCTTTCTAATAATACGGATAATATTTTACCTGGAGATATTTTGTACATTTAGACCAAATAAATAATGTTCTTCTTTTTTTTCCCTCTTGAATTAAGTTAAAAAATATTTAAAATTAAATTGGAAAAAAAATTGTGCTAAAGCAATGGTACAGTTTAACCTCTTGGCGAAATTTTAAATTTCGCACCGAAGTAGCTTAAACATTTCTCGGAAAAATCTTGACATACATAACTGAGATAGATAATTTAAGTCATCGTCAAAATAAATGAAAAATTTGAAATCTGCCAGTGAGGCCCTGTATTAGGTGTAACTAAAATATTTTAGCAATGCAGTTACTTCATTCCATTGCATGGAAAAATAAACAAAAAAAAAAAATCTTGTTATATTAAATTAAATTCTGTTTTCTGCAAAGTTTTACATCAATACTTAAAAAACAAAAATAGTTTGCCAATTTTATTATTATTATTATTATTATTGCACTATTTTATAATTTTTCTCTATATTTAAGGCATGGCTAGAGTTAAAATGGCTATTGTGGTTGCGTAAATGAACTCCATAGCGAAAAACGTACGAGCTTCTTCATTTCTAAATTATAAAAATCGCTAAATTCGTCATAGTAAACATCCATCATTTTAAATATGTTTTGAGTTAAAAAAGCTAAATTTTTATATAAACTAATCTATGTTGTCATGTGCATGTGTTAGATTCAGTTATTTTGCTGTCAAACTGACAAAATTTAAATTTTAAATTTCAAAACTCTGTCGTCCTTGGCGTTTTTTGTTTTTTGCGATCAGAAACGTAGTACGAAAATATACATGCCAGATGTATATTTTCGTATGTATATTTATTTATACGCCAGATGTATATTTATTTATTTTATTTTATTATATATATTTATACTAGCTGTTACCCGCAACTTCGTTCACGTGGAAATTTTGATGTGTATGCGTGGGAACTGATGGTTTGATCATAATATGTAATGAAATGAAACCTTATCATTGTGGTGTTGTGCAAAACAGAGTCTGATAAATTATATTAAAAAAAATGTGTAACTCATTGAAAGCCAAAATAAAATGCCAAAATAAATAAATAAAATGTTATCGTCAACATGGCGATAGAAATTTAAAATTCGTTCATAGGGATCCTGTATTAAAACAGTACTGCGTTGCGGAAGTATAAAAACTGGGTCGTCAATTACGAATTTTATTTCAAAACCTTTCTTTGTATGATTTTAGTTCACTATTGCACAATATTAATCTGGTTCTAATAATAATTTGGTGACTGGTGAATTAAAATTTTAATTATGTGGTGAAATTCATATAATATTTATGAGTTTCAAATTTTAAAGTTTTTTTTTTTTTTTTCATCTCCCGGCTAATTGTTGAATAATATTTTATTTCTTAAATAATTTTGGACGGCTTGGTTCGCTTCGCTGGCAAACTCTTTTCTATATAGCTTTATGGGAAAAAAAAAAAAAAAAAACTGAAATCGGTCAAAAGCTTTTTTTGCGTCTTGTTCGTCCTTACAGTTTCCGGTGCCTGTCCCTATTGCCTGCGACAATGGCTTACCCGTAGGCTTCCATTTGGGTGCTTATCATATATGACAGTTTCGATACGGACAGTATCGAAAAATTTGAAGTAGCTCTTTTATATCTGAATCCCAGTTACATATGAACAACATTATACGTGATGTACATAATATTTGCTCTCAAGTTATTTCCTATATTTATTTAATTTAATCGATCAACCATAGAATGACAGCAATTTCAAGCCACATATAATATTACAATATGCTATGATCGGCTACTTCTATCGCATGAGACAATTATTATTATTATTATTTTGTGGTTATATATACTTTATGCTTAGTTAATAGTAGTTGGTATATAGAAATATAAACTAACTAATTAATATGTAAACTTGATCATGGTACAGCCTTAATTCCTTTGGCGAGTTTTGAATTTTTGTTGCCGTTTTAGACCAAAATATAGTTTATGCGATTATTGTTCCTATACGCAAGCGAAGTGTGACGTCACTGACCGTCCGTGGATGCAAGGAAAATATTTCCTATGTTAATCGCCCATTGGATTTTTTGTAAAAAATTATTAAAAATCGAGGAAAATTATTTCCCGATTTCAATCCCCGTATTTCGGTATATATATGTATTAGTTATCATGTGCATGCGTTAGATTGAGTTATTTTGCTGTCAAATTGACAAAATTTTAATTTTAAATTTCAAAACTCTGTCGTTCTTGGCACTTATTGTATTTGGTGATCAAAAACGTAATACGAAAATATACATGCCAGATGTATATTTTCGTAATTCGTATTGTACGAAATTGTATCATATTATTCATTACTCTCTTAATATAAGTTGTTGAAATAACCATTATTTTTGAAAGAAATTAAGTTATGTTCGCCAAATAATTTGGCGATATTTTTTTTTTTTTTCTGCCAAGGATGACCAATATCAAATCTATTCCGCTGCAACATATTAGTATCTTTAAACAGGAATAAACTACTACGTCAGAAACGCCAAAGAAAAATTATTGAGGTGCATACAGCTGTTTCGGTAGCCTAAAGCGTACCGTCATCAGTGCAAAAAGAATTCTGAATCTTGAGAAGTGCTCGTATATATAGGAGAGGGACCGGACATTTACATGCACTATTTACATGCAGACATTTACATGCACTATTTCGAAAGCAAGCTTTTTAAGAAAATATCTTTTCCTTTTTGGACCCGTTACGTTGACGACACCTTCACGCTTATCGACATATCTCATCACAATATTGACCATGTCTTAGAAACCTTAAATTCAATCGACAGTAATATCCAGTTTACATATGAAATAGAAAATAATGGCTCCCTTCCATTTCTTGATACCCTCGTCTCTCGCACTGTAAATGGATTTTCAACCACTGTCTATCGTAAAAATTTTGCAGTCTCCCTTCCTCCTCATGCGCGTTCATGTCACCCACCTAACCAAAAAATGGCTGCTTTCTATACTTTCGTAAACCGTGCCCTTAATATTTGTTCAAATCCTATTTTATTGAAATCTGAAATTAAATACCTGAAAGCCATCGCAATTGACAGAGGTTATGACCCTTCCATTATAGACAAAGCTATCCAAAAATTACAACTCCCTCGTATTTCGTCTACTAAATCAGTCACATCTAATATCAGTATTGTTTTACCCTATTTTTCTAAAACCAGTCAAACCATAGCTAAAATTCTCAAACAATATGATTTTAAAATAATACTTTCGCCTTCCAATAAACTCACCTTTTCTCAGTTAAAAGATCCCATTGATATGCATAATTCTTGGGGCATTTATAGTATTTCCTGTCAGTGTGGTTTATCATATATTGGCCAAACTAAACGCAGTCTTAAATTTCGTCTAAAAGAACATATGAATTACGTCCGCAAACAAGAAACCAATAAATCGGCTATTTCTAAACATTGCTGGGAGGAAAATCATAATTTTAAATTTAATTCAGCTAAAATAATTTGCAGACCTAAATCCATCCATGAACTCGATTTCTTTGAAGCTTTTCATATTTATAAAAATTTTAAAAACCTTGTAAATTGCGATTTCGCTGTTCCCTATTTGTCTGATTGTTGGAAATTTTACATTCAGTCCACATTTCCTTAATTTTTCTACTGTTTACACAGCTACTCATTCCTTAATTCCTATTGGCCACACTCCCCACCTCTTCCGTATTCCTATTGGTTGAACTAATTCCGGTCCCTCTCCTATATATACGAGCACTTCTCAAGATTCAGAATTCTTTTTGCACTGATGACGGTACGCTTTAGGCTACCGAAACAGCTGTATGCACCTCAATAATTTTTCTTTGGCGTTTCTGACGTAGTAGTTTATTCCTGTTTAAATATTCCAACGCCAAGTCTCCTGCTATTATATATTAGTATCTTATATCAGATACTTTATTTAGACATTTGAAAACAAATTTGACTTCAAATTATGATAGAATATTTATCATTTCCCTTTTAATCAGTATATTAGTTGGATATTTATTGTGTTAATATCATCCTTTGGAATGAAATGTTTATGTTTTCAATCGAATATGGAAGTTTGCCATTTTTTTTTTCTAGAGTTTTGAAATTAAAAATTCAAATTTTGTCAATTTTACAACAAAAGCAACTTAATCGAACGCATGCACATGATAACTAATACATATCTATACCTAAATATGGGGATTAAAATCGGGAAATAATTTTTCTCGATTTTTAATAATTTTTTACAAAAAATCCAATGGGTGTTTAACATAGGAAATATTTTTCTTTCATCCACGAACGGCCAGTGAAGTCATCACTTCGCTTGCGTATACCAATCGTTGTTTAACATAATCATTATATTCATTAGTAAATCTTTTCGCCTAACGTTAAAATAAAAACTAATAATACAAACTTAGCTAATAATATAAAATAATAATGTAAACTAAAATAAAAATATAAACAAATTTTCATTTTATTTTTATTAGATTTTTACTTAATATTTTTAAAATATCGGTTATTTTCATATTTTGCTATTCTAAATAAATTTTTTCTTCTCCCGAGTATCTCAAAGGTGCCAATTTTTCAATTTTTCTTATTTATACCATTGATCACTGTTTAATTTTCCTGAGGAAAGTGACGTCAGAAACACAGAACAAAACGTCATAAGAGAAACTTTTTCTCCGATTACAAATAGAGTACCTTTATAAATCCTACGTTTATGTTAATAACTTCGGTAATTAAAATGATAGAAATTTCTAAGCAGCTGAAATGCCTTCCTTGAAACAGTCGGAATACACTGATACCTCTCTTGATGCAGAGAAGATGCTGTCGCAGACAAACAAAATTGACGCCAGGGACAGTTACTTTTTTTTTAATATATAGAGATTTTTTTTTTTTTTTATAAACCTTTAAATTTTTTTATACAAAATTGTCTTTAATTAATTATATCCTATTTTTATTTGTGAAAAAAAAAAGTAAAATAAAATAAAATAAAGATGCACTTTTAATTTTTTTATCTATGAATATAAAATTTATTGTGTAGGAACGCCATCTCTTGAGTCTTTCATAAAATTTTTGCTTTAAACATCAGAAAATTCAATAAACCTATCACTTTTATTGGCCAAAGAAGTTATTGATTGTAAAAGGCACTAATATATGTCAGTAGTAATGTTTATGCAAATGTTCAGCTCAATACTTACAAAACCTTAGGCTTTATTATTATCAAACTGAACGACAAGAAGAACAACAGAGTAACCGGCAAATTTCAGGTTTTCAAAGTTACAGTACTTCGGCCCCTTATTTCAGATCGGTTTGAAACTTTGAATGCTTCAAATAAAAAGTATTTTAAAAGTTTGTGCAAAAAACCATAGGTCTTGGAGAGAGCTGAGATACAGGTAGCCGAAAAGTTCAAGATGTTTTGTTGACATAATATACACTAGTAGCGCTTCGCCATTTTACTGTCCTGATTGGCAAACTTCATTTGCTTTTGTTAATGTTTGTTTTAGCTTAGCGGGGAAAAGCTACCGCGTTCCTATATAATGAAACCGAGCCTATTATTTTCTAATCGTGTATATTTGCTGAAATAAAGCACTAAGAATTTTGACAATGTTACTACTTCTTTCTCTTTTATAAACGAACTATAAAAGTCCTTGTCATTTGAAAATAAATAAAAAAAATAACTAAAAATAAATACACATGTATATTTCATCTCAGAGATCAGATTATTTCTTTCTCAAATTGAAGCATAATCTTTAATAAATATTCTTTAACTTTTTTTTTTTTCATTATTATTATTTTACTTATTTTAAATAATTTAAGAATACAAAATAAGATTTAAAAAATTTTCCCCAATATATTATAGCAGTTGTGTGTATCTTGTCTATTTTTAATAATCGTATTAATAATAATAATAATTTATTCTCAAACATTTTTTTCTTTTTCGAATTTTCAGAAAATTCCATTTGTGCTGAGAAGGATCATTTTCGCTGCTCTTCAACTCTCTGCATTTATAAGAATCTTGTATGCAATGGTGTCAAAGATTGCCCTAATGGTGCTGACGAAGTTGGATGCGGTAAGTTCGCACACACTTTCGCAATTTAATATAAACTATATGCTATATGCAATATATGTGTGTGTGTGTGTGTGTGTAATATAAAAACCCCTAATCAGGTCTTTTTATATTAAATTATGGTTTAATTATTATATTCTTTAATAATATTTCCAATTTGTTTTCTTAAAACTTGTCAAAAACTAAAACGTTTGCAAAATTAATTTTTATTTATTTATTTTATATTTTTATTTTTATGTTTTATTCCTTTAAATCATTTATACTTTCACTCTAGTTAAAAATAATCCAAATCTTTTTACAGACGCATAGATTAAAATATTAAGTAACTAAAATTACATTGCTACTCCCTTTTTAATCGTGGGACAATACGACGTCATACATGTAGTTTTATCCGTAGTCTCTTTTCAATTCTCCTCACACAAATATTCGTACATCCATAATCTGATGTCTTTTTATTAAACTAGGGGGCTCTGCCCCCTGCTCGCTCCGCTCATTAACCCCCGAGGGAGGCTTCCCCTCCCCCAGACTCACTTTACTTATTAACACATGCAGAACTCTGCCCGCCTATTCGCTGATTTTTTTCACCTAAAAGGAATATTAATAGTGCATATTACAAGACAAAAGCAGAAAAATATTTTGGATATCCTCATATTCAATGTCAAATTGAAATATATAATATTTATATTTATTTTTAATTGAAAGAAATTCCTAATATATCCAGACCATTTTGCATTACAGCTTTAGTATATGACCCATTTTATTTCTTTTTTGAAACCTTAGATCCTGACCGCTGTACCCCAGTCGGTAGAGCGCTGAGCTCGTAATTGGAAATTGTGGGTTCGGTTCTCGAGCCAGCCAAACCCGTCGTGTGAACTAATGATGGCTGGTGCACGTAAAATATGTCATGGCCGCAATATCCTCCACGTTCCCGTTAAAATTATACCTCTGAGGACCACCGAAGCGGGGGAGCCATTCAATTCGTGTAGAACCGAAACTGTGGTGTCATGCCTCCGGAACATCCGTAGGGATGCGTCCCAGACTGTCGCCAATTATCCATAGCGCAGTAATGGGGCGACGTCAAACACAACCTACCTAATTATCTACCTACCTACAACCAGGGATCATATTTTAATTTTTCCGTATAAGAAAATTAATTTTCTAAAAGTAGAGAAAAAAAGTAGGTATTTATTTTCTTTCTTTTTTACATCTATGGTTTCGGACCACGGTACCATGGTCATTAAAGCGCCGAGCACGTAATTAGAAGATTGACGATTCGATACTTGAATCGGCCAAAGACCGTAGTGTACACTAATGGTGGCTGGTGCACATAAAATCTGTTTATGTGCACCTCTGGGGATCACCGAAAAGGGGGGATCAATCCCTCCGTGAAGGATCAAAACTTTGATGACATGTCTCCGGAAAATCTCTAGGGGTGCGTCCCAGACCGTCGCCAATTACCCATAGCGCAGTACTGGTGCGACGTTAAATCCAACCTACCTGCCTACCTACCTACCTACATACATACATACAACCATGGAACATATTTTAATTTTCCCGTGTAAAATGACTTCATGACCGAAGAACAACGTCACTGGGAGAAACTTTTTTCAAAATGGCAAATAATGTACCTTCATAAACTTGTCGTTTTTAGTTGATAACTTTTTTTAATTAAAATGGTAGAAATTTCTAAGCAGCTCAAAAGGCTTCCTTGGAGTATGCGGAACATATTCATACCTCTCATATCACGAAGGAACCTGCCCACCGTTAGAAGATGCTGTCGCCGACAAAAAAATTTGATGCCAGTGACAGGAACTTTATTTTAATATATAGAGAAATCACGAGTAAATAGCTCTGTATTATATTTTTTATCGAACTGTATAACATTTACTTTGCTGCCTTTTCCTATGTTGGAAACTATTGCAAATAACCTATGTTTCTAATAATTTTTTTTTTAATGTACTCACTTCTGGATATTCATTAATGACTGGATGTCGTAGAAAGACCATAATGTAACATTACACACACACACATATACATAATGTAAAATACAATTGAAGAGCCCCCTCATTCTTCAACGAGTATCTGGATATATTTGTGGAAGGGGACGATAAACCGTAAAAATTCGCAAAAATATAGAAATTGAAATATAATTTCCTGCTAAAATAAAGTGGCATAAAAATTATTTTAAAACAAAGCATGCATATAAAATTGCAGTGGTAAAATAAATAAATAATAAGAAATCTTTTTAATTTTTGCTTCAGCGGCAGTCAACTAACCGGAAAAAATTAGAGAAATCCTTATTCCAAATTCCAATAAATTATTTAAATAAAAAAGCCGCTTTTTTAGGAAGCGTACATTTTTCATTTTAAAATAAACACAGAATTTGATTTATTATAAAACAAACCAATGCTCATATTTGTAAAGAAGAAGGACAAAAAAGAAATAAATAACGTAAAAAACTGTCTCTATTCGGATAGAATCGTTATTTTATAATCGAATTTCATCTGCACCAGCCACCATTAGTGTACAAGACGGTCTTTATCCGGTTCGGGAACTAAACCCGCAATCTTCCAATTACTAGCTCGGTAATCTACCGACTGGAGGTACCGTGGTGCAGATCTAAATTTGTAAAAAAGAAATGAAAAGTGTCATATACTAAAGCTGCAATGCAAAATGGTCTAGACATTATGAATTTATTTCTATTAAATAAATATATATATATATTGATATTATGTATTTCAATTTGACGTTGAATATGAGGATTTTCGTAATAATTTTCTCTGCATGTGTGAAGTGAGTCGGGGATGAGGCGAAGAATCCCCCGGCGGTGTGCGAACGGCAGTGCCCAATAGTGTTTACAAAAAATGTAAGCAGTTTTTTTTTCGGGGGGGGGGGGGGAGGGGGTCGTGTGTGCCCGAAAGGAATATAACTGGTAAGCAAGAAATCTGTTGTATCGGCCAAATTATTAGCCAAAAATCTGTTTTATTCTCTTTTAAGTAATTTAAAGTACTGTAGTATTTTAAATATGATACGAGAAAATTCATTTATACCGTCCTGTAAAAGAAGGTAATACACACATAATTTCTCCTGATGTTCATACTTTAGCTAATTAACGTAACATATATCAGTTATTTAGCATTAAAAAAAAAAAAAAAAAAAAAACTAATTTCAAATAAATTGTACTGAAAGTTAGGAATTATATTTTGCATCGCTTGAAAAAGTACCATAGGTACAAAATTCATAAAATATCATATATAGTTCTTGCAACGATGATCTTTAACATACCTACCAAATTTAAGCTCAATAGAACTCAAAGCTTTGTACGCTGTCGTCTTTACTCACTGACATACATATCACCTTAATCCTACAATCATTAAACTGTACATATTTCACATAATAATAACCTATAATATACATAATAATTTTGAGTTAATTCGAATGCAGCGTTTAGACACTGTCGTGTTCACTCACTCGCATATATATTAACGTTAATCCTATACTCATTAAATTATTTCATGCAATGTGACTTATAGGATGCATACCATATTCGAATGCAATCGGATTTCACATTTAGAGTGCTATCGTGATCACTCACATATTTATTGACAAATATAAATGCGGATAGCATTGTATTAAAAAAAAAAGCTAAATTGAATTTAGAAGATTCCAAATGTTATTAAAACGAACTTCAGATTATTTGAGATCATAAATCGTTATTTATAAGAATTCTACTTTGTATCCAAGTAAAGGAAAAAAGTAGCTAAATTTTACATTTCTGAAATCTATGTAGTTGGCGCGTTACCTCTAACACACCTATCGAATTTGAGCTCAATCAAATGCAGCATCTAGACGCTATCGTATTCATTCATACACATACATGCATACCTTCATCTCCGTAAAAATAGACAAAATGAATTCAGGAGACCTCAAAACTCATAGACACATTAAAATTTCATAATTGAATTTTTTCAGGATAACAATACTTTTCTTACATAATATATAATTGGAATTTAATGATATGTTTTCTTCCATGATCCGTAATTTCACTAAGATAATAAAACGCTCTATTTTATTTGTGGAGGAATCTTCATAGTACTTTTTTTGAAAGCCTATTTTGCGCATATTTTAAGCATTTATTGCGGGATTGGCGATAAAGCTTCTCTGTAAATTTAATCTAAGTTTTTATCTTTTTTTAAAATTAATAAACATATTTTTTATAAACCTTTCAATTTGTTAAATATAAATTTGTCTTTAATTAATTATATTGTATTTATATATATATATATATATATATATATATTGGGCAAGTACGCGGTCTCTTGACTCTTTCATAAAATTTTTACGTTAAACATCAGAAAATTCAAACTAATTATCGTTTATATTGACCAAAGAAATTGTTGATTTTAAAAGGCATTAATATATGTCAGTAGTAATGTTTATGCAAATGTTTAATAACTTTACGCTGTACACTATTCAAACTGAACGAGAAGAAGAAGAAGAAGAAAGTAACTGGCAATTTTGAGATTTTCAAAGTTACAGTACTTCGGCCCCTTTTTTCAGATCGTTTGAAACTTTGTATGTTTCGAATTAAAAGTATGATCAAAGGTTGGGCAAAAAACCATAGGTCTTGGAGGCCGGGGAGCTGAGATACAGATAGCTGAAAAGTTCAACATGTTTTGTCTACATAATATACACTAGAAGCGCTTCGCCATTGTACTTTCCTGCTTTGCAAATTTCAATTGTTTTTATTAATGTTTGTTTTAGCTTAGCGGGGCGAAACGCTACCGCGTTCCTGGATAATCACACCGAGCCGAGTACTCTCCAAAACAGGTATATTTGCTGAAATAAAGACACTGAGAACTTTGACAATGTTAACACTTCTTACTCCTCCCCTTGTCATTTGAAAATAATAATAATAATAATAATAATAATAATAATAATAAAATAACTAAAAATAAATATATATGTATGTCTCATCGCAGAGATCAGATTATTTCTTTCTGAAATTGAAGTATAATCTTTAATAAATATTCTTTAACATTTTTTATTATTATTATTCTTTTACTTATTTTAAATTATTTATGAATGAAAAATAAGATTTAAAAATTTTTATTCTAAAGTTGTACATATTATAGTGGTTGTATATACCTTGTCTATTTTTAATAATCGTATTAATAATAATAATAATAATGATAACAAAAATTTATTCTCAAACATTTTTTATTTTTCCAATCTTTAGAAAATTCCATTTGTGCTGAGAAGGATCATTTTCGTTGCTCTCCAATTTTCTGCGTTTATAACTATCAAAGATGCAATGGTGTCAGAGATTGCCCAAATGGTGCTGACGAAGATGGATGCGGTGAGTTCACGTACACTTTTACAATTTAATATAAACTATAAGCTATATCCAATATATATGTGTGTGTGTAATATAAAACCCTCTAATCAGGTCTTTTTTATAATAAATTACAGTTTAATTAATATGTTCTTTAATAATATTTCCAATTTGTTTTCTTAACCGTTTAAGCGTTATGCCCGTCTTTTCCCGATTTTGAAATATGTCGCGTAAATGGTCAGGCCCGTCTTTTTCTTGATAAGGATTTTCGTCTCTGAAGCATTGATCACTTTTTTCTACTTATGTATGTTTTGACATTAATCCCTCAGATATTACATCAGTCCTACACGTATTTCCAGGGCTGAGTGGTCAAGCAGACTCTCTCTGTCTGCTTTTGCAGACTCTTTGATTGACATGTGGGTTGAACAGATAAGAAGTGTTTTCGAGCAAATACAATTGATTCCCAGCTAGATCCCTGGGGTTGTATCTTTAACAATATTAATGTGTGTTTTGACATTAATCCTACAGTTGAAAGATAACTTTTACTTCTTTGCTTCTAAACAAGTACCCAAGATTACTTTTAAAGGGAAATAAATATCTCTCCATGCAGGAAATAAAATTTAAAGGTTGCATTAATAAGTGCAATTGAGTTTTTTATATGTAGGGGTGAAAACTGACACTTAAATAATGTTCTATTGTATTAATAATACCATGTAATCTTATGATTTAAAATCATTTATAATAGCTCCGCTTTAAAAATTTTCTGTGCAAAATCATTTATAATTATATAACGTTTTTTTTCTTTTTTTTTAAATAAAAAATATAAGTTAAACTATAATTAAAATGAAATTGTTTATAGTTAACGACAGAGACGTTTCTGCCTTATAATTCTGTAATTTGATAAATTATAAATCGATGTAATATATAATATGAATGAGCATACTGCAGGCTAACACAAAAGGTAAACGTACCAAAAAAGCCTTTTTTTTTTTTTTTTTTTTCTTTTGAGGGGAAAAAAAAATAAGATAGAAATAATTAAATAAATAAAAATAAATGATAAATAAAAAAATATATATATAAGGGGCGAAGAGCAAAAAATGGAAACAAAAAAGATAAAATTACTATTGTTTAAATTTTGTCTCTAACTGAAGTTGAAAACTTTAAACTTACAGTAAACGTAAAATTTAGTAAAACTAGTAGTTAGATAGTTAAATAATGCAGAATTTAGGAGTTAAATAGTTGATGTTAAATAATGATAAATAAAAATTATTCCAGACTTGGTCTATCATAACATCAAATTAAAAATGAATCTAATACTTTCTTCTTGCGCTTATAGAAGAAACTATAAATCAGAAAGGTCAAATTAAATAATAATAATAATAATAATAAGGAAAGACTTTGGAAGTCAACATATACAGTAGACTGCCAGAAATCCGCACTTTACAATCAATATAAACAAATGAAATACACAGTAAAGATTCCAAGGGAAAAAAACTAGTTGGCATAGGTGGACTCTGCTCAGTTCCCCATCATATTTATGTTCTCATAAATTTCTAGTGCGAGAATTATTATATAATCATGTTAAAAGAAATGAATTTGACCAAAACATGATACAGTGACAGAATGAAGTAACCGCCTATTAGGCTATCCACCGTTCACTTCGATATATTTATCTTATTCTAATCTATTAATTTATTTTATCAGGGTCAATTCCGTTGTTTAGTTTTCATGCTACTATTTCCAATGCAATAATCCTCAAAATTCATTTTCATATGAAAAATTTACAATTTCGCTATGTTGGTTAAAATCGTAATTTACGAATAATTTACGAAATTTTTGCATTAGAATATTTGTATTCAATCATGTTCAAACAAATATCATAAATGTAATTTTGAAATTGTCTAATGTATTTATGATACTAAAAATAGATGTTTATGCTCAAATTTACCTTATTTTGACATGTTAAGTAAATTGTAAATTCCAAATAACTTACGAAATTTTTAAATTGGAAAAATCATAGTCTATGATATTCATGCCAGTATCCTAAATAATATTTCGAAAGTGTTTTGACATCTTTACGATGAAAATATCAATCAAGATTGACGTTTATGTGAAATTTTGCTCTATTCTGCCATGTTAAGAAATACGTAAATTTCCAATAACTAACGAAATTTTTATATTGGAAAATTTATAGTCATTAATATTCTTGCCAGTGTCCTAAATAATATTTCTAAAGTAGTCTGACATCTTTACGATGAAAATATATCTCAAAATTGACGTTTATGTGAAATTTTGCCCTATACTGACATGTTAAGAAATTCGTAAATTTCCAATAACTTCCGACATTTTCAAAGTATCATATTTATAGTTACTGATATTCATTACGGCATCAAAACTGATATTTTAAAACTGGTCTGACATTTTTACAGTATAAAACGTTTCCATTTAATGCACGTTTAAGTGAATTTTTGTCCTATTCTCCGACGTTAAGAAAATCGTAAATTTCTAATAACTTAAGAAGTTTTTAACTTCGAATGTTGCAAATGAATAGGGTTCTTGCTAGTGTCGAAAGTAATATTTTAAAACAGATCTGACCTATCTGCGATAATTTGTTCTTGAGATATCGTGTACACAGCCTAACAAACTAACGGACTAACACACTAACAAGACAGACACCATACAAATTTTGTCATTTTCGGATTTCTCACACCTGAAAACGTGTAAAAAAGTCAAAACGCCGAGGTAGAAAATTTTCACGATTATCTAAGTTCCCCATACATATAGTATGATGGAGAACTAAAAACTAGTTGGCATAGGGGGACTCTTCTCAGTTCCCTATCATATTTATGTTCTCATAAATTTCTAGTGGGAGACATAATATAATCATGTTAAAAGAAATGAATTTGACCAAAACTTGATACAGTGACAGAATGAAATCCCCGCCTAATAGGCTATCCACCGTTCACTTCGATAAATTTATCTTATTCTAATCTATTAATTTATTTTATCAGGATCAATTCTGTTGTTTAGTTTTCATGCTACTATTTCCAATGCAATAATCCTAAAAATTCACATTCATATGAAAAATTTACAACTTCGCTATGTTGATAAAATCGTAAATTACGAATAATTTCCAGAATTTTTCTATTAGAATATTTGTATTCAATCATGTTTAAACAAATATCATAAATGTAATTTTGAAGTTGTCTAATGTATTTATGATCCTCAAAATGGAAGTTTATGCTCAATTTTGCCTTATTCTGCCATTTTAAGTAAATCGTAAATTCCAAATAACTTACGAAATTTTTAATTTGGAAAAATCATAGTCTATGATATTCATGCCAGTACTAAAAATAATATTTAAAAAGTGGTTTGACATCTTTACGATGAAAATATCCCTAAAGATTGACGTTTATGTGAAATTTTGCTCTATTCTGCCATGTTAAGAAATTCGTAACTTTCCAATAATTTACGAAATTTTTATATTGAAAAATTCAAAGTCATTATTCATGCCAGTGTTTTAAATAATATTTCAAAAGTAGTCTGACATCTTTACGATGGAAATGTCTCTCAAAATTGACGTTTATGTGAAATTTTGCCTTATACTGACATGTTAAGAAATTCGTAAAATTCTAGTAACTTGCGAAATTTTGAAAGTAGCATATTTATAGTTACTGATGTTCATTCCGGCATCAAAACTGATATTTTAAAATTGGTCCGACATTTTCACAGTAAAACGTTTCCACTTAATGCACGTTTAAGTAAAATTTTGTCCTGTTCTCCCATGTTAAGAAAATCGTAAATTTCTCATAACTTACAAAGTTTTTAAA
Source organism: Salticus scenicus (assembly GCA_963930645.1). Taxonomy (NCBI): domain Eukaryota; kingdom Metazoa; phylum Arthropoda; class Arachnida; order Araneae; family Salticidae; genus Salticus; species Salticus scenicus. The sequence continues at coordinate 167,004,742 of OZ005661.1, forward strand.
TTCGAATTTTGCAAAGGAATAGGATTCTTGCCAGTATTGAAAGTAATATTTTAAAACTGATTTGACCTCTCTGCGATCATTTGTTCATGAGATATCGTGTTAAGAGACTAACAAACTAACGGACTAACGGACTGACACACTAACAGACACCCTGCACACAGACACCATACAAATTTTGTCATTTTCGGATTCCGCCCACCTGAAAACGTATAAAAAAGTCAAAAAACCGAGGTCGACATTTTTCACGATTACCTAAGTTCCCCATACCTATAGTACGATGGGGAACTAAAATGAAGGTAGCATTTAATTCAATGGTGATATTTTAGGTGTCGAATCTAATGAGGCAGAGACAGGCAATTTTATTTAAGGTCTAGGTCATTTATGTTTGAAAAATGAACTATAATAATAATAACAATAACTATTCAAAGACTGAAAAAAAAAGTTTTATTTTTATTCTAAATCTAGTGTTATATATATATATATATATTATAATGCACAAGTCAATGGTATCAAATGTTTTTATACTTAAATTTTGTACCTTACTTTATAGGGCAAATTTTTATTTTTTAATTGGAAAAACATTATACAATGTAAAACTTCATATGTATATTTTTTTTTACTTTTTAATTGCTTAATATTATTATTATTACAAGAAAGAAAAGAAAAGAAACTGAAATACTCAAAATTAAAAAAAAAAAAAAAAAAAAAAAAAGTACAGTTTTTGATCCCGAAGTATGCGTTTTTTTTTTTTTTTTTTTTTTTTTAGTACTGTGTACATATATATATATATATATATATATATATATACAGAGAGAGAGACATAGAAAAATAGATAGATAGATAGATTATAATGATCTCTTTTTATACAAATGCAGGGTAAGAGAAACTAGGGTGAATACCGCACCATATTGTTCATTATTCAAATTAATCGATTTGTAAATTTGGTACACATAAATTTATTGGCCTGAATAATATTGAAGGGATGAGTTTTAATATTAAGTAATAAGTAAATGATTACATTTTCCCATATTTTTCACGCGATTTTTGATTAGTTTTTATTCACAATATCTCACTTTTAGAGATTTAGAACACTTTATAAAATACTGCTTTTGAAAAATAATTCAAGAAAAAAAATAAATAAATAAAATATGAACTTTTGTCAAGTAAACTATTTTGATTACTATTATTTACACAATGGATATTAATTTTTTCAATTGTTAGAATAAGATATCATATTGTGATATCAATTTATGACTGTTTGCTATGATACTTTTAATTATAATTCATTTATTAATATAAAATGCTATATATTTCAATATGACATTTTTTAATACTTTAATTATATATATATAACTACTTTATTTTTAGAATATACATATAAAAAAGGCGGAATAAACTTACTACATCTAAATTTTGCAGTTCAGAGGGCATATTATTTTCACATATATAGAGTAATCATGAATTTTAATTCTATTAAATAATATAAATTTAAATATAGGATGGGGCGATGCGAAGAGAATGCCATATAATTAATCCATTGTTTCTTAATATTCTAAAATTTTATAAAGAAATAATTTATATATATTTTTTTCAATAAATAAATAAAAACAGTTATTTAGTTAAATAGAAAAAGAAATTAAAATACGAATACCGGAAAAATGGTAACAGAAAAAATGGTATCGGAAAATACGGTAAAAGGAAAAAATAGTAACGGAAAAAATGGTAATTGGAAAAGTAGTACTCTGAAACATCTGTACTATGAATCCATGGTACATTGTCACTAAAAATGAGTATCTAAAAAATATCTGTAATTATAATCTGAAATTTGTATTATTGATTCCATGTTTAATGTTCTTTCGTCAGGGATAAACTATTTAACATGCAATAATCCTGAAAATTGCTACATGCATGCGAAATGAATGGTTATTATTAAAAATATTATTTAAACTTATATATATATATAAGTTATATATATAAATTTAAATAATATATATTGAAAAAATACTGCGTCATGAAAAAAAAATTCGTACCATGAAAAAATGCAGAATTATATAATCACAAAACACTTCTTAATCTATAGTCTGTAATTCACGTGTTCAATTTCAGTCATGGAATTTACTCAAGTTGGGAGAGCTTATTAACTTTATTGCAGAATTAAACACACAAATAAAATTACTATTTGCAGTATTTTTAAGAATTCACAATTAAAAATTAGTTCAGTAATTATTCAGGTGAATATATTGTTTCTCCATAAAGGAGCCAGGATCAAGATATTTAAAATCATAACTTTTCATGTTCAAGAGAAAAAATTATACTTCCTGTTTTAGACAGGCCGCGAAAACTAAAAAAGTAACATTCTCAAAGAGAGAAAAAATCACCTCTCATTTGGCAAAGAGCCAACTACAAGTCGGGGGGGGGGGCTGAAAGCGTAAATCGAAAGTACGATCCACGCTGAAACATGCTCCGCCCCCATGAACGAAGGTTCATAAAAATATCCTAAAAAGTACAATAACAACATTAGTGTTGTCACAGGTTTTCATTTTCTTTCTTCAACTGCAAATAGATAAGAAAAAAAGAGATTAATATACATAATGAAACATTGTAACTAGATGATTAATAAGTGGATAAATACAGGAACACACACACAAAAAAAGAAATAAAATAAAATAAAATAAAATAAAAAGTTCAAAGTTCTAAAATGGCAGAGGAGATAGTTTGGCGATCGGACGCTTCAACTCTCCATAAATAGTTTTTAGTAGAACTACACGGATCTTGCCATCTGCTCCAGGAAATAATTTGATTATGCGACCCAGTTTCCACTTCAATGGGGGCTGATTATCGTCTTTTATTAAAACCAAATCGTCTTTTTTGAAATTTGGTTTATTTATTAACCATTTTGATCGCCTTTGCAAGTCTGATAGGTAATCTGAGGACAATCTCTTCCAGAAACTTTGAAAAATTTTTTGTAGAAGTTTCCATCTTTCAAGCGGGGTTAGGTTAACTGAAGAATAGTCAGGTTCTGGTATTGAAGTCAAGGCAGTGCCTATGATAAAATGTCCTGGAGTTAGAGCATTTAAGTCACTTGGATCATTCGAGAGCGCAACAAGAGGTCTCGAGTTCAAACACGATTCAATTTGAGTAATTAAACTAAGGAACTGTTCATAAGTTAATATTTGTTCGCCAATAGTTCTTTTTAAATGACCCTTCATCTGTTTTATTCCAGCCTCCCAAAGTCCTCCAAAATGGGGGGCCGATGGGGGATTGAAATTCCATTTGATTGTTTCTTCGGACAAATATCTGTGGATCTTTTCGTCAGAAGAGATCAAGGACATCATTTTTTTTATTTCGTTGTCGGCACCTACAAAGTTCGTTCCTCTGTCTGAAAACAATTCTTCAGGTTTTCCTCGTCGAGCAACAAACCTCTTCAAGGATGCGAGGAATGTTTCAGAGGTGAGATCACTGAGTATTTCCAAATGAATTGCTTTTGTGGAAAAACAGATATATAAACAAATATAACCTTTATAATATCTAACACCTCGGCCCTTACGAGGTTTGATGAGAAAGGGGCCTGCAAGATCAACCCCGACTTTCGAAAACACTCGCGATGGCACTACACGAGCAGCTGGAAGATCACCCATTAGTTGAGAGGCTAAGTTCGATGTGGTTCTAAAACACTTCATACAGTTCCGCAGATTCCTTTTTACAGCGTCTCTTGCATTAATTATCCAATATTGTTGTCGCAGGACTGAAATTGTTAACTGGGTTCCACTGTGAAGATGTTTTTCATGAAAGTACTTTATAATTAAATCTGTAATGTGATGCGTTTTGGGAAGTATCATTTGGTGTTTTTGATTCTCAGGTAGGTTTGTGTGTCTTAATCTTCCACCAACACGAAGAATTTCATTTTTGTCTAGAAAAGGGTTTAAAGAAAGGAGTTTGTTACTAGCATTCAGGTTTCTTCCAGATTTTAAAGTCTTTATTTCCTCTCCAAATTCATGTCTTTGAACCAACTTCACAATAATTTTAGTTGCCTCATCAAGTTCTTGTATAGTTAAAAAGCCAGTATTTCGCACAGATCGACATTTAGTATTTTTTATAAATCTAAGACACCAGGCTGTAACCCGTCTTAATTTAGACCAAGATGAAAACTTATATAATAATTCAAATTCATTATTGCCATGAGTTAAAGAGCAAACAGTAGTTTTCCGTTGTTCTCTCAAAATCTCTTCTTCAGGTATTTTGACTTCATTTTCCGGTAGTGGTGTCGGTAAGTGCTCTTCTTTCAACCAGATTGGTCCCTTTAACCATTCTTCATTCTTCAACAATTCAGTTGCTGTGCAACCACGAGATAGCACATCAGCGGGATTTTTAACCCCTGGACAAAATCTCCACTGAGATGGGGCCACTAATCGTTGAATTTCACGCACTCTGTTCTCTACAAAGGGCTTCCATCTACTAGCACTTCCTTTGACCCAATAAAGGGTAATTTGGGAATCACAGAAGCATAGTATGTTTTTGACGGGAATTGAGAATAGCTGCCCAAGATAATGAGCTAATCGAGCAGCTGTTAAGGCTCCCATCAATTCAAGTCGAGGCAAAGTAAGTTTTTTGAGAGGAGCTACTCTTGTCTTTGACATAATAAATGAAGTTTCACGGGAACAAGGATCACGAAAATAAGCTACTGTACCATATCCCTTCAAACTGGCATCGCAGAAAACACAAATTTGAGTAGCTTCAGGAGTTAATTTTTCAAAATTTGTGAAATATTTTCTAGGCACTTCAAAATTTTCTAAATCCTGTATTTCACTATGCCATTTCTTAAATTTTTGTGTTAAAGCATCAGGTAAAGCAGAATCCCAATCAACACCCTGCTCCCATAATTCTTGCATTAGAAATTTAACTCTTATTATAAAAGGGGAAATAAACCCTACAGGGTCATACACCTTTGCTACAGTTTGTAAAACAATTCTCTTAGTGATAATTTCATTATCAAACCCTTCTAACAGAGATTGAAAGTCTATTCTTAACGTGTCATTATTAGTTGACCACATTATTCCCAATATTTTAGAGATATTTCCCTCATTTATTTCTTCATCAACGTTTATTCCATGTTTTTCCCACAATTTGCTTAATTCGTAAGAGTTACTTTTAAATTTTCTTAATGTCATATTGGCATCTTTAAGTATTTTCACAGCACCAGACGATAAAATAAATGCTTCATTTACAGAATTAGCGCCATGAAAGAGATCATCAACATATAAGGAAGTATCAAGCATATTAACGACTTTCTCAAACAAGTTCTTATATCCTTTTATATGATGTTTAATGGTAGCTGAGAGCAAAAAGGGTGATGTTGTAACACCAAAAGTTACACGAGTCATGCGGAAAACCTTTAATAGAGGATTTTTACTATTTATATCCTCAAACCATAGAAATCTCAAAAAGTTTCTATCATTTTCTGCAACCTGTATTTGCAGAAAAGCTTTTTCGATATCACAAACAAAGGCAGTTTTATGAAGGCGGAATTTCAAAATAATATCCAAAATATTAGGATTTAAATTGGGGCCTGCAAATAAACATTCATTTAAAGATTTTGCTTCCTTTTCTTTGGAAGAAGCATCAAACACTATTCTGACCTTTGTAGTGGACTTATCTGTTCTTATCACGGTCTGTGGGGCATATAATATACACCAGTTTCATTTTTGTTTAATTCACACTCCTCTATTATACCCATTTTCTTTTGTTCCTCAAGAATTTTTTTATATTCATTTTTAAGCCATTCATTTTTAGACAGTTTTGTTTTCAAACCCCAAAGTCTATTTTTGGCTATTTCTATATTTGATTTTAATTCATTTTTATTTTCCTTCCAAAAAAATTGAATTTCATATCTTCCCTTAACAAAATTTAAACTTTCATTAAATGAATTAATAATTTCTATATCTATCTGTGACAGAGAATCATTCTTACTGTCACATATTCCAAGTGATTCTAAATCCTAAAAACGCTGCAAATCAAAACTGTCAAATTTATTTACAGATACAAAATGCGAATTAATTACTTCTGTACTATTATTATTCAATTTCCCCACTACAGTATATCCGAAAATAGTATTAGCAACATATAAATTATCATTAATTTTTTCAATGATACCTCTCTGTATTTTCCAAAAATAATCCGCTCCTAGTAATATATTAATTTTGGAATCACTTAATGAATTGTCTGCCAATTTCCAGTTTTTATTTTTAATATAACTTTCAATTTCTGGTTCGCCCCTTGGGCTTTTCAAGGGAGTCGCGGTTATTAAGTCTGTAGCTAATACTTCAACATGGATGAGCCGACGAGGATTTATTTTGCTACGCAGTTCAATATTGAAAACCTCGAATTCCTCTTCTTTACCTTTATTTATGCCAAAGGCAAAAACAGTTAGCTTTTCTGTTCTTACACGGGTTAATTTTAATTCGTGGGCCAATTCTTTAGTAATAAAACTTTTTTCACTTCCGGAATCCAATAAGAGTCTGACAGTTTTTGATTTAGAATTAGATTGTGCTATTACGCAACATGATTGCAATAACGCTGCCTGATTACTATTTTTCAAATGTGAATTCGATACTATAGTGTTCTCTACTACTTCTGGTTTCAAGTTTTTTGAAAAACAAAATAATTTGTTATGATCTGTTGCTTTACATTTTTCGCAAGGCTGCGATTTCACCCTGCACTGTGATGACAGATGAGATTTTAGAAAACATTTATAACACCTGCCATCCTTCTTTAATATTAACCTTTTCTCAACATCAGTTAAATTAGTACATTCAAGAGAATGATGATCATAATTCTTGCAAAATATGCATATATTTTTTTCACCTACATTCAATGAATTCATTTTATTTGAAAATTTTCTGTCATTAATTTCGACTTTATTTTTATTTACAATTACCGAAGCATTTTTATAATTAATCATACTAAGTGATTTTTCACGCGATTCAAGTTCTACTTTAAGAAAATTAATTAAGTCTGTCACATCAGACTCATCCTTCCTTTTATCACTTTGCCTGTAATATTCAACTACTAGATCGTTTGGCAATAATTTTAATAAAATTGGATTCAGTAAATGACCATATTGGCCTTTTGTCACCCCTAAATTAAATAAACTGCGAATATTTACTTCACAAGCGTCATATAGCTTTCGTAAAGCAGTTATATTTGATGAACCCCTTACATATTCTAAGTTGAGTAATTTATTCATGTGAGCATTAATAATAATATCCTTTTGCCCAAAACGTGACTTCAACATCTCTATGCAATTATCATAATTTTGCTCCGTAAGTGAAAACCCTTCAATAACATTGTACGCTTTGTCAGTTAAAAGCGTTTTCAGGTAAGTAAATTTTTCAATTTTTGTAAGATTTTCATTTAAATGGATTGAATTTTCGAAACAATCGAAAAATTCGTTCCATTTTTCTATTTGTCCACCAAATTTTGGTAAGGACATTTTCGGCAATCTCACTGCCGAACCAGTTTTTGTTTGGGTTTCACTGACAGAACAATTTGAATTATTTTCATTTTTATTATTACATAATCTTTTTAATCTCAATTTGATTTTGCATTTGGCAGAAATTATCTGCTCGCCATATTTATCGCTGGTCGCGATATCTTTTTCATATTCTTTAATATCTACTATTAAATTTTCTATTTCTTCGTTTAATTTTTTTAATGCAATTTCTCTTTCATATATCATTTCCTGAATTCCGATGATTTCGTCTGATTTTGTATTTTCTATCTCATCTAATAATAAATTCTCTAATTTATTAATTAATTTGGTTACGTTAGAGCGTTCCGTAGAACGCTTAGCTTTTAACTTCTCTATGTTCATAGCGAGCAAATAATCAAACAAAATAATTAAAATAATTAAAATTTCTAATTTCATTTAATCAATGTTATAAATAGTAGTTAAATTTTGCTTACCTGGTTCCATATCCAGGCAGCTATCCAATAACGAATCCGGAATTCCAGTCATTATTATTTTTCAGTTTCGTTTTCACAATAAATTATCCAAGCTTTCAAATCGAAATCCAGATAAATTAATATCTAAAGGTAATTTCACTTTCAAGGGATTTCACTTATCCCGAGTTTCGTTCACCATGAAAAAATACTGCGTCATGAAAAAAAAATTCGTACCATGAAAAAATGCAGAATTATATAATCACAAAACACTTCTTAATCTATAGTCTGTAATTCACGTGTTCAATTTCAGTCATGGAATTTACTCAAGTTGGGAGAGCTTATTAACTTTATTGCAGAATTAAACACACAAATAAAATTACTATTTGCAGTATTTTTAAGAATTCACAATTAAAAATTAATTCAGTAATTATTCAGGTGAATATATTGTTTCTCCATAAAGGAGCCAAGATCAAGATATTTAAAATCATAACTTTTCATGTTCAAGAGAAAAAATTATACTTCCTGTTTCAGACAGGCCGCGAAAACTAAAAAAGTAACATTCTCAAAGAGAAAAAAAATCACCTCTCATTTGGCAAAGAGCCAACTACAAGTCGGGGGGGGGCTGAAAGCGTAAATCGAAAGTACGATCCACGCTGAAACATATATATATTGGATATATATATATATATATGTTCGAAATATATATATATGTCTATATATATATGTTCTATATATATATATGTATATATATATATATGTTCTATATATATATATGTATATATATATATATATATATATATATATATATATATATATATATGTAAATATATATATATGTATATATATATATGCATATATATATATATATGTATATATATATACATATATATGTATATATAATATATATATATATGTATATATATATATGTTCGATGTTCATATATATATATATATATATATATATATATATATATGCATGAAATTCAGAGACAGCATAGTTTTCAAAACCCATAAAAGTTAGATATTTGTTTCATACACATTAATAAACGAAAATTAATAAAAATACATATTAGGCTTATTATACTACATAATCCATATTAGTTTTAAAAACAAAATCTATAATAAATAAATAAATAATAATTGTAATAATATATTTTTATGAATGTTTTCCTTAATATCAGAAATTATATCGATTATTGTTATAAGGGATTTGCACATTGGCAAATCTTGTATGAATGATAGAACATTTTTAGATTTATTACATTTTAAATGCAAAAGATATTGAGTTTCTTTTGTACGGAATATTATGCCGAGTGTATTTCGATTTTTTGTTTTATTTTCAGTATTTACCATGAATAAGGTCTATATTACAGATGTCTTTAAAAATATAAACACCTGGTCCGTCATTGGAATACGTCTTCTAAATTGATATGCCCTGCTTTTTCTAATGACATTTTTTTTCATCTTTGAATAGTTCATTCTTTTTCAAGGTGTCTTATCCTGTTTTCATGCCTCTTATAACAGGCTCGTCGATTGACATATGCTGTCGGACGGATAATAATAGTTCCCAAACGCATACAATTCACGGCTAATATGTATACATAGTTTATGTTTAACAAAAAGCATGTATCTTTAGAATTTGGACTTTTTTTAGAAACATATCAGCATTTTGTTTGCTGTGTATGTAACTATACCGTAGTCCGTAACATAGCTTATGTAATTATGACGGTTATATAAGTCGGTGACATAGCGAGCATAACTAGCGTCCGAGGCACGATTTCTTTCCGGCACTCCCTATCCGTCCTCTCATCCCATATTTTTTTTTTTTTCTTTTTTTTTTTCGTCTGAATTTTGCTTTAATTTTTTTTCAATTTAATTCAGCTAGTATTTGTAGAAGAAAGATTTTTTTCTGTTGTTGTTTGTTTGTTTTTTCAATTTTCCTTACCGAAATATGGTAGAGAAGAGTATTGTTTTTGAATCAAATTTTGGATATTGAGTTTTTGTGATATTTGCAAAAATTGAGATCCCTCCAAATTTTAGAAACAGGGCATTAGCGGTTGGTCTGTATGCGTGTTCGTTATCGTAACTTGGGTTTGAGCTTGGGACCTCCCGTCTATCACATAATTGGCTAATTTTTGTTTCACAGTACGTGTTAGTATCCACTGCTTTTTTCGCACTGGTTTATTTTTAGAGTAATTCGCTTCAAATGTAATTAAGATTAGATAATAAATCCATATTCACGCTGGTTTCGGAGAAAACCACGAAAAATTCTGAATGGCTGGGTTACATCGAAAAATGTGGCTTGGGTTTGAAGTCGGCACCTCCCATCTGTCACATATTTCCCAATATCCTAATTTACGTTCTGAACTCGGAACCTCCCGTCCATAACATAGTTGCCAAAATCCTAATTTATGTTCCGTAGTACTAATAATATACACCCCTTTTTTCGCACTGGTTTATTTTTAGAGTAATTCGCTCCAAATGTAATTAAGATTAAATAAGAAAATCCATATTCACGCAGGTTTCGGAGAAAACTACAAAAAATTCTGAATGTTTGGGTTAGATCGAGGGGCTTGGGTTTGAACTCGGCTCCTCCCATTTGTCACATGTTTCCCAATATCCTAATTTACGTTCTGAAGTACTATTAGTACCCGCCGCTTTTTTCGCACTGGTTTATTTTTAGAGTAATTCTCTCAAAATGTAATCATGATTAAATAAGGGAAGAAAAAAAAAAAACCTCGAAAATCGCCTGGTGTGAAAATAAGGCGGGTACTAGCACTACTACAGAAGATTAATTAGGATGTTGGCAGCTATGCTATCATCTTCGAGAGCAGAATATTTCTGCCACTGAAGGAAAACACGTTATTTGTAAGTTTCCATTGATCAAAATTTCTCTAACTTTTATCTTAAAGCATAAATATATGGAGATATGTAGTTTTTCATACTTTTTTCAACGTAATTCAGTGTATCAAAATTGTAAACTAAACATGCATTTAATAGTACTTCTTGCAAATAATTAACATCAAAGAGCCAAAAAATGTAAATAATCAATGTACGACATTTTTATCGGCTTTCAAATGTATTAGTTTAATATTAAAAAAAAAAAAAAAAAAAAAATAGCTGAACTGTAAAGAAGTTTGCATTTTACTGTGCTCGATAAAAAAAATATGAATGTCTCTACGTTTAGTTTTTTTTTTTTTTTTAATTTGGTTTAATAAATATTTAAAAGCAAGGAATTTCCTTTCGTTTTGATTTTAAAAGATCATCGATTTGTTATAGAACTATCTTCTACAGAATAACATTCGAAATTTGAAGAGCTTAAAAAAAAAGGGCGGTGGGGCGGTCATTTATTTAGCATATTTCTATAACTCAAACATTCTTTCCTAAAAAAAAAAAAAAAAAAAATCTTATGAGCTTATATATATATATATTTATCGCTAAAAATAAAATTAAATTTGCACAGGTGTTAAGTATACTTTTCAGGATGGAAGACTATTAGTTTCAATCTGGAAAAAAAACGTCCTCGCCAGTTTTTGTAGACCAGTTTTGTGTAACAACAAAAAAGGGAAAAATAAATTAGAAATACCAATCCTATTATTACAAATTCGGTACCAAATGAAAGGAGAAATTTTGGGAATCTAGGGGTACAAACAGCTTTTGGACACAACAAATAAGTTTTAAAATTAACTAAAGCATGGAATTTAGGGGGCAACATTTCATTTTAACTCATTTCAATAATTTAAAAAAAGTACGTGGCACATTTTTACGCTCACGAGATTAAAAAAAAATTAAAATTAAAATATGGTTTATTACTTTCAAATAATTGTTATGTAATAACGAGAAAAGTTTTTTTTTTTTTCTTTGTAATAAATTATTTTATTATATAAATAAATCAATTACATTCTTATACTTTTGTCATGTGATATTTTTAAAACAATCTCCATAAAAAAAAGAAAAAAATGTATAAAATATTTATCAATCTCTCCATATATTTCATTAAACATTATACTATAGGTATAGGGATCTAAAGCTGCCTTCAAACTCTGGCAACTTTGAAAGCTGAAAATGAGGCTCTATTGATATTTCTTTGATGTGGTTTTAGGAGAGTCGACGCTCGCTGGAATCGAAACTCACAAACCTCCTAGTGCTATAACTGCATGAGAAGAAGGTCTCTTTTATAAAAGAGCAATAAAAAGTAATGTCCGTCATTGTAAATGCGTGCAAAATTTCAAGGGTCACTTTCGGACATTGGATAATTTATGACTTTTGAAGCTCTGTATCGTTGCTAGAGTTTAAAGGCAGCTTTAGGCAGTCATAAAAACTTTCGTCCTTGGCTTTTTTACATTTCTACATGTTTTGAGGTATGAGAAATCTGAAAATCATGAAACTGATATGGTTTATATTTTTACGAGTCATCGGCACGACACAACAAAATATAAACAGGATAACTGATGCGTTGAGAACTGGAACTGGAATTGTTCATTTTTGGCCTTCCTAGTAAACAGTTACTTTACGGCCTGTCCTTGCGTAAGAGTCCGTGCTATTGTAAAGAGCCAATAAAATAAAGTTTAACTGCAGAAAAATTCTGCTAATGCAGATAAAACTGCTAAAAAAAGTTATAATAATTAATTTTAAGTTTACCGAATAGGTTAAATATAGTTAAATATAAGTATACTAAAGTATACTTATATAAAGTTTATAAGTATACTAAAAAGTAAATAAAAAATTATAAAGAAACTAATAAAGAAAACTAAATGAGAAACTAATAAAGTTCACAGATCCAAGGGAAAGCATAGGTCGGAAAAAGGCAGATAAAGAAAAGGCCCAAAACGTCAAAAAAAAGAAAAAGAAAAAAAAAAAAAATAGTTGGCATAGGTGGACTCTGCTCAGTTCCCCATCATATGTATGTTCTCATAAATTTCTTGTACAGGACATATTATATTCATGGTAAGAGAAATTAATTTGACCAAACGCTTGACACAGTGACAGAACGAAATCCTCACCTAATAAGCTACCGACAACTCAGTTTGATATATCTATATATTAATTTGAAACGTGTTTTGTCTGTCTCCACTAAATTGAGAGAACGGCTAGGTGTAAAAGTTTGGTTCAGGTGTCTAATAAAAGATCTTGGTCTGTAGATGTGTCATCAAAAGAGAAAAATAACCAAAGTCGAACTGCCCCCCCTGGGGGGGAGGGGGGGGGGCAGGTGTTAAAAACACGTTTACAAGCGTAACTCAGCTCCAAATTACTTCACGGTGAAGAAATTGTACATGGAGGGACTAGGCCCGAATACTAAAAAATCTTTTTCTGCGAATTTGGAATTTTCGATTTTAAAGGGGGTAAAATAGGGGAAAAATGATTTGGGGGAGGGGAAAGGGGGGACATTAGTTTGAGGGGGGAAATTCGTTCTAGATCCACACATGTAGCACCTCATTTTAAAGATTTTGAAATTTCATGTTGATTGGGGATGTTTGTAAGTTTGTATACAATATTATGCGCCCCATGGTGGTGAAAAATGGAACTAGGTCATATTGTTGTTGACCCTATCATGTTACACCTTATTTTAAAGGTCTTGGTATTTCCTAACCGTTGGTGATGTTCGTACAGAATACACCGCGCCCCCTAGTGGTGGAAAGTGCAACTAAAAGATTTTCAGTTGACACTGCCATGTGACACCTTATTTGAAAAGTCTTGGAACGTTTAATAAAAATAATAAACTTACCTTTACATACCATTATTACCCGGGTTAAATGGGCTATGACCGTATCATGTTACACCTTATTTTAAAGGTCCTGGTATTTCCTGACCATTGGTAATTATTGTACAGAACACACTAAGCCCCTGGCGGTGAAAAGTGCAACTAAAGGATTTTGCAGTTGACACTATCATGTGACACCTTATTTGAAAGGTCTTGGGACGTATAATAAAGATAATAAACTTACCTTTACATACCATTATTACCCGGGTTACATGGGTTATAACTCCATTATGTTACACCTTATTTTAAAAGACTTGATATTTCCTGACCGTTGGTGATGTTCGTACAGAACACACTGCGCCTCCTGGTGGTGGAAAGTGCAACTAAAGGATTTTGAAGCTAAAGGTTTTTTATTACCGTATAATAAAGGTAGTTAAAAACAAATTTTAAAGCTTCAATCATTACACCACAATCTAGCGTAGAGCTGCTAAAGTAAGCTGAACTGGCACGAAATTTTTTGTTTACTTTCTGTCACAAGTCATCTCACGTCCACATCGCTCTTCGATTGTTCCTGTCCGTTTTCTCCAAGACCTTGGTGACATTTAAATATGCGGCTTTAAAAACGGACAGGAACAATCGAAGAGTGACGATTTTTGAAATATTACGGTCAGTAAAGTGACCGTCAGATTCGACGGGTTCCAGCTAGTTTATCTTATTCTAATCTATTAATTTATCTTATTGGGATCAATTTCGTAGTTTATTTTCATGCTACTATTTTCAATGCAACTTTCCCAAAAATACATATTTAAATGAAATATTGCCCCACTTTGCTATGTTGATAAAATTTTAAATTTCGAATAAATTACGAAATTTTCCTATTAGAATATTTGTAGTCAATCATGTTCATACAAGTATCATAATGTTATTTTGAAATTATCTGATATATTTATGATCCTCAAAATGGACGTTTATGCTCGATTTTGCCTTATTCTGCTATTTTAAGTAAATTGTAATCGTAAATTCCAAATAACTTACGAATTTTTTAAATTGGGAAATTCATACTGTATGGTATTCATGTCAGTATCCTAAATAATATTTCAAAAGTGGTCTGACATCTTTATAATGAAAATATCCCTCAAGATTGACGTTTGTGTAAAATTTTGCCCTATTCTGTTATGATAAGAAATTCGTAAAATTTTAATAACTTAAGAAATTTTTATATTGGAAAATTCATAGTCAATAATATTCATGCCAGTATCCTAAATAATATTTCTAAAGTAGTCTGACATCTTTACTATAAAAATATCCCTCAAAATTGAAGCTTATGTGAAATTTTGTCCTATTCTGCCATGTTAAGAAATTCGTAAATATCCAATAACTTGCAAAATTTTTAAACTAGCACTTTTATTGTAACTGATGTTGTTGATGAACACCTGAAAGCGTGTAAACAAATCAAAAAACCGAGGTCGAACATTTTCACGATTACCTAAGTTACCCATACCTATAGTATGATGGGGAACTAAAAAAGGCGCTTCGCAGTGGTCCATTCATTTTTTTTTTTTTTTAATTTCTTTACATATATATATATATATATATAACTGAGCTATAGTCTATAAAAATAAGAAAAAGACAAAATTAATTATGTAAGATTAAGGTGAATCGAGGACGCTTCCTGTTGGACGGAGAGGAGCTCTCATAATCAGGCAACTCAGCAATGATTTCATTAGGTAAGTTGTCTACAGTATTGTAAAAGTTTTCAGATCGCGTTGTGTAAAGGAAACAGTGCAAAGGTCTTGAAGGATTGTAGTTTTTTTTTGAGAAACCTATTGCCATTGCGTATAATTCGCAGGGTTTTATTATGTTGTCTGGCAATTATGTTAAAATTTGTGTTACTGGCACACCCCCAAATGGGACAATCGTACGTTAGAATGCGTAAGATGCAAGAATTGTATAATATTAATTTGTTTCTAATAGAAAGGGTTTTACCACGGAGAAGAGGTTCGAGAGCTTTTCTAGCTCCCGCGGTTTTTCCTCTGATGTAAAGAATGTGTTTATTGAAGTTCAGTCTGCTATCTAAGTAGACCCCTCCCCCCCAAGTACTTAGTCTCATCCTGCCATGGGAGAGCGGTGTTATTAATAGTACGTAATTCTATTGGGATAAGTAATTTTAAGGGAGAAGAAGACAGCAGAGGTCTTGATTTCTTTGATTTGAACACGGCATTTGGCAAACCAGCTCATGAGAATGTCAACGTGATTTTGCATGTATTTATGTAAAGTTTAGAGGTGATGGCTAGAGGAGTAGAGGACAGTGTCGTCTGTGAAAAGGTCTAAGTTGGTGCGTGGGTGGCGTGGAATGTCATTGAAGTAGTTATTAAAGAGAGTAGGACCAATGACAGAGCCTTGAAGGATGCCAGCAGTGATGGATTTAATTTGTGAAAGAGTGTTGTTGATGCGGACGACAAATGTACGATTGCTAAGGTAGCTATGTAAAAGGTGTATAAGGTAGGCAAGAATGTTAAGCTTAATTAATTTGTACATGAGACCTTCGTGACATACCTTGTCAAAAGCCTTAGCAACGTCTAAAAATATGGCAGCAGCAGGAATCTTCGCGTTGAAGTTTTCTGTAAGAAATTCAACAGCACGAAGGGGCTGATGTTGAGTGGAGTGCTTCGGCCTAAAGCTAAATTGCTCAGGAATGGCAAGATTGTTGTCAATGATATGTTTATTGAGTCTGGTCCTGATAACGCGTTCAGCAACTTTACTGAGCGCAGGTAGAAGAGAGATTGGCCTAAAATTAGTAGGGTTAGAGTGATTACAACTAGGCTTAGGGATGGGATAGATAAAAGAAGTTTTCGACATTTTTGGAAAGTACTGAAATTTAATAATGTTATTAGTAATATGGGTAAGAAAACTGATAAAATTAATAGGGAGGTTTTCAAGTGCAACTTTGGAAATTTTGTCAATACCAGGAGCTTTAAGGTTTTTGAGATTTTTAATAATATTGAAAATTTCAAGAGTTTGAATATTAAAATCAGGGGGAAAGGCCGAGATTGCAAGAAAATTATTAATTTCAGTGGTAACGTGGCTAAGATGAGACAAGTCAGCTTGGAAGTCGTTAGGGGAGAATTGATTTACGTAAGAATCAGCAAGTGCATTTGCTTTTTCTTCGTCGGTATAGCAAGTGGAGTTATTATAATTGACAGGAGGGATAGAGGTGTAATTATTGTTTAATCTTTTTTTAGTTCTCCAAAGAGAGTTATCTTCCGGAGATAATTCCGAAAGAAAATTAGACAAGTTTTTTTGTTTTTCTTTAATGATGCTAAATTTGATTCTATTGTTTAAGTTATTAATGATAGGCTTGGGAGACGGGTAGCGAGAATTTTGAAATAGCCTGCGAATGCGATTGCGGTTTTTAATGAGATTGTGTATATAATCAGGTAAAATAAATTCTCTATTGTTATTAAAATAATGGAGATTAATATATTATAATAGATTATAATTAAATATTGTTATTAAAATAATAGTGTGCTTTTGTGCATTGTTTATATGTTGGTGGAGGGTGGTGACTGCAACGGCAACATCATCAGGACCACTGATATCATTGTTAGAGATGGGGCTATTATTGAAATAATCACGATATTTATTCCAGTTATTGCAACAGAAGGTATAGGGGTGATGGGATTAATAAGATCTATTTTAAAGGAGACAGGAAGATGGTCAGAGCTGAGATCGTTAATGGTATTGGTAGAGAAGGGGTAAGGAAGATTTTTAGTAATGGCAAAAACAATGACAGAGGGGCGAGCATTATGATACGGGAAATAAGTGGAAGTTATAGGTGCGTGGAGGCTAAGATTTTAATTGTGGATAAAGTTGTGTAATGTTCTGCCACGACAGGTGGTACTAGCGCAGTTCCAATTGGTGATGTGTGCATTAAAGTCGCTGGCGACAAAGCAATTAGAGTGTTGATTAAAAGTTCAGAAATATCATTAATAGGGTATTGTTGTTCATGTTTTATATAAGCAGAAGCTAAAAAGAGTTTAAAGTGTGGAAATTGTAAGACAATACCCGTGTGATCAATTCCATTAAGATTATTGATAGTGTTTTGGTAGTGAGGAATGTGGATTTTGACATAGATGGCTGTACCACCATAAGGAGAATGAAGTCGTGGGGTATGGTAAAGTTTATATCCCGATATCATAATGCTACAAGTGGGATTGCAGATTTCTTGTAAGAGAACAATATCAAAAGATGGATTAGAGGATAAGAAGTCCCTAAGCTCATTGATCCTGTGACGAAGAGAGTTGCAGTTCCATGAAAGAACCAGTAGAGAGTTGTAAGTGGTGTTATTGGCCATGGTGGATGTTAGGAAGCTCGTTTGCAAAGTTGTCGAACTCTTTGATTATAACAATAATTTTGTCTAATGGGTTGCAGTATTTTTCATTTCATTTCAATTTTTTTGATGAAGGTAAGTAATTTAGTGATTTGTAGGATTTCTTTTAGGTCTTTAAAAGTGGAGAAAATTTCTCCAAGGTCGCTAGTTATACTTTCAGAAGCAGTGTTAGTATTTGTATTAGCACCATTAGCTTTTTCAGCAACATGGTTTTATGCGTTACCATTATTAGTGTTAGTTATTTTATCTGGTGTAGCTGCTGAAGAATTATCAGCGTTATTGGTAGTTTTGGGGATAATTTCGGTGGAATTGTTGATAACTTTGTTGTTAGTGACGTTAGTTTCAGCGTTATTTGAGTCTTTGTTATTATTTTCATTTTTAGGTTTTTCATTTTTATTTTTGTCTTTTTTGGAGTAGTTGAAATCACGGAGTATCTCCGGAAGTTCATAACTCTCTTTGAGGTTGGTTTCTTTGGTTTTAGGTTCTTTAGTTTTCGAGTCAGAGTCTCTAGTGTTTTTTTAAGGTTAATTTGATTTTTATTACAACCTTTATAAGTAGCGGGGTGGTCCTCGCCACAGTTAACACATTTTGGAGTTATTTTACCTTTCAGGGGGCAGTCGGTGGTTAAGTGGTCTTGGCACGCTTCACACGTCGGGGGATGAACCCGCACGTCTCTGACATGTGCCCATAGTTTTGACATCTATAGCATTGCTTAACTGAATTAGACTTAAATCTTTCAATAGGTAGAGAGATAAATGAAAGATTAATAATATTATATATTTGATCAAAGTCTTTACGTGGTAAGATATTACACATATATAAGGGCATTGGTTGGCCGGTTTTTCTATTTTTTAGCATAGCAGCGCAACTGGCTACAAATCGTGTTCGACGAAGCCTTCAATTATGATAGATTGGTCTGTATAACATGGCATGCCACGTACACAGACATTTTTTGGTCTTTGGTTAACTGGCTTAAGAGTTGTGGACTTAAGATGTTTATCATTAAGATAGCGTTGGACTTTTCTAAAATCGTCATTTAATTTGCAATGTACTTTGAGTAATTGACCTGATATTTTAATGAGCGGTTTTTCAGAACATTGGTTAGATATATCTTTAGCCAAGATATTCCAATTTGTGTTTAATTCTATAAAGAATAGATTGGGTTTTAAATCTTTAGTCTTATCAGAGGAAGTATCATTATCACAATTATCCATTTCGTCGTCATTTATGTTGCCTTGATTCTGAGAGCTCCCCTCAAGAGGAGCAAAATGGTTTCTAGTCTGAATTTCCTGTATTTAAATGTTTTTAGAATTTTTTCTTTTACGTTTGGTGGCATTAACATTGTTAAAATTACCCCCATTAAGTTGGGTAAGTATATCATTTACGTTAGATTTTTAAAATCAATACAAAATTTCTCAAAATATTTTAACTTAAGTAAAGTTTCAAAATTAGGCTCAGCAACAGCACGAAAAGAATCTAAGCATGAGAGACTCACCGTTTGCTCCAGCTCGGTGGTATCATCTAGTTCTTTCATCTGATTATATAATATGGTCACGGTATAATCAGTATATTGGAGGTATTGGTCCAGTATTACACTAATTTCAGTAGGTTCAGTATTTTTTATATGAAATAGTCTTTTGAAGTCGGGTTTCATATTACCCGAGACGATTTGTGAGGTTATAAACTCAGATGAAATAATGTGTCCATTAATTTCATAATGATTTTTCATGAATTGTTCTTGGTTAGCCATTTTTTGGCAATAAATGTATTATATAAAGAAACAATGTAAAATCGATGAAAACTGGTCAAAAAAGTTCTTTGGTCGTTAAAAAAGGGCTGAAAACCTCTCAGCCAATCAGAAAAAGGCTGTAGGCGTAGCCTACAGGGTGAGAATACGCCCGTAGAAGGAGAGGAATCGGATAAAGTCGATATATGTAGCAGCAAGACAAACGAACTGAGACATAATCAAAAATAAAATTTTGTAACAAAAAACAGCAATATGTGGCGACATTTAAGAGCATAGCTAAGATCGTCCGAATCCCATGGAAGCTGGCTAACGTCTGATGGGATGTGAATAATAAAAAAAATAAATGCGTTGAGAAGTTCATATCCTTGTATATAAATACTGCCTGGCGAATCTAAACACTCAACCAATGACAGAATGACAGTTCGTCATAACAGCCGAATGCCTTGCCATCTATTAGCGATTGATACTTCTACAGACAAGTCGGTAAATTTGCAAGTGTTGCGTGGATGCCGGTGAAAACATGACACGATCGCCTGTAGATCAAACTCTTCTGGCCAAACGTAAACAAGACCTCATAGAATATAAGCTCTTTGCTAAAAATGTGAGTAATGCAATTTTAAACCTTAATTATAGTATCTTTACCAAGTATACACTTAATAAAGGAGATACTTACAACTTTCCCAAATGTAATTAATACTTCAAAGTGACAATGACGATTTTTGTTTTTATACCACAGACCTAAAACTTTATTTTGCCATACATAATAGTTTAATTTATGCAAAAAAAAAAAAATATATGCTATAACTTTTTAACAATAAAAAACAACATGGAAGACACATTAAAAATTTTGACATCAGGAATCGAACAGAACATTACGGAAAATTCTACTGAAAGATTTTAAAATTTCAATATTTCAAATTCTAATTATGATTAAATTATTTTTAATACATCATTCGAAAGATATTTTAAAGTACTTTTATATTATTGAAAGTGGAATTCCAGCTTTCACATGATTCACATGCTTTAAAGTGTCCTGATTAGGTTTTCTTTTGTATCTCAGCTATTAATTACAATTATTTCATAAGTAATATATCATTTGGAAACTTTGTTGATTTGGAATTGAGCAGTAGATTACAGAAACTCCACCGCCAGATGGCGCTGTAATATTTTAAAATTTCAAATTCTAATTATGATTAAATTATTTTTAATACATCATTCGAAAGATATTTTAAAGTTCTTTAATATTATCGAAAATGGAATACGAGATTTCACTTTACTTACACGATTTGAGGTGTTCTGATTAGACTTTCCTTCGCATCTTAGCTAATGAAGTTAGACCGTTTAAAATTAGTATATGTATTTTAATTAGGAAGGACTGCAAGGGTGGAAAGAAATAGGCGCGCGCAGCGCTCACGGGACTGAGCAGCAGGAGGCAGTGGGGACCCGGTCTCAGATTCCGGTTTAGAGGTTCTTTGTGTGAACCGTGAACAGCCGAAAATGTTGACTCTGTAAAACGCCGCTTTTCAAATTTCCCGTTTTGATACGGGTTGAAGTTGCTTCATGTGAACGGAGCTTTGTAGGAAATGTTTTTCTTCTCAACTTAAAGTGTAAAGGCCAGTTTCGACTTGGGCTCAAGATCAACGCTCAAAACGGTCATTAATCACGCTTCCGACACAAAGAGCCAAATGTCTTGTCATCAGTTGTAGCCCTTTCTTATCAGATCGCGCAGTCAACTCAAAGGAAAGCATGCAAAATTGACAAAGATATCTTCCTCCCGGCCCCTCAATTATCTCAGCAGGGGGTTAGAAACAGCCCGTCCGAAGGCTTTGAGCTCCTGTGAGCTTGGCTCATCAGATCAAAGGATTCTGAATAGAAGCCGCGGAATGAGCGCAAATGGAAATCGGACTTAACGCTGAATTCTAAAGACAGGTTTTTATTGTGTAGTATACAATAAATATTCCAGATATTTTTATTGTAACAGTAGAAAGAAACTAGTAACGTCGAAAGGCTTAAAATATGTTAAAAAATAAATCGTTTGCAAAATTAATCTGTTTTATTTTATTTTTATTTGTTATTCTTTTAAATCATTTAATTTTTCACTCTATATACAAATAATCCAAATCCTTTTACAGACCCATATATTAAAAACAATTAAGTAACTAAAATTTACATTTCTACTCCCTTTTTATAATCACGTGTCAATACGACGTCGTACATGTAATTTTATCCATAGACTCTTTTCAATTCTTCCGCCACAAATATTCGTACATCCTTAATCTGACGTCTTTTTATTAAGACGCATGAGTAAATAACTCTGTATTATATTTTTCATCGAACTGTATAACTTAGCTCCATCTTGCTACGTTGGAAACTATTGGAAATATCCTATGTTTCTAATAAACCTTTTGGAATGTACTGACTTCTGCAAATTCACTAATGACTGCATGTCGTAAAAAGACCAACGTACCATTACAGACACACACATACACACATACATATTGTAAAATACCATACAAGAGCCCCCTCATTCTTCAAAGAAAATCGGGATATATTTATGGAGGGGGTCGATAATCCGTAAAAATTCGCAAAAATATAGAAACTGAAATGTATTTTCCTGCTAAAATAAGGTGGCATGAAAATTACTTTAAAATGAAGCATGCATATAAAGTTGCAGAGATAAAATAAATAAATAAAAAGAAATCTAATTAATTTTCTCTTAAGCGGCAGTCGACTAACCGAAAATATTAGAAAAATCCTTTTTCCCACTTCCAGTAAATTATTTTAAAAAAAATGCCGCTGTTGTAGGAAGCATACGTTTCACATTTTTAAATAATCACAGAGTTCCATTTATTACAAACCAAACCAATGCTCATATTTAAAAAGACGAATAACAAAAAAGAAATAAATAACGTAAAAAACTGTCTGTATTCGGATAGAATCGTCATTTTATGATCGAATTTTATGTGCACCAGCCGCCATTAGTGTACACGACTATCTTTGGCCCGCTGAAGTATCGAATAGGCAATCTTCCAATTACGTGCTCGGCGCATTACTGTCTAGGGTACCGCAGCCCGAAACCATGGATGTAAAAAAAAAAAAAAAAAGAAAGAAATATCAACTTTATTTCTCTACTTTTAGAAAATTAATTTTCTTACACGTGAAAATTAAATATGATCCATGATTGTAGGTAGATTGTGTTTCACTTCGCCCCATTACTGCGCTATAGATAGTTGGCGACTGTCTGGGACGCACCCCGACGGATGATCCGGAGACATGGCACCACAGTTTTGGATCTACACGAAGGGGATGGTTCCCACGCTTCATTGGCTCCCAGAGGTATAATTTTGATTGGGACATGGAGGATATTGCGGCTACGACGTATTTTAAGTTCACTAGTCACCAGTAGTGGCTGCCACCGACTGGGGTACTGAGGGCCGGGTCTAAGGTTGTAAAAAAGAAATAAAAAGGGTCATATGCAATGCAAAATAGTCTAGATATTAGGAACTTCTTTCTATTAATATATATATATATATATATATAAATAATATACATTTCAATTTGGCATTAAATATGAGAATTCTTATAATAATTTTCTCTGCATGTGTTAATCAGTAATGTGAGTCAGGAAGGAGGCGAAGCCTGCCTCGGAGGAAGGGGGGTCGGTGCAAGAAGGGGGCAAAACCTCCTAGTGTTTACAAAAAAATGTAAGCAGTTTTTTTTTCCTTTTTGTGTGTGTGTGGGGGGGGGGAGTTGTATGTGCGCGAAAGAAATATGACTGGTAAGCAAGAAATCCGTTGTATCGGCCAAATTATTAAACAAAAAATATGTTTTATTCTCTTTAAAGTAATTTAAAGCACTGTAGGATTTTAACTCCTATAAGATATGATAAGAGAAAATTCTATTATACCTCTCTGTGAAAGAAAGTAATACGCACATAATTTGTCCTGATGTTCATACTTTAGCAAATTAATATAACATATAGCAGTTATTTGTGTATTTAACAAATTAGCACTACAAAAAAAAAAAAAAAAACTAATTTTAAATAATTTGTACTGAAAGTAATACACAAGAATTCTATTTTGTATCTCTTGAAAAAGTACCATAGGTACTAAATTCATAAAATATTATATATGGTTCTTGCAACGATGACCTTTAACATACCTACCAAGTTTAAACTCAATAGAAAATGCAGCAAATGTACGCTGTCGTATTTATCCATTGACATATCCCCATAATCCTACAATCATTAAAAAGTACATATTTCGCATGATGATAACCTATAATATTCATACTAAGTTTGAGTTCAATCGAATGCAGCGTTTAGACACTGTCGTGTTCACTCATTCGCATATGAATAAACGTTAATCCTGTACTCATTAAATCATTTCATGCAATGGTGACAGATAAAATACGTACAATATTCGAATGCAATCGGATTTCGATTTAGGAGCTTTCGCGTTCACCCAGATACTTACTGAAAAATATAAATGCGGACATCATTGTATTAAAAAAAAAAAAAAAAAAAAAAAAAAAAGAAAAGAAAAAGGCGAAATTGAATTTAGAAGATTCCAAAACTTATTAAAACGGACTTAAAACTATTTGAGATCATAAATCGTTATTTATAAGAAATCTACTTTGTATCCAAGTATAGAAAAGTTTTACATTTTTGTAAATTTTACATTTTCCTAAGTTTTACATTTTTGAAATCTATGTAGTTGGCGCGCTACCTCTAACACACCTATCGAATTTGAGCTCGATCAAATGCAGCATCTAGACGCTATCGTATTCATTCATACACATACATGCATACCTTCATCTCCGTAAAAATAGACAAAATGAATTCAGGAGACCTCAAAACTCATAGACACATTAAAATTTCATAATTGAATTTTTTCAGGATAACAATACTTTTCTTACATAATATATAATTGGAATTTAATGATATGTTTTCTTCCATGATCCGTAATTCTACTAAGATAATAAAACGCTCTAATTTATTTGTTGAGGATTCTTCATAGTACTTTTTTTGAAAACCTATTTTGCGCATATTTTAAGCATTTATTACGGGATTGGTGATAAAGTTTCTCTGTAAATTTAATCTAGGTTTTTATCTTTTTTTTTTTTTTTTTAAATTAATAAACATATTTTTTATAAACCTTTCAATTTGTTAAATATGAATTTGTCTTTAATTAATTATATAGTATTTATATTTATATATATATATATATATATATATATATATATATATATATTGGGCAAGTACGCGGTCTCTTGACATAAAATTTTATCGCTAAACATCAGAAAATTCAAAATAATTATCATTTATATTCTCTAAAGAAATTATTGATTTTAAAGGTATTAATATATGTCAGTAGTAATGTTTATGCAAATGTTTAATAACTTTACGCTCTTCACTATTCAAACTGAACGAGAAGAAGAAGAAGAAAGTAACTGGCTATTTTCAGTTTTTCAAATTTACAGTACTTCGGCCTCTTTTTTCAGATCGGTTTGAAACGTTGTATGTTTCGAATTAAAAGAATGATCAAAGGTTGTGCAAAAAACCATAGGTCTTGGAGGCCGGGGAGCTGAGATACAGGTAGCCGAAAAGTTCAAGATGCTTTGTCAACTTAAAATACACAAGGAAGGCTTCGCCACTGTACTTTCCTCCTTTGCAAATTTCAATTGTTTTTATTAACGTTTGTTTTAGCTTGGCGGGTCGAAACGCTACCGCGTTCCTAAATAATCAAACCGAGCCCATTACTCTCCAAAACGTGTATATTTGCTGAAATTAAGACACTGAGAATTTTGACAATGTTAATACTTCTATCTTTTTTATAAACGAACCATAAAAGTCCTTGTCATTTGAAAATTAATAAATATATAACTAAAAATAAATACACATGTATATTTCATCTCAGAGATCAGATTATTTCTTTCTCAAATTGAAGCATAATCTTTAATAAATATTCTTTAACTTTTTTTTTTTTTTTCAATATTTTTATTTTACGTATTTTAAATAATTTATGAATGAAAAATAAGATTTAAAAATTTTTCCCCAATATATTATAGCGGTTGTGTATATCTTGTCTATTTTTATAATCGTATTAATAATAATAATAATTTATTCTCAAACATCTTTTCTTTTTGCAATCTTCAGAAAATTCCATATGTGCTGAGAAGGATCATTTTCGCTGCTCTCCAAGGCTCTGCGTTTATAAGCATCAAGTATGCAATGGTGTCAATGATTGCCCAAATGGTGCTGACGAAGTTGGATGCGGTAAGTTCGCGCACACTTTCAGAATTTAATATAAAGTATAAGATATATGCAATATATATGTGTATGTGTGTTATATAAAAACCCCTAATCTGGTCTTTTTAGATTAAATTGTGGTTTATTTAATATATTCTTTGATAATATTTCCAATCTGTTTTCTTAACCCTATAAGCGTTATGCCCGTCTTTTTTCGGTTTTCAAATATGTCGTGTAAATGGTCAGGCCCGTCTTTTTCCTGATAAGGATTTTCGTCTCTGAAGCGTTGAAACCGACTAGCGTCTCGCCGCAGCTCTACAAAAATGCTAGCTCAGTATGCGTGCAGACTTTGCTTTTTGCAAGTTATTCGATTCGAATTTGGGTTCGAGCAGGTTAAACAGAGTTTGGCGACGCATCAGCCTTTTGGCACATTTTCCTAATTTATGTGTTTTCCTTCAATACAAAGATGTTTCAAATGAGAAAAATCATTCCCATTCCAAAATATATCTTTTTTTTTTTTTTTTTTTTTTTAAACAGTAACTTTATTTTAAGAAAATTAATAGATAATTAAAAATATATATATATACCTATTTTTTGTTTTTTTAAACGAAACTGGCATTTCCTTGAAATATCTTCAATACAGATTTATTGCATTTTTTTCCCCTTTACGGCGCTAACTAAGTAACTAAATTTACATTGCTACTCCCTTTTTAATCATGGAACAATACGACGTAATACATGTAGTTTTATCCGTAGTTTTTTTTTTTTTTTTTTTTTTCAATTCTCCTCATATAAATATCCGTACATCCGTGATCTGATGTATTTTTATTAAAAGTCATGAGTAAATGACTCTGTATTATATTTTTCATCGAACTGTATAACTTTTCTGCCTCTTGCTACGTTGGACACTATTACAAATATCCTATGTTTTAATAAACCTTTCGGTATGTACTGACTTCTGTAAATTCACTAATGACTGCATGTCGTAAAAAGACCATAATGTACCATTACACACACACACATACATATTGTAAAATACCATTCAAGAGCCCCGTCATTCTTCAAAGAAAATCGGGATATATTTGCGGAGAGAGACGATAAACAGTAAAAATTCGCAAAAATATAGAAATTGACCAGCGTTTTCCAGCTAAAATAAAGTAGTATAAAAATTACTTTAATACAAAGCATGTATATAAAGTTGCAGTGATACAATAAATAAATAAATAAATGAAAATAAATCTAGTTAATTTTTAGTTAAGCGGCAATCAACTAACCGGAAAAATTGGAAAAATCCTTTTTCCCACTTCCAATAAATTATTTTTAAAAAATTGCCGCTGTTTTAGGAAGCATACATTTCTCATTTTTTAATAATCACAGAGTTCGATTTACTATAAATCAAACCAATGCTCCTATTTGTAAAGACGAATAACAAATAGAAATAAATAACAAAATAGAAATAAATAACAAAAGAAATAAATAACGGAAAAAACTGTCTCTATTCGGATAGAATCGTCATTTTATGATCGAATTTTATGTGCAACAGCCACCATTAGTGTACACAATGATCTTCAACCGGCTCTACTATCGAAACGGTAATCTTCCAATTACGTGCTCAGCGCTTTACCAACTAGGGTACCACGGCCCGAAACCGTGGATGTAAAGAAGAAAAACATATATATCATTTTTTTTTCTCTACTTTTAGAAAATTATTTTTCTTGCACGGGAAAATTAAAATATGATTCATGATTATAGTTAGATTGTGTTTGACGTCGCACCATTACAGCGCTATAGATCATTGAGGACGGTCTGGGGCGCAACCCCACGGATGTTATGGACATATGCCACCAAAGTTTTAGACCTGCAAGACGGGGATGGTTATCCCACTTTGGTGGCATCCTGAGGTATAATTTTGATGGGAACATGGATGACATTGCGGCTACGACATATTTTACGTGCACCAGCAACCATTAGTGTACACGAAGGTGTTTGGCCTTTTCGAGAACTGAACCCGCAATCTTCCAATTATGAGCTCGGTGCTCTACCGCCTTGGGTAGCGCAGTACGGATCTAAGCTTGTAAAAAAGAAATAAAAGTGTCATATACTAAAGCTGCAATGCAAAATGGTCTATATTTAAATAAATTCTTTCTATTTAAAATATATTTGTAGAAGTTGTAGAGTATGTAGTATGAATTTGTAAAGTATATATATATATATGTGTGTATAAATATTATATATTTCAATTTGACATTGAATTTGGGGATTTTCATAATAATAGGTAAAGTGAGTCGAGGATAACGCAAAGCCACACTCGGGGGTGGGCGAGCGGAGCGAGCAGAGGGCACAGCCCTCTTGTTTTTAAAAAAGATGTAAGCAGATTTCTTTCTTTTTTTTTTCTTTTTTTTCGGGGGTGGGGGATGCGCAAAAGGAATGTGACTGCTAAGCAAGAAATCTGTTGTATCGCCCGAATTATTAAATAGAAATCCGTTTTATTCTCTTTTAAGTAATTGAAAGTAGGTTTTTAGCTCCTATAAAGTATGATACGATAAAATTCATTTATACCATTCTGTAAAAGAACGCATAATCCACGCATAATTTCTCCTGATGTTCATACTTTAGCTAATTAATGTAACATATATCAGTTGTTTGTGTTTTAAACAATTTAG
Organism: Salticus scenicus; assembly: GCA_963930645.1. Lineage (NCBI taxonomy): Eukaryota > Metazoa > Arthropoda > Arachnida > Araneae > Salticidae > Salticus > Salticus scenicus. Next base: position 167,033,434 of record OZ005661.1, read on the forward strand.
CATTAAAATAAAAATCTAATTTCAAATAATTTGTACTCAAAGTAATACACAGAAATTCTATTTTGCATTGCTTGAAAAAGTACCATAGGTACTAACTTCATAAAATATTATATATAGTTCTTACAACGATGAACTTTAACATACCTACCAAGTTTAAGCTCAATAGAAAATGCAGCAAATGTACGCTGTCATGTTTATCCATTGACATATCCCCATAATCCTACAATCATTAAACTGTACACATTTCGCATGATGATAACCTATAATATACATAATAATTTTGAGTTCATTCGAATGCAGCGTTTAGACACTGTCGTGCGCATAGATATTAACGTTTATCCAATACTCATTCAATAATTTCATGCAACGGTGACCTATATTATACATACCATATTCGAATGCAATCGGATTTCACATTTAGGGGCTACCGCGTTCACTCACATACTTAACTACAAATATAAATGCGGATATCATTGTAATAAAAAAAAAAAAAAAAAAAAAAAAAAAAAAAGCTAAATTGAATTTAGAAGATTCCAAAACTTATTAAAACAAACTTCAGATTATTTGAGATCATAAATCGTTATTTATAAGAATTTTACTTTGTATCCAAGTAAAGGAAAAAAGAAGCTAAATTTAAAATTTTTGAAATCTATGTAGTTGGCGCGTTACCTCTAACACACCTATCGAATTTGAGCTCAATTAAATGCAACATCTAGACGCTGTCGTATTCTTTCACATACATACATTCATATTTCATCTCCGTAAAAATAGACAAAATGAATTCAGGAGACCTCAAAACTCATAGACACACTAAAACTTCATCATTGAATTTTTTCAGGATAACAATACTTTTCTTACATAATATAAAATTGGAATTTAATGGTATGTTTCCTTCCATGATCCGTAATTTCACTAAGATAATAAAACGCTCTATTTTATTTGTGGAGGATTCTCCACGGTACTATTTTTAAAAGCCTATTTTGCGCATGTTTTAAGCATTTAGTACGAGAATGGGCGATAAAGTCGCTCTGTGAATTTCATCTAATTTTTTATGTTTTTTTTTTTTTTTTTTTAATTAATTAACATGTTTTTTATAAGCTTTTCAATTTTTTAATGCAAAATTGTCTTTAATTAATTATATTCTACCTATATTTGTGGAAAAAAGAAAAAAAAAAAAGTTACATTTTTAATTGTTTTATCTATGAATATAAAATTCATTGGGTAGGAACGCCATCTCTTGACTCTTTCATAATTTTTTTGCGTTAAACATCAGAAAATTGAAAATAACTGTAATCTATATTAGCCAATCAAGTTATTGATTGTAAAAGGCACTAATACATGCAGTAGTAATGTTTATGCAAATGTTCAGTTCAATACTTCCAGAACTCTAGGCTGTACACTTATCAAACTGAACGACAAGAAGAAGAAGAAAGTAACCGGAAAATTTCAGGTTTTCAAAGTTACAGTACATCGGCCCCTTATTTCGGATCCGCTTTAAACTTTGTATGTTTCGACATCGACGTAAATGTAAGATAAAAGGTTGTGCAAAAAACCATAGGTCTTGGATGCAGGGGAGATGAGATACAGGTAGCTGAAACGTTTAGGATATTTTGTCGACATAATATACACTAGTAGCGCTTTGCAATTTTAATTTCTTGATTGCAAATTTCATTTGTTTTTATCAACGTTTGTTATAGGTTTATGGGGCGAAGTGCTACCTCGTTCCTAGGTAATCAAATCGAGCCGTGACCTTCACGACCGAGCCCAGTACTCTCCAAAACATGTATATTTTCTGAAATTAAGACATTGAGAATTTTGACAATGTTAATACTTCTTTCTCCTCTATAAACGAACTATAAAAGTAGTTGTCATTTGAAAATAAAGAAAAATAACTAAAAATAAATATACATGTTTCATCGCAGAGATAATATTATTTCTTTCTCTAATTGAAGCATAGTCTTTAATAAAAATTCTTTATTTTTTTTTTATATATATATTTTTTTATTTTACTTATTTTAAATAATTTATAAAGGAAAAATAAGATTTAAAAATTTTTATTCCAAAGTTTTATATATTACAGCGGTTGTATACATATTGTCTATTTTTAATAATAGTATTAATAATAATAATAATAATAATAATAATAATAATAACAACAATAATTTATTCTCAAACTTTTTTTTCTTTTTGGAATCTTCAGAAAATTCCATTTGTGCTGAGAAGGATCATTTTCGCTGCTCTCCAACTCTCTGCATTTATAAGTATCTTGTATGCAATGGTGTCAAAGATTGCCCTAATGGTGCTGACGAAGTTGGATGCGGTAAGTTTGCGCATACTTTTACATTTTAATATAAACTATAAGCTATATGCAATATATATGTGTTTGTATGTGTAATATAAAAACCCCTAATCAGGTCTTTTTATATTAAATTTTGATTTAATTATTATATTTTTTAATAATATTTCAAATCTGTTTTCTTAACCCTTTAAGTGTTATGCCCGTCTTTTTCCGGTTTTGAAATATGTTGCGTAAATGGTCAGGCCCGTCTTTTTCTTGATAAGGATTTTCGTCTCTGAAGCATTGATCCCTTTTTTCTACTCATGTATGTTTTGACATTAATCCTACAGATATTACATTAACCCTACAGGTATTTCCAGGGCTGAGTGGTCAAGCAGACTCTCTGAGTCTCCTTTCGTAGACTCTTTGATTGACATGTGGGTTGAACGGATAAGAAGAGGTTTCGAGCAAATACAATTGATTCCCCACTAGATCCCCGGGGTTGTATCTTTAACAATATTCATGTATGTTTTGGCATTAATCCTACAATTGAAAGACAACTTTTACTTCTTTGCTTTTAAACAAGTACCCAAGATTACTTTTAAAAGGAAATAAATATCTCTCCATGCAGGAAATAAAATTAAAAGGTTGCATTAATAAGCGTAATTGAGTTTTCTACATGTAGGGGTGAAAACTTACACTTAAATAATGTTCTATTATATTAATAATACCATGTAATCTTATGATTTAAAATCATTTATAATAGCTCCGCTTTAATAATTTTCGGTGCAAAATCATTTATAATTATATATATATATATATATATATATATATATATATATATACTAGCAGACCCGGCCACGCGTTGCTGTGACTAAGTTATACGTTGAATTATACGGCTGTAAACTATTTAGTACAGTCAAATTATTATTTACGAACAAAGACGAAAACGTTGTAGCCGATGTAAAAACCCACAGGGTTGAGATTTGAAACTTAGGTCAAAATTTGGAAGCGATTGATAAAAATTTTCGTAGTGTTGATATTAAGCACAAATTAATTTTATTGTAGGGTCCTATAAATTTTAATGGAGAAGTGATATATATTATTTCTAATGCTACTTTGGATAAAATTGCTAAAATGACTAATATATAAATTAAATTCTATTAAAATTTTATTAAATAAAAGTATCCGCGATTGTAATGATCGATAGATGGCGCTTTCTCAGCACTGCAGTTGTTTGTAAACATTATAGACACGTGTGTTCCATTAGTGTTCTTTGTTATTCTACTTAATATTCGTACTATAATTTCTCCGCCATTACATCATGGAAAATTGATTGCTTTTGGAAAAAATACTTCAGTTTATTCAAAGTTCGATCGGAAGTAGATTTTTAACTGAAGTTGAACAAATATTAGTTTCAAATCATCTGATTAATTCTTTACTTCCATTAGCCGAAGCAACTGAAATTTTAAATTTGTCATTTGGAAATAAATGGAAGCTCAATTCTGGATTTCTTGATCCTATGGAGTTAGATTGTAGCACACAACAGTATGTGTTATCTTTTTTACCGTATTTATTCATTTTTATTCAATAAATATATGTGAAACTAAATATCGGCAAGCAATGGCGGACGTATGGAATTCGAATTAAACCACGTTTATTGTAATTTCACCTTAGCCCACCAGAGGGCGAGCATTTCATTACAATCGCGGATAAAAGAAACAGACGATTTTAAAATCAATTTTTATGGAGGAGTGAAATATAATATATGCTATAATGGATAATTTTACTATTAAATGACCTCATCATTTTAAATATTTTAAAGAGGGCAACAGCTGTAGTTATAAAAGGGAAAACAATAAGGCTAAACTAGAAAAATAAGTAAATTTGATTAATATTTTAAAACTTTAAAATTGGAAATCTTATGAAATATTGGACATTTAAAGTAAATACATGTATCATTTTAAATAGAAAAAGATTTTGGAAAAGTTTAGTGTATTTTAACGAAGTGATGAGAAGTTTTTGAGTATGTTAAAATTTTAATAGTAAATTCAAGTTAATAAAGATGGGAAACATTGAGGATTAAGATAAGAATAATTATAAGATTAAAAAAAAAAACTTTTTATACAGTCGGCTGCAAAATTATTCGAGCACTAGCAATAATTCTTGCCAAAAAAAAAGTACACTTAATACAGCTTTGTTAAATAAATCCTTGTCAAGTCATGTTCTTAATCAGTCTAAGAACATGATTCGACAAGGATTTACTTAGCGAAACAGTCTTAAGTGTACTTTTTAAATATAGGAATTATTGGCTAGTGCTCGAATAATTTTGCAGCCGACTGTGTACCATGCTTTTAAATTTTAATATACTAATAACATACTAATTAAAAGGAAAATGATAAATATTCTATCATAGTTTGAAGTCAAATTTGCTTTCAAATGTCTAAATAAAATATCTGATGTAAGATACTAATATTTTGCAGCGGAATAGATTTCATTTCTGTCATCCTTGGCGAAAAAAAATATCGCCAAATTATCTGGCGAAAATATTTAATTCCTTTCAAAAATCATGGTTATTTTAACAACTTATATTAAAAGAGTAATGAATAATATGAAACAATATTTCGTACAATACATATTACATGTCATACATACGTACAATGAATAATACATATTACATTTCGTACAATGCATACATCTGGCATGTATATTTTCGTGTTACGCTTTTGATCGCCAAATAATAATAATAATAATAATAAAAGCCAAGGGCGACAGAGTTTTGAAATTTAAAATTAAAATTTTGTCAATTTGACAGCAAAATAATTCAATCTAACACCCGCGATAACTAATACATATCTATACCCAAATATAAGGATTAAAATCGGGAAATAAATTTCCTCGATTTTTAATAATTTCTTACAAAAAATCCAGTGGGCAATTAACATTGGAAATCTTTTTCTTGGCTGCACAGACGGTCAGTGAGTCACACTTCGCTTGCGTATAGAACTCATAGATATAGTATAGCATATATAGAATAGAGTGATCATTGGGGAGAAAAAAGTTATTCCTTTTCATTTGGGAAAAGAGGACGTTTTTACCAAAATATGGCCGTCTTTCCCCCAGGAAATACACACGGGAATACATACTAATATTTTAGCAAATAAAATTTATGAATCATTTATTTGCTAAAGGGGAATGGAAGACTCCAGATACAGTTTTAAATTCATATTTCTTTCTTTCTTTTCTTTTCTTTTTTTTTTTTCAATACCACTTAATGGCTGTTTCCAAAGCTTTTTTTTTTTTTTTTTTTTCGGCATCAAAAATCTTTGTACGGTAACATGGGGATGAGAGATCTATATATATTACTATATCTATGATAGAACTACATTAGCACTTTATCAATGTGTATAAAATCTTTAAATTGATTATGACGTCAATTTTCGTGAGATGCATAATTTAAATTTTTATAATTTTTTAATGTTCACGTTTGATTAAATGTATTTATTTTTATGTCGAAAGAAAACGAACTCGTATTTTTTTTTTTTTTTTTTTTTTTTTGGCAACAATTAAATTAATGGAACTCACAGATATTTTGGAGCAACTTTAATAAAGGTCTATAATTAACAAATAATTGCAATAAAACAATATTGTGACAATAAATTGAAATAAAAACTATCCTATCTCTCAAGTTGGACCAAACTGCACACAGTGTGCAAAATTTCATTAAAATCGGTTCCTTAGTTTAGGAGTTTACCCCGGACAAACATCGTGACACGTAATTTATATATATATACAGATATTATAAAAAATATAAGTTAAACTATAATTAAAATGAAATCGTTTATAGTTAACGACAGAGTCGTTTCTGCCTTATAATTCTGCAGTTTGATAAATTATAAATCGATGTAATATATATTAGGTATAAGCAAAAGCATACTGCAGGCTAACACCAATGGTAAATGTACCAAAAAAGTCTTTTTTTTTTATCTTTTCTTTTGAGGAAAAAAAAAAAGATAGAAATTATTAAATAAATAATAAATGATAAATAAAAAAATATATAATTGGCGGAACTAGCAAAAAATGGAAACAAAAAAGATAAAATTAATGTTGTTTTAAATTTGTCTTTAACTAAAGTTGAAAACTTTAAACTTACAGTAAATGTAAAATTTAGTAAAAGTAGTAGTTAGATAGTTAAATAATGTAGAAGTTAGGAGTTAAATAGTAGAAGTTAAATAAGGATAAATAAAAATTATTCCAGACTTGGTCTATCTTAACATAAATTAAAAATGAATCTAATACTTTCTTCTTACGCTTATAGAAGAAACTATAAATCAGAAAGATCAAATTAAAATAATAATAATAATAAAAATAGGGAAAGATTTTGGGAGTCAACATATACAGTAGACTGCCAGAAATAAGCATATTACAATCAATATAAACAAATTAAATACACAGTAAAGATTCCAAAGAGGAAAAAAAATGAAGATTGCACTTAATTCAGTGGTGATATTTTATGTGTCGAATTTAATGAGGCAGAGAAAGATAATTTTATTTGAGGTCAAGGTCATTTATGTTTGAAATAAGAAAATAATAATAATAATAATAATAATAATAACTATTCAAAGACTGAAAAAAAAGTTTTATTTTTATTCTAAATATAGTGTTATATATATATATACAGTGGTGGACATAATTATAAGACACCTATCTAATTTGACAAATAGTGAAAGAAAAGAGTCGGAACTTAAAAATAGTTTATCAAATACGTCAAAAACATAAATCTATTCTGTTATCACACGTAATTGCTTTACAGAAATGATATTTTTATAGAGTTCAATAAAAAAAAATTAAAAATAACATGGACAAAATTATAAGACATCCTAACATTTTAATTAAAACACCTGCTTTTTTTTCGAAAATAATGTGCAATATGAAAATTTTCTGCACTCTGTTTTGACGTCAGCAGTTAACTAAAGCAGACGATAACTGATTTCACGCATTTACAAATATGCCACGAGGTACAGAATTAAAAGAAAGTTAAATTCACGAAATTTGGAGACTAAATGGAACTGGTGCTTCAATTAATAATATTTCAAAAGTTATTAAACGCTCTAGATGTGCAATTAGAAATGTTTTGAAAAGAGGAATTAATGGATTGGTGATTAAAAGATCTGGACGTACTCCTTGCTTGTCCTCGAGAGACAGACGCCATGTGCTTTCGCTCGCTACATAGAATAAGATGACCACTAGAGGCATTAAAAATGCTTTGAAACTGAATTGTTCAAGGGGAACTATTCGCATGGTGTTGCATAATTCTTCCTATGTGAAATATAAAAAATTGAAGAAAAAACCACCGCTTCTAAGCCGGCACAAAATGGAGCGTCTAAACTTCGCTAAACAAACTATGGCCTGGACCTCCAAATGGTACTCTGTGTTATTTTCTGATGAAAAAAAGTTTAACTTGGATGGTCCTAACGGGCTTCAATATTATTGGCGTGATTTACGAAGTTTCCTCCGGTACTAATGAGCCGCCAAATGGGTGGAGGCTCAGTAATGGTTTGGGCTGGTTTTTCGGCTCAAGGGAGAACGGATATTGTTTTTGTGCATTCAAGAATGAATTCCGCAAAGTATAAGCGTCTTCTTAAAGATCAACTAGCCATATACGGTGAACTTCTTTGTGGAGAAAACTACACATTCCAGCACGATAACGCGGCTATTCCTGCATCACACAAAACAAAAAATTAGCTTTCAGAGCAAAGTATCAATGTTCTCCCGTGGCCTTCTCGCTCCCCAGACTTAAATCCCATCAAAAACTTGTGGGGGATCGTAGCTCGTGTGGTTTACTGTAATGGGAGGCAGTTTATATGTGTCGAAAACCTAAAGAATGCTATAAAATGTGCTTGGGAAGAACTGTCTTGCTATATTTTGTTAGAATTGATAGATTCGATGCCGAATCGCATCTTTCATGTTATAAAAAACAATGGCGGCTCCACCAAATATTGAATAACCATGTTAGAGGATTTTCTTTTAGACCACTAGGGGGCTCTGCCCCCAGCTCACTCCACTCACAAACCCCCGAAGAAGACTTCGCCTCCTCCCCGACTCACTTTACTTATTCACACATGCAGAAATCTGCCCACCTATTCGCTGCTTTCTTTCACAGAAAAGGAATATTAATATATTAATAGCGCATATTACAAGACAAAAGCAGAAAATTATTATGGAAATCCTCATATCCAATGTCAAATTGAAATATATAACATTTATACATACATATATATATATATATATATATATATATATATATATTAATAAAAAGAAAATCATAATATCTAAACCATTTTGCATTACCGTTGTAGTATATGACCCTTTTTATTTCTTTTTTACAACCTTAAATCCAGACCACGATACCCCAGTCGGTAGAGCGCCGAGCTCGTAATTGGAAGATTGTGGGTTCGGTTCTCGAGCTGACCAAAAACCGTCGTGTACACTAATGGTGTCTGGTGCGCGTAAAATGTATCGTGGCCACAATATCTTCGTGTTCCCATCAAAATTATACCTCTGGGGGCCACCGAGCTGGGGAGCTATTCCCTTCGTGTAGGACCAAAACTGTGGTGGCATGTCTCCGAAACATCTGTAGGGGTGCGTCCCAGAACGCCGCCAATTATCCATAGCGCAGTAATGGTGCGACGTCAATCACAACTTAGCTAATTATCTACCTACCTACAACCATGGATCATATTTTAATTTTCCTGTGTAAGAAGATTAATTTTCTAAAAGTAGAGAAAAAAAAAATGTTATATTTCTTTTCTTTGTTTTTTACATCCATGGTTTTGGGCTGCGGTACCCTAGTCGGTAAAGCGCGGGGCACGTAATTGGAAGGTTGCCGATTCGATACTTGAGCCGACCAAGACCGTCGTGTACACTGATAGTGGCTGGTGCACATAAAATCTGTCGTGGTCGCAAAGTCCTCCATGTTCTCATCCCCATTTTACCTCTGAGGATCACCAAAGCGGAGGGGGATTCCCTCCGTGAAGGTTCAAAATTTTGATGACTTGTGTCCGGAAGATCTTTAGGGGTGCGTTCCAGACCGTCGCCAATTACCCATAGCGCAGTATTCGTGCGACGTTAAATCCAACTAACCTACCTACCTACGTACAACTATGGATCACATTTTAATTTTCTCGTGTAAAATGACTTCATGACAGAAGAACAACGTCACTGGGAGAAACTTTTTTCAAAATTGCAAATAGAGTACATTCAGAAACTTGTCGATTTCAGTTAAGAATTTCTTTTATTAAAATGATAGAAATTTCTAAACGGCTGAAATGTACTCCTTGGAGTACACGGAACACATTGATACCTCTCATGATGCGAAGGACCCTGCCCTCCGTTAGAAGATGCTGTCACAGACAAAAGAAATTGACGCCAGTGACAGTAACTTTTTTTTAATATATCGAGATTAGTGTCTGTATTTGGAAAAAATGGTTGGTGTCTTATAATTTTGTCCATTATGTTTTTAAGTTTTTTCATTGAATTGTATGGAAACATCATTATTATAAAATAATTATATATGATAACAGAATAAATTTATGTTTTTGACGTATTTGATAAAACGCATTTTTAAGCTCTTAATCTTTTCTTTCACTATTTGTCAAATTAGATAGGTGTCTTGTAATTATGTCCACCACTGTATGTTGAACACTGCATTTGGAAAAAACGGTTGGTGTCTTATAATTTTTTTCATTATGTTTTTAAGTGTTTTCATTAAATTGTATGAAAATATCATTATATAAAATAATCATACATGATAACAGAATAAATTTAAGTTTTTGACGTATTTGATAAAACATTTTTAAGCTCTGAATCTTTTCTTTCAATATTTGTCAAATTAGATAGGTGTCTTATAATTATGTCCACCACTGTGTATATATATATTATAATGCACAAGTCAATTATATCAAATGTTTTTATACTTAAATTTTGTATCTTACTTTATAGGGCAAATTTTTATTTTTTAATTGGAAAAACATTATACAATGTAAAACTTCATATATATATATATGTATATTTACTCTTTAATTACTTAATGTTATTATTATTATTATTATTACAAAAAATAAAATAAAAGAAACTGAAATACACAAAAATAAAAAATAAAAAAATGTACAGTTTTTGATCCCGAAGTATGCGTACATATTTTTTTTTTTATTACTGTATATATATACATATATATATAGAGAGAGAGTGAGAGATGGAAAAATAGATAGATAGATAGATTATTATGATCTCTTTTTATACAAATGCAGGGTAAGAGAAACTAGGGTGAGTACCGCACCATATTGTTTATTATTCAAATTAATCGATTTGTAAATTTGATACACATAAATTTATTGGCCTGAATAATATTGAAGGGATGAATTTTATTATTAAGTAATAAGTAAATGATTACATTTTCCCATATTTTTCACGCGATTTTTGATGTTTTATTCACAATATCTCACTATTAGAGATTTAGAACACTTTATAAAATACTTTCTTCGAAAAATAATTCAAGAAAAAATAAATAAAAAATAAATAAATAAAATATGAACTTTTATCAAGTAAACTATTTTGATTACTATTATTTACACAATGGATATTTATTTTTTCAATTGTTAGGATAAGATATTATATTGTGATATCAATTTATGACTGTTTGTTATGACACTTTTAATTATAATTCATTTATTAATATAAAATGCTATATATTTTAATATGATATTTTTTAATACTTTAATTGTATATATATATATATATAACTACTTTATTTTTAGAATATACATATGAAAAAGGTGGAATAAACTTACTACATCTAAATTTTGCAGTTCAGAGGGCATATTATTTTCACATATATAGAGTAATCATGAATTTTAATTCTATTAAATAATATAAATTTAAATATAGGATGGGGCGATGCGAAGAGAATGCCATATAATTAATCCATTGTTTCTTAATATTCTAAAATTCTATAAAGAAATAATTTCTACATATTTTTTTTTCAATAAATAAATAAAAACAGTTATTCTGTAAAATAGAAAAGGAATTTAAAATACGAATCTCGGAAAAATGGTAATGAAAAAAATGGTAAACGGAAAAAATGGTAATTGGAAAAGTAGTACTCTGAAATATCTGTACCATGAATCCATGGTACATTGTCACCAAAAATAAGTATCTAAAAAACATCTGTAATAATAATCTGAAATTTGTATCATTGATTCCATGTTTAATGTTCTTTCGTCAGGGGAAAACTATTTAACATGCAATAATCTTGAAAACTGCTACATGCATGCGAAATGAGTGGTTATTATTAAAATATTATTTAAACTTAAAAAAAAAAAAAAAAAAGATATTGCAGTTCCTGATACATTATGAGACAAATAAGAGATTCGAAATGAGAAATTAATGCACAAACAAATTATTTAGCACGTAATTCAGAGACAGCAAAGATTTTAAAACCCATAAAAGATAGAAATTTGTTTCATACACATTAATAAACGAAAATTAATAAAAATACATATTAGGCTTATTATATTACATAATCCATATTAGCTCTAAATTCCATATTAGTTCTCCATATTAATCCATATGAGTTCTCCACTCGGGGGTGGGCGAGCGGAGCGAGCAGAGGGAACAGCCCCCTTGTGTTTACAAAAGATGTAAGCAGATTTCTTTTTTTTTTTCGGGGGGGAGGGGGGGGGTGCGCAAAAGGAATATAACTGCTAAGCAAGAAATCAATTGTATCGCCCAAATTATTAAATAAAAATCTGTTTTATTGTCTTTTAAGTAATTTAAAGTAGGTTTTTAGCCCATATAAAATATGATACGAGAAAATTCATTTATACCATTCTGTAAAAGAACGTAATACACGCATAATTTCTCCTGATGTTCATACTTTAGCTTATTAATGTAACATATAGCAGTTATTTGTGTATTAAACAATTTAGCATTAAAAATAAAAATCTAATTTCAAATAATTTGTACTCAAAGTAATACATAGAAAATCTATTTTGCATCGCTTGAAAAAGTACCATAGGTACTAACTTCATAAAATATTATATATAGTTCTTACAAGGATGACCTTTAACATACCTACCAAGTTCAATCTCAATAGAAAATGCAGCATTTTTACGCTGTCGTGTTTACTCATTGACATACATATCACCATAATCCTACAATCATTAAACTGTACATTTTTCGCATGATGATAACCTATAATATGCATACTAAAATTGAGTTATTTCGAATGCAGCGTTTAGACACTGTCGTGCGCATAGATATTAACGATTAACCAATACTCATTCAATTACTTCATGCAACGTGACCTATATTATACATACCATATTCGATTGCAATCGGATTTCACATTTAGGGGCTACCGCGTTCACTCACATACTTATTGACAAATATAAATGCGGATATGATTGTAATAATAAAAAAAAAAAAAAAAAAAAAAATTGAATTTAGAAGATTCCAAAACTTATTAAAACAAACTTCAGATTATTTGAGATCATAAATCGTTATTTATAAGAATTCTACTTTGTATCCAAGTAAAGGAAAAAAGAAGCTAAATTTTACATTTTTGAAATCTATGTAGTTGGCGCGTTACCTCTAACACACCTATCGAATTTGAGCTCATTCAAATGCAGCATCTAGACGCTATCGTATTCTTTCACACCCATACATGCATACCTTCATCTCCGTAAAAATGGAAAAAATGAATTCAGAAGACCTCAAAACTATTAGGCACATTAAAATTTCATAATTGAATTTTTTCAGGATAACAATACTTTTCTTACATAATATATAGTTGGAATTTTTAGTGGTATGTTTCCTTCCATGATCCGTAATTTCACTAAGATAATAAAACGCTCTATTTTATTTGTTTAGGATTCTCCACGGTATTTTTTTATAAAAGCCTATTTTGCGCATGTTTTAAGCATTTATTGCGAGAATTGGCGATAAAGTCTTTCTGTGAATTTCATCTAATTTTTTATCGTTTTTTTTTTATTATTATTATTAATAAACATGTTTTTTATAAACTTTTCAATTTTTTTAATACAAAATTGTCTTTAACCCTTTCCTTCCCCGTGATTCCAATTGGAATCATAACATTTCAGATTATCTTTCTTACTATCTAACACTCCCGCTGATTCAAAATGAACAATATTAAAATCTATATACATTTTCCCACCGAAAAATACCTATTTTGGATGACTTCACTATCTTTGTTAATAATTGAAAGTATGTTTTACGCTGTTCTGATAATAATATCGGAATCAGTTTCCTGTTTTGGGCAATTTAAACAAATTAACTGTTTGAAATATTTTTTATTTTATTCTTTAATGTTTATAATATGTATTTTAATTAACTGCAATATGTATTTCTCCAAAATTTTGATATTTTTATTTATTGAAAAGTTATGGTTTTTAATGACATCAGTGGTTATATTAAACATAAATAAACACATATCAGTTGCTTTGTTAGCTGTATTAATTCGTACTCTGCTATGACTTCTATTTAAAAAAAAATATTTATATACATTACGTTTGAAAAAAAATTATGACTAAATATAAGATTTATTGTTTTATGGAGGGAAAAAGTTGGGAATGAAAGGGTTAATTAATCATACTCTACTTATATTTGTAGAAAAAAAAATTACATTTTAAATTGTTTTATCTATGAATATAAAATTCATTGGGTAGGAACGCCATCTCTTGAGTCTTTCATAAAATTTTTGCGTTAAACATCAGAAAATTGAAAATAACTATCATCTATATTAGCCAATCAAGTTATTGATTCTAAAAGGCACTAATACATGCAGTAGTAATGTTTATGCAAATGTTCAATTCAATACTTGCAGAGCTCTAGGCTGTACACTTATCAAACTGAACGACAAGAAGAAGAAGAAAGTAACCGGCAAATTTCAGGTTTTCAAAGTTACAGTACTTCGGCCCCTTATTTCGGATCGGCTTGAAACTTTGTATGTTTCGACATCGACTTAAATGTAAGATAAAAAGTTGTGCAAAAAACCATAGGTCTTGGAGGCCGGGGAGCTGAGATGCAGGTAGCTGAAACGTTCAAGATATTTTGTCGACATAATATACACTAGTAGCGCTTCGTCATTTAAATTTCTTTTTTGCAAATTTCATTTGTTTTTATTAACGTTTGTGTTAGCTTGGCGGGGCGAAACGCTACCGCGCTCCTAGGTAATCAAATTAAGCTGTGACTTCACGACCGAGCCTAGTACTCTCCAAAACATGTTTATTTTATGAAATCAAGAGACTGAGAATTTTGACAATGTTAATACTTCTTTCTCCTCTATAAACGAACTATAAAAGTCCTTGTCATTTGAAAATAAGGAAAAAAATAAACATACATGTTTCATCGCAGAGATATGATTATTTCTTTCACAAATTGAAGCATAGTCTTTAATAAAAATTCTTTAATTTTTTTTATATATATATATATATTTTTATTTTACTTATTTTAAATAATTTATAAAGGAAAAATAAGATTTAAAAATTTTTACTCCAAAGTTTTATATATTACAGCGGTTACATACATATTGTCTATTTTTAATAATAGTATTAATAATAATAATAATATCAATAATTTATTCTCAAACATTTTTTTTCTTTTTGGAATCTTCAGAAAATTCCATTTGTGCTGAGAAGGATCATTTTCGCTGCTCTCCAACTTTCTGCGTATATAATAATCAACTATGCAATGGTGTCAAAGATTGCCCAAATGGTGCTGACGAAGATGGATGCGGTAAGTTCACGCACACTTTTACAATTTAATATAAACTAGAAGCTATATCAAACATATATGTGTGTGTGTGTATAATATAAAAAACTCTTATCAGGTCTTTTTATATTAAAATATGGTTTAATTAATATATTCTTTGATAATATTTCCAATCTGTTTTCTTAATCTTGTTAAAAACTAAAACATTTGCAAAATTAATCTTTTTTATTGTATTTTTATTTTTATTTTTTATTTTTTTAATCATTTAATTTTTCACTCTATATACAGATAATCCAAATTCTTTTACAGACGCATAGATTAAAAACAATTAACTAACTGAATTTACATTACTACTCCCTTTATAATCGTGGGACAATATGACGTCATACATGTAGTTTTATCCGTAGTCTCTTTTCAATTCTCCCCACATAAATATCCGTACATCCGTGATCTGATGTATTTTTATTAAGACGCATGAGTAAATGACTCTGTATTATATTTTTCATCGAACTCTATAACTTTGCCGTCTCTTGCTACGTTGGAAACTATTGCAAATATTCTACGTTTCTAATAAACCTTTTTGGAATATAGTGACTTCTGCAAATGCACTAATGACTGCATGTTGTAAAAGACCATAATGTACCATTGCACACACACATACATATTGTAAAATACCATTCAAGAGCCCCGTCATTCTTTAAAGAGAATCGGAATATATCTGCGGAGGGGGACGATAAACCGTAAGAATCTCAAATGTATAGAAATTGACATGTATTTTCCTGCTAAAGTAAAGTGGCATAAAAATAATTTTAAAACAAAGCATGCATATAAAGTTGCAATGATAAAATAAATAAATAAAATGATATCTAGTTAATTTTTTCTTAAGCGGCAGTCAACTAACCGGAAAAAATAGAAAAATCCTTTTCCCACTTGAAATAAATTATTAAAAAAAAAATACCGTTGTTTTAGGAAGCGTACGTTTCTCATTTTTAAATTATCACAGATTTCGTTTTATTATAAAACAAACCAGTGCTCATATTTGTAAAGACGGATAACAAAAAAGAAATAAATAACGTAAAAAACCGCCTCTGTTCTGAAAGACTCGTCGGCTGAGAGTGTATGTGTGTGTGTGAGGGGGGGGGCGGACACTTATTCAGTATTTTCTGAATAAACGAAATTCAGGCTAAAAATATGGGGGGGGGCACTTTTTCGGTATTTCATGGTGTAAGTTGACCAGCGACAGTGTCATTTTGGGAACATAAAATTTGAAATTTTCTTCTCTCCCGCAATTTATAAATTTAATATCTGTCCTAACGAAAATTTAATTTTGGATAAGCGCCTCTTTCTCTTTCTCTTTTTTTTTATTGGATGTTGGGAGATATAATGCTTCATTCAGTGTGGTGTGCCATAGAATAATATATTTTTTTGCTTTTTGCTTTATTATTTTCTTTTCCCGTTTCCATCGAGGAATTGAAATACATCACGAGAATTTAAGTAACTAGTACAATAAAGGAAACTCATAAGCCATTTTCCTTTTGTCAAAGTGACGTTTATTTTAGATTATAAAAAAAAAAAAAAAAAAAAAAAAAAAAAAATGCTAGTTAAAATTATTTGTTATCGTCATCAAAAAATTGATGAACTGGACCTTATTACCTAAAAGGCTGGGGAAGCAAGAGCTTAATCTCTGAAATTTAAGGGGAGTAGGAGTCCCAAAATAATTGAAAAGTAACGCTTTAATATCGATTTTTCATATTGTCACTTAAGGAATAAATTTGTCTAAAACAAGACAAATTGCTTATTATTTGGGAAAGTTCATTCCACAGGTTAAAAAAAAAAAAAAAAAAAAAAAGGAATTTCGATGCCGGTAAATATATTCAGTAAAAATCTATAACATACTAAATACGTTTGGAATTAATACTATGAAAACAATGCATTTTTACAGCTGGTTTGGCGTGAAATCATTTTGCTCAACCCTTCATGTGGTTTTAAAGCAACACAAGCATGAATGCAGTGTGGGAGCAGAAAATGTTGCTGCACCGAGACGTGCCACATTTTTTTATTCGATACAAACTTTTCCCAAGTCACTTCAATTCAAAACGGTTACTCCAGAATGGTTTGTGCCTTTCTTTCGTGATTTTAATTTGCAATTAAATATACCCTGAAATATTTTTATACAAAAATATATAGGAGGGAATATAACTTAAATTAGAATTATGCTAAGTAACTTTTGGATTGGTTAATTGGTTGGGTTTTACGTCGCACTAGTGCTGCGCAAATGGGCAATTGGCGACGGTCTGGGACTCACCCCTAGAGATGGTCCGGAGACATGCCATCGCAATTTTGATCCTCCACGGAAGGGATGGCTCCCCCGCTTTGGTGACCCCCAGAGGTATAATTTTAAGTAACTTCTGGAAACAGAATTCATAGTATAAATAACTTCCTTGACAATGTGTATATTAAAACAGGAATAAACTACTACGTCAGAAACGCCAAAGAAAAATTATTGAGGTGCATACAGCTGTTTCGGTAGCCTAAAGCGTACCGTCATCAGTGCAAAAAAATAATTCTGAATCTGGAGAAGTACTCGTATATATAGGAGAGGGACCGGATTTAGTTCAACCAATAGGATTACGGAAGAGGTGGGGAGTGTGGCCAATAGGAATTAAGGAATGTGTAGCTGTGTAAACAGTAGAAAAATTAAGGAAATGTGGACTGAATGTAAAATTTCCAACAATCAGACAAATAGGGAACAGCGAAATCACAATTTACAAGGTTTTTAAAAATTTTATAAATATGAAAAGCTTCAAAGAAATCGAGTTCATGAATGGATTTAGGTCTGCAAATTATTTTAGCTGAATTAAATTTAAAATTATGATTTTCCTCCCAGCAATGTTTAGAAATAGCCGATTTATAGGTTTCTTGTTTGCGGACGTAATTCATATGTTCTTTTAGACGAAATTTAAGACTGCGTTTAGTTTGGCCAATATATGATAAACCACACTGACAGGATATACTATAAATGCCCCAAGAATTATGCATATCAATAGGATCTTTTAACTGAGAAAAGGTGAGTTTATTGGAAGGCGAAAATATTATTTTAAAATCATATTGTTTGAGAATTTTAGCTATGGTTTGACTGGTTTTAGAAAAATAGGGTAAAACAATACTGATATTAGAAGTGACTGATTTAGTAGACGAAATACGAGGGAGTTGTAATTTTTGGATAGCTTTGTCTATAATGGAAGGGTCATAACCTCTGTCAATTGCGATGGCTTTCAGGTATTTAATTTCAGATTTAAATAAAATAGGATTTGAACAAATATTAAGGGCACGGTTTACAAAAGTATAGAAAGCAGCCATTTTTTGGTTAGGTGGGTGACATGAACGCGCATGGGGAGGAAGGGAGACTGCAAAATTTTTACGATAGACAGTGGTTGAAAATCCATTTACAGTGCGAGAGACGAGGGTGTCAAGAAATGGAAGGGAGCCATTATTTTCTATTTCATATGTAAACTGGAAATTACTGTCAATTGAATTTAAGGTTTCTAAGACATGGTCAATATTGTGAAGAGATGTGTCAATAAGCGTGAAGGTGTCGTCAACATAACGGGTCCAAAAAGGAAAAGATATTTTCTTAAAAAGCTTGCTTTCGAAATAGTGCATGTAAATGTCTGCGAGAATTGGGGAGAGAGGGGAACCCATGGCTAAACCTTCAGACTGACGATAGAATTTATTTTGGAAAGAAAGAGTGGTTTGTGATAAACAAATGCGGGTAAGAGAAATTAATTCTTGTATTTCAAAAGAGGTGAAATGAAACTCTTTTAATCTATTTTCGAGACAACAGAGGGCGCCACTTATTGGAACATTAGTGAAAAGTGATTTTACATCAAAAGAAACCATAGTGAGATTAGTGTGAGGGCAATTTTGAATATTTTTTGCAAAATTTGTGGAATTCTTAACAGTATAACTATTAGCAGCAAGAAGTGGAGCAAAAATTGTGGTGAGAAATTTAGCTAGATTATAGGAAGCAGTACCGATATTAGAGACTATTGGACGAAATGGAATATTGGGTTTGTGAACTTTTGGTAAAGCATAAAATCTGGCACAATTAGCAATAGAAGGGATAAGATGGGATTTAGTCGAGTTCAATAATAGTATCTTTTCCTTTTTGGACCCGTTATGTTGACGACACCTTCACGCTTATTGACACATCTCTTCACAATATTGACCATGTCTTAGAAACCTTAAATTCAATTGACAGTAATTTCCAGTTTACATATGAAATAGAAAATAATGGCTCCCTTCCATTTCTTGACACCCTCGTCTCTCGCACTGTAAATGGATTTTCAACCACTGTCTATCGTAAAAATTTTGCAGTCTCCCTTCCTCCCCATGCGCGTTCATGTCACCCACCTAACCAAAAAATGGCTGCTTTCTATACTTTTGTAAACCGTGCCCTTAATATTTGTTCAAATCCTATTTTATTTAAATCTGAAATTAAATACCTGAAAGCCATCGCAATTGACAGAGGTTATGACCCTTCCATTATAGACAAAGCTATCCAAAAATTACAACTCCCTCGTATTTCGTCTACTAAATCAGTCACTTCTAATATCAGTATTGTTTTACCCTATTTTTCTAAAACCAGTCAAACCATAGCTAAAATTCTCAAACAATATGATTTTAAAATAATATTTTCGCCTTCCAATAAACTCACCTTTTCTCAGTTAAAAGATCCTATTGATATGCATAATTCTTGGGGCATTTATAGTATATCCTGTCAGTGTGGTTTATCATATATTGGCCAAACTAAACGCAGTCTTAAATTTCGTCTAAAAGAACATATGAATTACGTCCGCAAACAAGAAACCTATAAATCGGCTATTTCTAAACATTGCTGGGAGGAAAATCATAATTTTAAATTTAATTCAGCTAAAATAATTTGCAGACCTAAATCCATTCATGAACTCGATTTCTTTGAAGCTTTTCATATTTATAAAAATTTTTAAAAACCTTGTAAATTGTGATTTCGCTGTTCCCTATTTGTCTGATTGTTGGACAGTGGACAGTTGGACAGTGGACAGTTGGACAGTTGTAAGGAAATGTGGACATTCAGTCCACATTTCCTTAATTTTTCTACTGTTTACACAGCTACACATTCCATAATTCCTATTGGCCACACTCCCCACCTCTTCCGTAATCCTATTGGTTGAACTAAATCCGGTCCCTCTCCTATATATACGAGTACTTCTCCAGATTCAGAATTATTTTTTTGCACTGATGACGGTACGCTTTAGGCTACCGAAACAGCTGTATGCACCTCAATAATTTTTCTTTGGCGTTTCTGACGTAGTAGTTTATTCCTGTTTTAATATTCCAACGCCAAGTCTCCTGCTATTAAATGTGTATATTAGTTTTTATAATATATAGATTGAGAGAGGGTGTAGCAGTAACAATCTATATACATATCTGATAATCGTAATCGTTTCAGATGAGTGCGCATCCGAATGTCCTATTCATGTACTATTAATAGACAGTTGTTGTTCTGTTCTGCTATTGTGATGTAGTGTAGGGGTGGTCAGCAGAGTATTTTTTTGTAGCTCGTGAGTAAACTAACGATATTTAAAGTTTGATATATTTGGTTAATAGATTAAAAATTAAAATCCGTTCAAACATTTTGAGGTGAAAATACCTTTTCAAAAATAATAGTAGCTAAAGAGTCACATTGTTATAATGAAGTATTATTAGATCCATTATTAATTCTTTTCATTATAGTTATTAATGTATAGTCTTAAAATTTTCACGATTCTATTGTTAATTTATGTATCAGAATAATTTAAATTAAAATATTCTGCTCCGAATGTTCACCCTGAACATCTTCTGAAAAATGTATATACATACATGATACATACACTCATAAACATATATACACAGATACATTTATATATATACACAGTGCGGCCCGCTTCAATAAAATTGATTTCCAATGCGGCCCACTAAGTGTTTTGTGTTGGACAGGCCCAATGTAGTGTTCGTGTATCTTTTGATTTTCGTGCCGACCTGTAGATAAACTTTATGTGTCTATAAAAACCTGCCCTTTCATTAATGTTTAAAACTACACACACTCTACTGCAAGATGATTCGATTTAGAAGCTATTTTACATGCTTATATGTGTTTCTATGAAGCTCGTTTTAAAGTAAAGAAAATTTTTTTTTATTATCTTTGTACTATTACTCCATTATTATACTTTATGCCATTACTAGCGAACTTTGCCCGCTTCGCTGGTGACTATATTTAATTGAATAATAAAAAATAATCACTATTTTCACTTTATAAATAAAAACTTAAATATATATATATATATATATAGTACTAGCTAACCCGTCCGGCTTCGTACGGTTGAACAAATTTTAGCTAAAAATGGATCGATATAGAAAAGATCAATAAATATATCAGTTTACGTGTTTGTGAGGGAAAATTAATAACTGTTTAAAAACTTGTGACTTTCTTTTTGGCATACTCCTAAGAAAATTTCCTAAAAAGAACAAATTTCGAGAGACAGAAAAATTTAAATTACATGAATTAAAAATTAATATGTACGTAAATAGATAAGATACAGCATTGCTAAAGGACCTCCATGACGACATTTTACTTATTTATATATTAATTCGGGTCTAGTACGATTTCCCGACACTCAGTTTCCCGACAACTCAGTTTCCCGACGCCACTTTCCCGACAGGTACGTTTTCCCGACAGCTCACATTCCCGACAACTCAGTTTCCCGACAGCTCACTTTCCCGACAGGTACGTTTTCCCGACAACTCACCAACTCACTTTCCCGACAGGTACGTTTTCCCGACAGCTCACTTTCCCGACAGGTACGTTTTCCCGACAGCTCACTTTCCCGACAGGTACGTTTTCCCGACAACTCACTTTCCCGACAGGTACGTATTCCCGACAGCTCACTTTCCCGACAACTCACTCTCCCGACAACTCACTTTCCCGACAACTCACTTTCCCGACAACTCACTTTCCCGACAGGTACGTTTTCCCGACAGGTACGTTTTCCCGACAACTCACTTTCCCGACAGCTCACTTTCCCGACAGCTCACTTTCCCGATAGGTACGTTTTCCCTACAGGTACGGTTTCCCCACAGCTCACTTCCCCAACAGGTACGTTTTTCCAACAGCTGACTTTCTCCAATGACATTTCTCGGTATTTCGCTTGTTTACAGATTTTTCTTAATAAGAAATAAGACGGATTAAAAAAAACAATAAAAATAATGCTGAATACGTAATTCTATTTGATTATTATTTAAAATGAATTTTAAATAATGCTTTACTTTTTTATTCAAAATGCAAAAAATAAATAAAAATATTGCTCTTCCAATTTCCTGCTTTTTAAAACAAAACTTCCACTCTTTAATATATGTCTGACATATGGAAATGAGTTTTTCTAAAGAAAAAAAAATAAACATTAGTTTCCGTATTTGAATCAAAAGTGGGTACTTTTGTAACATATTTCTGAATGCATGAAATTAAGAGATTTTCGTAGTCAATTATAAAAAATTGAAAGGTGTTTCATTTTTATTTAATTATTTATTTGTTCAGAAAAATGGTGCTAAATGTGTTATTTATTATTTCAATGTTTTAATTAACTTCCATTCTTGTTTGTTTGTTTGTCCGGTACAAATCTTGCAATCTATTTTTAACTAACTTTCCTACTACATAGAGATAGACATTTGGAACTTTCACAGTAGCTCAAAACCCGGAGACAACGGAGTCGAAGTCAAATTTTTCGAATTTTCGAATAGTTTTCTTTTCTTTAATTATAATACGAAAATAATAAGCTCTTAATAGCAATAAAATAGCCACTAAAATATTAGCTATAATGTAATTGCTGCCAAAAAAAAAAAAAAAAAAAAAAAATACATCATTTTCTTTCAATAAAAAAAAAAAAAAATACATTTAATTCAACGTGAACGTTAAATGATTATAAAAAGTTAAATTATGCATCTCACAAAAATTGACGTAATTATCACTTTAAAAATTTAAAACACAATGGTAAGTGCTAATGTCGCTTTTGTCATGATGCTAATATACGTTGTTCTAAAAAAAGTAATATTTTATTTTTAAAACCAACTTTTTTTTTCACTATTATTATTATTATTTTACTGAACTGAGTCCTCTTGCTTAATTATTGCTTAAATATTATTTTTTATCCCCGCGTATTTTATAAATGATTCATCAGAAAATTTAAAAACGTGGTATATAAAAAGTTTTTTTTTTTTTTTTTTTAATCTTATAATTAGTTTTACTTTCTCTTACCAATAAGGTAGAGAAAGTATTTTGTTTTAGGGTCAAATTTTTAAACGTGAGTTTTTGTTATATTTTCACGTTTTGATGTCCCCTGAATCCGAAAAACATATTTTTAGTGGTTGGTCTGTATGTGTGTCTGTCTTTGTGCCTGTTATCAGCATATCTCAAGAACTAATAGTAGCAGAAATTCCAAACTTGGTATTTTAAGTGTGTATCATACAGGGATACTACACTAAGCTTTTCGTTGAGAGGAAGCGAATGGTTCGTGTACAGGGACATCCAAGAGAATTCATATACATTACGTCTATGTGGGAAATTGAAGTAAAGTTTAACGTCTATAGGCTGCACTAAACCAAATGAAATTAATATATATTTTTTATAGGCGTAAAAACATGTCTCATGCAGAATATGGTAGGGATATCATTCACTGTTCGTTTACAGGGCTACACAAGAGAACTATATTATAGTACGACAATAGTTGAAAATTGGTGGAAACGTAATTTAGGTTCTGCCGTGTATTATTACTATAGAATTGTGTTTAGGTGCACCATGTGGTTTGTACATAATCTTCAAAAGATATACAGGGTTGCAAATATTTAAGCGATAACATTCTTTTTTATTGTAAGCGGAAGTACTTTACTATAATATTTTACCATGTGCAGGAAAGCTGCTCAGGAATGGAAATGAATTCTTCATAGACATATGATAAATAATGTATGTTTTTAAGCTAAATATTCATCTTTTTTTTGTGTAGTTACACGTTTTGAGGTTTTCTGATTACCAAAGTCAAGTTTTTTAAAGTTTGATCTTTGTCTGTGTCTTTTAGAGAAAATTAAAAATGAATAATTTCAAGAGGTCCAAAAGTTGTATTTTCAAATTAATATAAATTTGTTGCTGGAAAAGTTTGATCAAGATTGATAAATTCCAAGGAATGTTGCGTGTGAAAGTTATCTGAATGATTTTAAGTGAACTGTTAATTTTAGTAACAGATTTAAATTTTATATAAATGTAAGTGCAGTAATGAAATTGGGGGTTGAGGATTGGCAGTAGCTCCTCTCACAGAGAACTAATTATCATATAAAACTCTTTCGAAGCCTAATTTGAATTGTTTTAACATAGGTTTTCATAACAGTACTCGTTATATTACCTCTTAATTTCCAACCGGTATTTATAGTACTAAATTTCAGGGAAAGAGAAAGTCGTGTGAGGGACACACCAGATTTTTTATTTTAGCAATACGATATGCAAAGAAAAAATCAACTTCAGCAGGCAATTTATTCTTACTCTGGAAGTAATCCTTTCCTTTTACTACACAATCTGTATTCGAATTTCATTTATTTTTATAGTAATGTCAGTAAATTACATGCATTTATGTTCTTAAAATAAATAAATAAATAAATAAATAAATAAATGACTGTTTTAAAATATCGAAACGAAACTATTAAAAGTTTTTTTTTTTTTTTTTTTTTCTTCATTTTATTTCATTTTTTTATTTATTTTAAGTCTGATTTGTTTTAAACACATTTAAAGTTAAAGCCAACTTTAAAGTGTTTAAGTCTGTATAACTATTCTTCATAGTATTAGAATTATATTAGTAGTTTTTAGCAATTGTGTGCGTATGTGTGTGTGTGTGGAATCTTCTAACTATCATATCTCCGAAACTATTAAAGATGGAAGTACAAAACTTCAGAATTGGTACAAGTCTAGTACACAAATGAATTTTCCAAGTTTTGGTGAACATTAGAAGACCGGAAGGGGGTGATTGGTAACCGGAAATAAGACTGAAAGTCCGTATCTGAAAAACGGCTTAAACGGTCCTCTTCAAAGTCGCTATGTAAACATTCTATTAAATGTCCTTTCGAATGATATAGTTTGTTAGTTCAGGAAAATTGATAGGCGTTCTCTATAAATAGCTCAATTTCAGGTCTCGCAAGTGCGTTCCTTTAAAAACGGTTGTATGGATTTTTTTGAAACGCGTCATTTTAACTCCCTCTTAAATATCCTTTTGCATGTAATTATTGTTTTCCGGTCAATAACTGAGTATGCTAAGTTTTGGTAAAAGTCGGTATCTCAAAAACGGCTCTAATGATTTTTTTGAAGATTGCTACATAAATGAATTTTAGATATTCTTTCTCATGTACTATGTGCTTATTAGAAGAAAATTAATTGCCATCCAGCTTAGGTAGGTAGGTTAATTTTATATCTTGTAAAGTGTTTTAAAACTAGTTGGCATAGGTGGACTCTACTCAGTTCCTCATCACATTTATGTTATCATAAATTTCTAGTGCGAGACATATTATAATCATGTTAAAAGAAATGAATTTGACCAAAGCTTGATACAGTGACAGAATGAAATCCCCGCCTAATAGGCTATCCACCATTCACTTCGATATATTTATCTTATTCTAATCTATTAATTTATTTTATCAGGGTCAATTCTGTTGTTTAGTTTTCATGCTACTATTTCCAATGCAATAATCCTCAAAATTCATATTTATATGAATTCAATTTCGCTATATTGATAAAATCGTAAATTACGAATAATTTACGAAATTTTCCAATTAGCATATTTGTATTCACTCATGTTCAAACAAATATCATAAATGTAATTTTGAAGTTGTCTAATGTATTCATGATCCTCAAAATGGAAGCTTGTGCTCAATTTTGCCTTATTCTGACATGTTAAGTAAATCGTAAATTCCAAATAACTTACGAATTTTTTTAATTGGAAAATCCATAGTCTATGATATTTATGCCAGTATCCAAAATAATATTTAAAAAGTGGTTTGACATCTTTACGATGAAAATATCCCTCAAGATTGACGTCTATGTGAAATTTTGCTCTATTGTGCCATGTTAAGAAATTCGTAAGTTTCCAATAACTTACGAAATTTTTATGTTGGAAAATTCATAGTCATTAATATTCATGACAGTGTTCTAAATAATATTTCAAAAGTAGTCTGACATCTTTACGATGGAATATCTCTAAAAATTGACGTTTATGTGAAATTTTGCCCTATACTGCCATGTTAAGAAATTCGTAAATTTCCAATAACTTGCGAGATTTTCAAAGTAGCATATTTATAGTAAATGGTGTTCATCCCGGCATCAAAACTGATATTTTAAAACAGTTCCGATATTTTTACAGTAAAAAGTTTCTATTTAATGCACGGTTAAGTGAATTTTTTTCCTATTCTCCCATGTTAAGAAAATCGTAAATTTCTAATAACTTACGAAGTTTTTTAATTCGAATGTTGCAAATGAATGAGGTTCTTGCCAGTATCGAAAGTAATATTTTAAAACTGATCTGACCTCTCTGCGATCATTTGTTCGTGAGATATCGTGTAAACAGATTAACGGACTAACACACTAACGGACTAACACACTAACGGACTGACACACTCACAGACACCCTACAGACAGACACCGTACAAATTTTGTCATTTTCGGATTCCTCACACCTGAAAACGTATAAAAAAGTTAAAAAACCGAGGTCGAAATTTTTCACAATTACCTAAGTTCCCCATACCTATAGTATGATGGGGAACTAAAATAACTACCAATCTTTGAATGGTAGAATACTTTACAAATCTTAACACGTGTATTAAGTTTCTCATTCCGAAAAAAAAAAAAAAAATAGGTTTCTACTTCATTATGCCACTTTATTGTCTTTTGATTAACTCGAAAAAAAAAAGCCTATATTAGGTATAATACAGCATGTAATTTTTACCCAAACACACCAAACGCAAAAAAATTTTATATAGAATATTACTTACAGTTTTCTGAAGATGTTACAAATTGTTATGCAATTTCTGTATATTTCTCACATAGACAATATTGATATCTTTTCCAGATACAATTTATTTATTTATTTTAAGGATGATGAGATTATTGCTTTAAGAAAAAATAGATTACTAGAAAGCGGTTTTGCTTTTGGTAACAACTTAAAAAATATATATATTAAAATGAAGTTGCGCTCTGGTACTCACATTACCGTTCGCAGAGCTACAAAACTTGGCATGTGGGTACCTGAGACCCTGCAGGTGTGCATATTATCGAGATTTTTTCGAATTTCAAATAAGAATTTTTTTTTTAAATGTATTTATTTAATTATTTATTTATTTTTTCGATTTTAAATATTGGCTTCTATTTTTCATAAATTTATTTTTCCATTGTAATCGTCTGCGAATCTTAGCAACGGCTGTTATGCTATTTATTTTTTATTTAACACATTCATTTGAAAGCGAAATCTTTTTATTTTTTATTTATTTTTTTATTATTGTTATATTTATTGACAATAGAACGGTAATGCAGTAGAAAAAATTCTGATGTAGTCACCACATGACTTCCTTATAAAACTATAGGAATATACATGTTTTTATGAAAACATTCACAGTTTTGTGTGAGGTAACTGATTCATAAATAAACAGGCAGGTGGCAGGTTCCAGTCCACGAACATTCTACCCTTTCATGGTCATGAACGCGTATACGCGGTCAGAGTTTTTTTTACTCCTGAATCATTTACTTATTGCAACGAATTTGCTAAATAGAAAACAATCAGTTTCTCAGAATTCCGGATAAATTTGTAATATTATTAGTACTTAATGACTTAAAAATATATAAAACACATTCCACTAAAATGGCTTCGAAACGAAAAAAATAAAAATGGCGTGACCATGAATGGGTTAAAATAAAAACAAAACAAGAAAAAAAGGAAAACTCCTACTCCAATCAAAAAAGGCACGGTAATACGATTACATATACCACCGAGACAAATATAGTAGTTTTTTCAGGAATAGTACTCCACGGCTTGTTACAGAATCTCTCAATGGCAAATGTGCAACTTGGAGTTCAACGAAAATCGTTCGAGTATAGACGGCCCAGTTTTGTTCTCTGGCAAAAATTACAATCAAGAAAAGTAAATTTTACCAAAAAAAAAATTTACTCAGTTAAAATAGAGAAAGGGTTTCTGGCTATCCTGAAACAAATCTGCCGCAAAATTTTATGGCTAATCTCGCCATACTGCAAATTAGTATCCAGCGTAGATTTTTGGTCTTGGCATTGAATTTGGCGAGTTGGCGAATAAATGTGACAAAAACTTGTAGTTTAGGGTTGCCAAAGTTTGGAAGCTCTAACTGCAATAATAAGAGAGTTCTGGAATATTCTGGAAAAATCAATTGGTTTATTGCGCAGAACTAAATTCTTCAAAAGTTCTATAAATGAGTTACAAAACTATTAAAAATAAAAAGCATTCGTCGACTAGAACCTGCTTATGTCTTTACAAATTACTTTCTACACGCATACGTGTCGACAACTTTCATAATAATAATTTCATAATAATAATAAATTCGTAATTCAACTTTCATCATCATCATCATTACGGGCATTACTGGCTCTATCATTACTTTATTTTGAAATCTCTACGTTGGTAGGTCATATATAATGGCCAACACTTTTGTATATTTTCCATTATGAATATCATTTTCGTAAATATCTCCAAAACGGTTAATCACAGAAAGACCAAAAAGAGATGTGCACAACTAGATGCTATAACAAACCTATATACCAATTTGCAACGTTCTACGTCCAACCGTTTTTGAGTTATGTGAGATACAAACACACTCACACACACACACACTACAGACTAAAGTTTAATATACTAATATATATTACACTAGCAGGCAGCGCCCGCTTCGCTGGTCCCTATTTTTAAAAGAATCACTACAATTACTGAATTCTCAAAATTGCATTAATTTTTATCACGTGAAGAAAAAAAGAGAAACAAAATCTGATTGGGAAAAATGTCGCACTGGGTTCTCACTGCCTTCGGAAAAAATTCCCAAAATGCTCTAAATCTTATTTCTATTATTTTCCCCCTTCGCCCCCCCTTCCGTCTATCCTAATAATTTTACAAATTCGAAAATATCTGCAATCGATTTGTAAGTATCAAAAACCTCTATGCACCAGTTTTGAACGAAATATCTCTATTTTTATTTTTTGCCCCTCTGCTCCCCTTCCCGCCCCTCCCAATAATTTTAGAAAATCTAAAATATCCGCAATCGATTTGTAGGTATCAGAAACTTCTATGTACCAATTTTGAATGATCTAACTCTATTTTTTTTTTGCCCCTCAGCCCCCAACCCCACCTTCCCGGCTCTCCTAATAACTTTACACTTTCGAAAATATCCCCATTTGACTTGCAGGCCTCTAAAACCTATCTGTACCAATTTTGAACGGCCTAACTGTACTTCTATTTGTTTTTGCTCATAGCCCCCCTTACCGCTCCACCCCCCTTCCCGCCCCACCTAATAATTTTACAACTTCGAAAATATCCGCAATCGATTTGTACGTATCGAAAACCTCTATATACCAATTTTGAACGATCTAACTCTATTTTTATTTTTTTGCCCCCCCCCCTCTCCCCCCCCTCTCCCCCCCACCTTCCCGGACCTCCTAATAACTTTACACTTTCGAAAATATCCCCATTCGACTTGCAGGCCTCGAAAACCTATCTGTAAAAATTTTGAACGGCCTAACTGCATTTCTATTTGTTTTTGCCCCATAGCCCCCCCTTCCCGCCCCTCCTAATAATTTTACAACTTCGAAAATATCCGCAATCGATTTTTACGTATCGAAAACCTCTATATACCAATTTTGAACGATCTAACTTTTTTTTTATTTTTTGCCCCACCCCCTCTCCCCTACCCCCCCCCCCCCCCCTTCATGCCCCACCTAATAACTTTACACAATCGAAAATATCCTCATTCGACTTCCAGGCCTCTAAAACCTTTCTGTACCAATTTTGAACGCCCTAACTGTATTTCTATTTGTTTTTGCCCCTTAGCCCCTCCCCCCCCCTTTGCTCCTCCACCTGGGGGCTGAATTTCTAAAATTCCAGAAACTGGTTTTTAGATATTTGCATTAGCTATATTTTAGGGCAAAAATTTCACGTATATCTATTTTTTTGTTTGAGATATATAGGATTATGCGAAATCACGTTTTACGCATGTGAAATCACGTTTTGCCCCCCGGCCCCCTTGAGGACCAAATTTGGAAAATTCCAGAAATTGGTTTTTAGACATTTGTATTAGCTATATTTTAAAGCACAAATTTTACGGATATCTGTTTTTTTGTTTGAGATATGAAGGATTTTGTGAAATCACGTTTTGCCCCCCCTCCCCCCTTTGGGGGACGAATTTTTTAAAATCGCGTCTTAGTGGATGCCTACGTCATAGAAAGAATATTGTCACGAAATTTCATGCTTCTAGGTCCAGGGGTTTGGTCTGGGCGTTGATAGATCACCCCCTTACTCACTCACTCACTCACTCAGAAAGTGTTCTTTTATATATATAGATTGTAGTAGAATTCATAGTTGAAAAGAGTAAAAAAATAAAATAAAATAATGAAAAAGTGAGTTTCCGGCAAATGAGTTGTCAGGAAAGTAAGCTGTCAGGAAAGAAGCAGTCGGGAGAGAAAACTCTCTTGAAAACGAATCTGTCGGGAAAGTGAGCTGTCGGGAAAGTGAGTTGTCGGGAAAGCGAGCTGTCGGGAAAGTGAGCTGTCGGGAAAACGTACCTGTCGGGAAAGTGAGCTGTCGGGAAAGTAAGCTGTCCGGAAAGTGAGCTGTCGGGAAAGTGAGTTGTCGGGAAACCGTACCTGTCGGGAAAGTGAGCTGTCGGGAAAACGTACCTGTCGGGAAAGTGAGTTGTCGGGAAACTGTACCTGTCGGGAAAGTGAGTTGTCGGGAAACCGTACCTGTCGGGAAAGTGAGCTGTCGGGAAACCGTACCTGTCGGGAAAGTGAGCTGTCGGGAAAGTGAGCTGTCGGGAAACTGACTTGTCGGGAAACTGAGTGTCGGGAAATCGACTTGATCCCATTAATTCTTATGTTTAATTTTATTGCTATTTATATCTTCTTCTTTTTTTTGACCATTTTAAAAATGTACTAAGATGAATATCTCTATTGCGTAAGTAAAGCCATTGGCGAGGAACGTTTGAGATATTTCAGTGCTAAACTTCAAATTTCGAAAAGGTATCTATATTAATAGAAGAAATAATTTGCCTGTCTGTGTTTGACGTACAGTGCAAACTATGGCACGTTTAGTTTAGAAATTCTTTTCTATAAAAAGAAATACGTGTATATTTGCAACATATATTTTCGATATACCTATTAGAACTTAAAAATTACGTTTGATGCAGTTTTTCTCATTTTTTAAAAATACTATTTATTTGAATTGAATTTTCAAGCTGATGATAATAAAATTAAATGTTGACAATTTTTACTTAATGTTTATTTATTTATTCATTCATTTTTTACATAAAAAGAAACATTTCTTTACTCATGCGAAAAAAATGTATTAAAAAATGAAACCTATAACATGATTTATTTTTTATTATTTTTTTTTAAATAAAAACTGACGTCATAATAGCTTTCATTATTATTATTTATTTGTTCTTAAAATATTAATTTTTATTAAATAAATAGCTTATGTGTTTTTTATTTTCTTAAATTTAACAACCGCAAAGCAATATGGTAACTGTTTTAGTAATGGTTCTCCATAGCGATCATTAATATTTTTTTTTTTTTTGTGATTTTGGAGATAAATTTAAAATTAAAAGTTTATTGCAATAGCGTAAAGACCTTGACGTGATACGTCCTAGCTATCGCGGTGCCAAATTTTAAATATCGCCAAGGAAGTCCTATACAAAAGCAGATTTCCAATATGCGAATGCATATTTAATTTATTTTAAATGAACCATGTTTCTAATCAATATTATGAAACTCGAATAATCAAATGTCATTTGCATACTTGCCATAATTGTTAATTGCTGATAATGCTCGCTAAATAAATTTAAACTTTCAATTATTCAGTTAAATCGTTGAAATAGCGGACCGAAGCGGGCAATAAAATTTAATAAATAAAGTCTCATTGATTCCACAATGGAACACCAGTATTTCAAAGAGTGAGCTTGTTAGCCATTTTTAATTCACTGGTTAATCAGTAACAACCGCTGGTTCAAACATTCAATGTTAATTGCGGTCGCAGCCACATAATGTTCACTGGTTTAACCGTATTTGGCGATATTTTATTTGGAGATTAAAAATGTAATACAAAAATATATACATTCCAAATGTATATTTTTATAATACATATTGTTTCATATTATCAAATATTGTTTCATATTATCGATTGCTGTTTTAATGGACGTTATTAAAATAACCATGATTTTGATAGGAATTAAATATGCTTGCCAGTTGACATGGCGACTTTTTTTTTTTTTTTTTTCCGGCAGGGACATTATCAAATCTGCTCCGATTAGTTTCTTTAAAAAATATATATTAAACAGAATTTAAAAGTAAATAGTGAAAAAAAAAAAAAAAAAAAAATGCAACTCTGGCTTTAATTTTCTTTTGTTGAATGTTGAACGTTAACTATAAAGTACATTTTTAAATTTTTCAGCGTTAACACTTAAAATGGTGAACAAATTATAATTGGGAAAATTAAAATAAATTATAACCATTAGAGAAAGAATGTAGAGCTTGTACATTTCAGGGAAATTAATTTTGAATTACTCATTCATCCGCGTTTGTAATGATCGATAGATGGCGCTTTCTCAACTGAAGTTCTTAGTAAATATAATAGCAACGTGTATTTATTATTGTTCTTTCTCCGCCGTAACATCATGGAAAATCGATTACATAATACGATGCAATGAAAATTATTGCGTTTTATTATTTAATAATTCCACTGTATTTTAACTGCATCTATATGTTATCTTACAACAAAGGTACATTAAAAAAATAAATAAATAAAAATAAAGGTACAACTATAGAGTTGCTCCATAACTGGATTTGGCGATTTTTCTTTGGCACCGTATTGAACCATAACGATGCCTTTCTGGATTCTTTGCAATAAAATACGCTTTTGTTTACGCTTGGAATCCATCGCAACCATTTGCAAAAATGGCATTTCGCCATAATCACCAAAGAAAAATCACCAAATGCATTTGTGGACCAATACTATAGTTGTTCCATGACATCCATGAAATGTGATTGTTTTGCTTTTGCTCGTTAGCGAAGGAAACGATCAGGTTTATCTGAAATATTTTATAATTAAAACAAAATTAAACGTATTATTACTTGTGAAATCCTCAGGTGCGAAATGTTTCGAACAAACAGTCATTATTGACGATACTTCTTTCACAATTCGTAAACCTCTAATGCATTCAGACTTTCTACTAACTAAAGCTTTATTTCCATTAGCGGAGGCAACTGCAATTTTAAATTTGTCATTTGGAAACAAATGAAAGCTTAATTCCACATTTCTTGATCCATTGGAGTTACACTGTGGCACACAGCAGCATGTGTTATCTTTTTTACCGTATTTATTCATCCTATCGAATATACAGCAGCAGTAAGCGATGGCGTCTCAACGAAAGCTTGAAAGCTATCCGTTCAGTGGTATCGTTAATTTCACCTTAGCCCACCAGAGGGCGAGCATTTCATTACAATCGTGGCTGGAAACACGCGAGAGCGAAATATTGAAAAGAATGATTTTACTACGGTATTTTGACATTTTTTTTTTTTTTTTTTTTTTTTTTAAGTATTCAATTATTTGATGGTTATTAAAAAGTTTTCGGAAAGGATGTGGTATCTATCATCCTTGGCGAAAGAAAGAAAAAAAAATGATTGCCAGGTATTCTCGTGAACATATTTAATTCCTTCTGAAATTGATGGTTATTTTAATTATGTATATTAAGGGAGAATCAATCAATAATATGAAACAATATTAGTAAAATATATACTACAAAAATATAGATCTGATATTTAATACGAAAATATACATCGAACGAAAATATAAAGATTTTCATATTACGTTTTCGATCGCCAAATACAAAAGTCGCTAAGGACAACATATATCAAATCTATGCTTTTTTTTTTTTTTTTTTTCAATTAAAATATTGAAAATTTGAATTAAAAATTTATTTTAGCAAAGTTTATTATAGCCTATAGCACTTAGGGACACTGTAGACAGATTAAACATGTTTCTAATCAACATAGTGAAACGCAAATAATTAAATGTTATTTGCATTTCACTAATGGCTGTATGCGCTATATATATTGCGCTACTTGTCATAACTGTTTTTTTGCTGAAAATTGTCACCAAATAAATTTAACTTCTCAATTATTCAATTAAAAAAATAATTTAAATATAGTGACTGGCGAATCAGGCAATAAAATTGAATGAGCAAAGTATCCTTGATTCCTTAATGGAACATGATTCAAAGAGTTAGTCTATCAGAGATGTTTAATTCATTGGTTCATCAGTGAAACTCACTGGTCCAAACGTTTAATGTTAATTGCGGCCACAGCCACTAAATATTCACTGGTTTAACCATGTGTGAAAATTGCCAAATGCGCTAAACTGCGTGACAGTCATATAACTGAAAAAATAGAATTATGTTTAAGTGTTAGCACTTAGAATGTCGAAAAATACTTTTAAATAAATTATTATAATCAATAGAAAAAAGAAACAGAACTGCTTACATTTCTGGAAAATTATTTTTGAATTATTAATTTTTAGAAATGCTCGAGAAGGAAATATTAAAGAAATGATTTTCACTGCACCAGCAATATTCACTTGCTTGACGGCTATTAAGAAGTTTTCGGAACAGATTTGGTATCTCGTCTTTGGAGAAAAAAGAATCTCTTACTTATCTCGCGCAGTATTAATTTCCCTTCAAAAATCATGGTTATAAGCAAGCGAAGTGTGACGTTACTAACCATTTGTGGGGCAAAGAAAATTTTTCCTACATTAACCGTCACTTTGGAATTTTTGTAAAAAAAAATATTAAAAATCAAAAATTTGTCCCGATTTTAATCCCCATATTTAGATTTTATAGATATGTATTAGTTATTGTGGGCATGTGTTAGATTGAGTTATTTTGCTGTCAAATTGACAAAATTTTAATTTTAAATTTTAAAACTCTGTTGTCCTTGGCATTTGTGTATTTGTCGATCAAAAACGTAATACGAAAATATGTATGTCAGATGTATATTTTCGTAATATGTAATTGTACGAAATATTGTTTCACATTGTTCATTACTCTCTTAATATGAGTTGTTAAAATAACCAAGATTTTTCAAAGGAATTAAATTATGTTCGCCAGATAATTTAGCAATATTTTGTTTTCTGCCAAGGATGACATATATCAAATCTATTCCGCTGCAGCATATTAGTATCTTATATCAAATACTTTATTTAGACATTTGAAAAGAAATTTGACTTCCAATTATGATAGAATATTTATCATTTTTCTTTTAATTAGTATATTAGTTGGATATTTATTGCGTAAATATCATCCTTTGAAATGAAATGTTTATGTTTTCAATCGAATATGGAAGTTTGCCATTTTTTCTTTCTAGAGTTTTGAAATTTAAAATTCAAATTTTATCAATTTTACAGCAAAAATAACTTAATCTAACGCATGCACATGATAACTAATAAATATCTATGTCCAAATATGGAGATGGAAATCAGGAAATAATATTCCTTGATTTTTAATAATTTTTTACAAAAAATCCAATGTGCGTTTAACATAGGAAAACTTTTTCTTGCATCCACGAACGGCCAGTAACGTCATCACTTCGATAGCGCATTATGACGCCAGATTTAACGTGTAAGTTTAACATTTCACAAAGCTTTATATGAATTTCAATTTAATTCACGTGCAAATATATTTCTTTTCTTTTCATGTGAAGATATTTTTAAAACAAAATGAACATGTAAATGTTCCTTT
Source organism: Salticus scenicus (assembly GCA_963930645.1). Lineage (NCBI taxonomy): Eukaryota > Metazoa > Arthropoda > Arachnida > Araneae > Salticidae > Salticus > Salticus scenicus. Next base: position 167,069,621 of record OZ005661.1, read on the forward strand.
TATGTTGGCAGCAGCTAATTTTTTTAATATTTCATTATTTCCATTTCTATTATGGCTTTTATGAGAATTTTAATTAAAATGCTCAGATTTTAAACTAAAATTTATTTTATCAAAATTAAATATAGCCTATAACAATCAGGGATAGTGTAGCTTTTGGTCAGTGAAAGAAGTTTTTAAATCGGTTCAGTAGTTTCAGAGATTACCCTCCTCAAACATTTTTTTTTATCTTTATATAATAGTATAGATATATACTAGCAGGCTATGCCCGCTTCGCTAGTTACTACATTGAGATGATTTATTTTTAATTGAATAATTGAAACGTTTAAATAAATTTATTTCGATTGACGACTATTTTCGCCACAGCTTTAGTATGGGATCTCGCCAGTAATATTATTATTATTTTTTTTTTTTTTTTAGCTTCTCGAATCTATACGACAAAACTATTATTAAAACGAATATTCTCGAAAACAATCCAATAGCAAATATTATTTGGAAACAGTTGAAACTGTTACTCATTTAGCAATAGTCACTATTAGATGAATGTTTTGCAACATTCTGAAGTATAGTCATTTGTTCCACAGGAATAAAGCAAATAACATCAAATACTCCGGAGCATAAATATTCGCAAGCTCAAGAAAAATGTTCATTCGCTTACAGCTCAATCCTTAAAGTGCAATCACTCAGAATAGGTCTCTAAATAACTCTGATTCGCAGTAAGTACATAATCTCTCGCATAAATCAACTCACTCGTATTTATAACTTTTTGCGATGATTCCATCGAGAATCCCATGGAAAGCTCGAGATCTTTGCTCCCGTGTGTCGGAGATCTACGAAACTTGAGAAGTTCTAAAGTACCATTTTTAATCAACTTTGTTTGCCCTATCTCCAAATTTGGTCGCCCACTCACCAAGTTTATCGCCAAGGTTAACCCTACTGAAAGTCAGTGAATGAACTGCTCTTTTATTTTCACTTCGCCAGTAAAACGGTGTAACCCACGTTTCGCCGACAAAATATTTCCTACCCCCCTGTTTATCCCATTCAAGCTTCCCTTTCCAGCTATTTAGGGATTTGTCCTGTAATTATGGCGAAAACAAGTCGAAAGGAAATTTCAATGAAATGAAATGGCGGGTGCTAGTTACGTAAGGAGATTAGTGTCCAGTTCACCCCTTTTTATCAGTTGATACGACTCACAGTCTCAGGTGCACAAACCCATGGTGAATTACAATTTTCACTTGTCATTTTTTACGCCTAATTTATGACCACGTTACTGTCGTAAAATTATTTCTCTTTTTACAGTGCACTCCCAGAAATTCATACAGCCTGAGACCAGAGACTGCGCGAATTTTAAAATTTTGTAGATTTTTTTTTCATTTTAAAATTAGAATTTTGATATTATAATGCATTGAAAATGATTGTCATTACATAAGATACATGAAATGTGTAGATGGAGGCAAACAAAGAGTATAAATAATGTAATAAAAACGCACATATAAAATTTATAGTATAGCAACATTTATAATATAGCAACTTTTTATTATTATTTTTTAATAATTTCTATTCAAAAGGAATTCTTTTTAAAAGGTAGTGGTCATATCCTGCTAGCATAAGAATAAATGTATAATAAATTTGCGACTTTTATTACAGTTTAGGAATATAGGTAAAGACAAGTAATTTATTTATTTATATTTTTCAGTCTATGGATTCTTTTTTTTTTTTTTTTTTTTCCTGTGTGTGTGTGTGTGTGTGTGTGTTTAAGCACAAATATTATTGAATTAAAAGAATTTAGGTACATATCTTCAAGACCTAGACCTTGCTTAAAATTAACTTTCCTTATCTCTTTAGATTTCATATCTAAAATAACACCATTGAAGTAAGTTCTATCATGATTTTCTTCTTTGAACTTTATAATAAATTTCAATGTTTAAATTGGTTGTGATCAGCAGATTTCTGAAGTCTACTGAAATTTTCAAAATCCTTGTTTATTATTATCTTAAAAAAAAAAAAAAAAAAATCTTATATTTTCAGTTTAAACACATCGATACATAAGCTCAATAAAAACCAGCAAGTAAAAAATCACATAAATGCTGTTAAAAAAAAAAATATATATATATATATATGTATATATATTAATTTCCTACTACCAATTGTTATTTCTCAGATAATTAATACATCACCAAAAATTGTTTATCATGATAATTTCTGAAATACTGAATTGCTTAACAAACTTTGGGCTTATAAAACTGAATGTAAAAGTTAATAATTAAAACAACCGAAAAAAAAAAAGTTTAAATGAATGTTTTCTAATAGTTCTCATTTTGTTTGAAGATGTAATATTTGGAATTCAACTAAATTTAAAAATGAGTTGGCCAGCAGGTAATTAAAAACGAAATTCCACTGTTTATTCTGTTTTACGGGAGTTTTTATTTTATTTTATTTTTTAAATTTAAATATATTCATGTTAAATTTTTGTGCTTGTATTTATTGTTTAAGTAAGTAATAATAATAAACTAAGTCTAATCCTATTAAAAAATTTAACAATTATGCCTGAGTAGACCATTTTGGCAACTAAGAAAAAATAATTAAGTGCCATTGACGCCTGTTTTTCACATTCTAATTTCTAACTCTTGGTTTTATTTCTAACTCTCGTATTTATTTCACAAGTTTTTCAGCATCTTAGCTTCTAAGTTTTTTAGGATTATTGCCTTCAAACTGCACAACTATAGTCTTAAATGAGCTTGAAAAATGTACGTTATCCATTTCGCCGACAAAATGGGGTTGAACATTCACTGTCGGCGAAACAAGTGTTAAACCAATATTGTCGATTTTCCCTTCTTTGGGGAATTTGTCAACGAAAGGGGGTAGGAAATTTTCGTGTCGGCGAAACGGGGGTATAACCAGTAAAACTGCTTTCATTGCAACAGTGTTAATGATCCGGGCAAAGAATTAATCCCTTATAACAATATGCTTTGAGCACTATTTCTGTCGCATTTTAGACAACTAATATTTTTATGGTTATATATATTTTCCATTAAACGTATTCTTATTTATTTTATTATTAAAATTAAAATTTAAATTAATCAAATATTTCTGCCGGATAGCGTGCAAGTACAGTCACACACAGCAGATCGTATATTTGTATTATAAATTAATTTAGTGATTGGTATATAAGATAAATAAATAAATATGTAAACATTACCGTGCTACACAACTTTATTAAATCTCTCACTTGGCGGCTTTTGAACTTTTGTCACCATATTAGTGATTATTATTTTTTCTTTAGTAGAATTTCTTGTATAAAAGGGAGAATTGTATTTTGGTGATACTTTTACCGGACACCTTATCATAATTTGACTAAAACATGCAACCATAAAAAGTATAATCGGAGTTAATTTTTTTAAAACAATAAATTGTGCCAAAATAAATAAATGAAAAGTCATCGCCAACAGAGCGACAAATATTTAAAAGGCGTCATGGAAGGGTCCTACACTAAAACTGTACTGCCTGCGGAAATATGAAAACCTGGTCGTCAACCATGAATTTTATTTTGAAACCTTTCTTTGAATAATTTTTTTTTCACTATTGCACAATATTAATTTGGTTTTAGTAATAATTTGGCTTCTGGAAAATTAAAATTTTAATTAGGTGGGGAAATTGGTATCATATTTATGAGTTTCAAATTTTAAAGATAAATAAGAAAAGAAAGTGCAAAAATTTCGCATGGGTTTGCTAGTTAATCTAAATATTACCAGATATATGAGGGGCAAACATTCAAACTGTGTTCTCTCCTTCAGATAAAATTTTTCAGACAACAGAAAAACTAACAAATTAAAAAATTACTAAACATAAAACCTAATTATCGTTTGTTTAGATGTATTACTAGATACTAGGAAAATATGTAGACATATTTAGGAAGATATGTAGACATATTATTTTGACACGTTTAAAGAAAAAATCACTAAATCTCTTCTTTTTTTTTCAGAAAACACTGTTTGAATGTTTACTCTTGATGTATGTTTTACTTGCACAGAAAATAGCAGCATTATATCATCAGAGTTAAGTGTGAATTTTTTAATTCTTTATTTTCTTTTAGAAAAAGGCATCATGAGTATGAAAAGAATGAATGTCAGTCGAATGATTGCCTTAGATTGGCTGAAGAATCAGAGAACAGAATCGTTTGGTTGGGGTAAGAATACGCACCGAGCGATTACAGCTCTGCACTTGGCCAATGCGATGACATTTCAGGGTGAAGGTTTAGAGGAAGAGCTAATCGCAAAGGAGTTGGATTCGCAAACATCTGCAGCTTTGCTCAGGTAAGTGATGGAAGTTCCTCATTCTGATAAAATGGTTATCAGTTTACATATATATTTTTCACTAAAAGATGATTCCATATCAATTTTGCAGTTCCTCTTTTGAATTTTTGCCTCGAATTTAAATTTAGATTAGAGAGTAATATAAAGAAGGAAATTTAACCTCACACGATATATGGCAATTTAACTATTTAAAAGAAAGTTTTTTTTTCCTACTCTAAGAAAAGTTCTCTTCAAATTATGGGACATTTATGACATTTTTGTTTTAATTTATGTGATTCTTTCGTAAATAAAGGAGTTTCTCGTAAATTCAAAAAATCCCGTGGAAAAATATGTAACTTAAATTTACAGGTCTTGCACCTTAAAAACAAACAAGCAAGATAAATAAATAAATAAATAAAATAAAATAAAAAGAGAGAGGAGATTTGTTTTCCCCCCACAGTGTACGTATATGTTGGGGGAACTGTACCGTAAGAACTTTATATTTATTTGAAAGTTATTAGCAGTTGGGGCTGATTAGGGTTTGTCATATAACACCCAACTAATGATGCTATTATGTGTAAACAGTTCTTCCGCAGTTTCCCTGTTTATTAAACGACTATTATTATGTAGGAAATAAATTACTTAATCAACAGGCTCCTTATTAATCAATTACAATTTTTTTTCATAACTTTATCTTCAACACTGTAAAAAATAGTTTCTTAAAAATAAGTATATATTGTCTCAAAATAGCTCCGAAACAATATATACTTAAATTTGAAAACTACTCATTTTTTCAATATATTTCGCATGTTCAAAAATGGGGTTGACCAATAAGAAGCCCAATATCCCCATGTTTGACATGTCAATATATACAAAAATGAGTACATGGGTTGTCAAATTTAAGTATATATTGTTTCGGAGCTATTTTGGGACAGGATATACTTGTATTTAAGAGACTATTTTTAACAGTGAATAGATTCACTGTTGTAAGTGAATTTTTCAAAACATTTGTTTCTAAAAAATTACAGTCTCGCAATGTTCTTATTATATATACCTGCAATAGCAATAACAAAATTTTATTACATGTTATTTGCCCGATTATTTTCATATTTTTTTGCAAATAACCAAAACAGAATTTTTGATCCAATAGAAATGAATTATTAATAGAAAAATATATTTATAAATAAATAAATAAATAACATTCCTCATATTTCAACGAAAATCTAAAAAAAAAAAAAAAAAAAAAAAAAAAAAAACCCGGATAATTTCGTTTAAGACTTTTTATTATTATTATTTATTTTTACTAGTCCCGACAAAATTCTGACTACATTAATATTCGTACATACGTATATTATGAATTTAATATTTGCATTGTATGTTCGTGATCAAACACTTAATTGAATTTTATACACCTTTAATATTATAAATAATTTTTAAACTGATAATTAACTGAATTTTTCACAAAAATGAGCTTGGGAAGAGACAAAAAATAGAGACAATTTTAGAAAAGATAAAACTCTATGAGAAATGGTGTTAAAAATGCATTATGGATAGATAGCAATACATATGATTCCAAATGTTAAATTAAAATGTGATTTTCTAAATAATGTTTCTTTTCTTCCCTTTTCTTAGTTTCTTTACTTTTTCTTTGCCAAATATGTGAATATTTTTTTTACAAAATACATGGAAATCGGATGAGATATTCGATATCAATTTATTCGTTTTATTATAATAATAATAATTATTATTATTATTCTAATGATGTTCACAGTTTATAAAGGCTATAATTATATAATTACTAGCTGTTACCCGCGACTTCGTTCACGTGGAAATTTTGATGTGTATGTGTGGGAACTGAGGGTTTGATCATAATATGTAATGTAATGAATCCTTATCATTGTGGTGCTATGCAAAACAGAGTCTGATAAAGTATACTAAAAAAAATTTGTAAATCATTGAAAGCCAAAATAAATAAATAAAAAGTTATCGTCAACATGGCGATAAAATTTTAAAATTCGTTCATAGGGATCCTCTACTAAAAGAGTACTGCGTTGCGGAAGTATAAAAACTGGGTCGTCAATTATGATTTTTATTTCGAAACCTTTCTTTGTATGATTTTAGTTCACTATTGCACAATATTAATCTGGTTCTAATTATAATTTGGTGAATGGGGAACTAAAATTTTAATTATGTGACGAAATTCATATAATATTTATGAGTTTATATAATATTTTTAAGTTTTTTTTTTTTTTTTTTTTTTTTAAAAAAAGAAATGATATATTTTTTTTTCATCTCCCGGCGAATTCTTGAATAACATTTTAGTTCTTAAACAATTTTGGGCGGCTTTGCCCACTTCGCTGGCAAACTCTTTTCTATAAAGCTTTATGGAAAAAAAAAGAAAAGAAAAAAGAAACTGAAATCTGTCGAAAGCTCGTTTTGGGTTCCCGCTGCCTTCGGCACCGACTTGTTCGTCCTTACAATCTTCGGTGCCTGTCCCTATTGCCTGCGATAATGGCTTACCCGTGGGCTTCCATTTGGGGGCTTATCATATATGACAGTTCGGATACGGACAGTATCGAAAAATTTGAAGTAGCTTTTTTATATCTGAATCCCAGTTACATATGAACAACATTATACGTGATGTACATGATATTTGCTCTTGAGTTATTTCCTATATTTATTTGATTTAATCGATTAACCATAGGATGACAGCAATTTCAAGCCACATATAATATTACAATAGGCTATGATCGGCTACTTCTATCGCTTGAGACTATTATTATTATTATTATTATTTTGTGGTTATATATATTTCATGCTTAGTTAATAGTAGTTGGTATACAGAAAAATAAATTAATTAATACGTAAACTTGATCACTTGATCCCTTAATGCCCTTGGCGAATTTTGAATTTCTGTTGCCGTTTTAGACCAAAATATAATTTATGTAATTATTGTTTCTATACGCAAGTGACGTGTGACGTCACTAACCGTCTGTGGATGCAAGAAAATTATTTCCTATTAAAACCCGAGTAAACTACTACGTCAGAAACGCCAAAAGAAAAATATTTGCGATGCATACAGCTGTTTCGGTAGCTTTAAGCGTGCCGTCTTCAGTGCAAAAAGAATTCTGAATCTGAAATTCTTTTTGCACTGAAGACGGTACGCTTAAGGCTACCGAAACAGCTGTATGCATCGCAAATATATTTCTTTTGGCGTTTCTGACGTAGTAGATTATTCGGGTTTTAATATTCCAACGCCAAGTCTTCTGTTATCATTTATAATGATTTCCTATGTTAATCGCGCAGGTTTTATGTAAAAAATTATTAAAAATCGAGGAAAATTATTTTCCGATTTTAATCCCCATATTTGGATGTATATATGTATTAGTTATCATGTGCATGTGTTAGATTGAGTTATTTTGCTGTCAAATTAACAAAATTTTAATGTTAAATTTCAAAACTCTGTCGTTCTTGGCGCTTATTGCATTTGGTGATCAAAAACGTAATACGAAAATATACATGCCAGATGTATATTTTCGTAATATGCAATGTACGAAATATTGTTTCATATTATTCATTACTCTCTTAATATAAGTTGTTAAAATAACCTTGATTTTTGAAAGGGATTAAATTAAGTTCGCCAAATAATTTGGCGATATTTTTTTTCTGCCAAGGATGACCGATATCGAATCTATTCCGCTGCAACATATTAGTATCTTTTATCAGATACTTTATTTAGACATTTAAAAACAAATTTGACTTCAAATTATGATAGAATATTTATCATTTTCCTTTTAATTAGTATATTAGTTGGATATTTATCGTGTTAATATCATCCTTTGAAATGAAATGTTTGTGTTTTCAATCGAATATGTAAGTTTGCCATTTTTTTTTCTAGAGTTTTGAAATTAAAAATTCAAATTTTGTCAATTTTACAAGAAAAATAACTTAATCCAACGCATGGACATGATAACAAATACATATCTATACCTAAATATGGGAATTAAAATCGGGAAATAATTTTCCTCGATTTTTAATAATTTTTTACAAAAAATCCAATGGGCGCTTAACATAGGAAATATTTTTCTTGCATCCACGAACGGCCAGTGACGTCATCACTTCGCTTGCGTATTTCCTTCTATCTTTTCTTTGGCGAAAAATGGTCGATCTACTTCAGCATCAAAATTAAAAAAATTGTCCAGAATTATCAATAAGAAAATACTTATAATATAATGCTGAATTAGCTTTTATGCCAAGCGTGTTTCATCCGCCGTACTAAAAAAAAAAAAAAAATAATAATAATAGTAATAAAATCTGAAGTTGAGGTATATAAAAAAATGCTATGAAATAAAATTCAGAAGAAATATGTTAGATTTGTAATAGTATAAAGTGTCATTTTCTCATCGACCAATTTAACATTTAGTAATTTTTTTTATTTTTCGCGTGAAAGCATATTTCATTTTATGTTGAAAACAATAAATAAATAAATAAAAATATCTCGTAAACTTTTTTTGGCAGCAATTAAAAATTTAAATGGCTTATATTAAGTCCACGGAGTAATATTAATAGGAGTTGAAGGTCCAATGGGAGAAATCTACGAAACTGTGATGTAAATTTTTGGTAAATATTGAGGGCGCCACTTGTCATTACTCCCTATCTCGGCGCGGATATAATGTTGTTTTCAATAGAATTTCGCCGGAGTAAATTTTAAATTTTAAATTTTAAGCAATTTAATTTTTTTGTAAGTGCTTAAAACTGCATAATTCAGATGTTTCAAATAAATGCTTCGTTCCTAGTTGTAAAACAGGCTATGATAGTGATAAGAAAAAAAAAAAAAAAACTTATTTACTACATTTTTTATACGTCAAATATACTAATAATGAAAAATTATAAGACTGCCATAAGATATCCATAATATCTACATTTTCAAACGACGCAATACAAACGATCTCCATTCTCCTTTCTCCCAATTGTCTGTTTTAGCTAGCCTCGGTTCATAAAGATCGTCATTTTTTAAAAGCTCTCTTTCAAAGTAAAATTAGCATAAAATCGCTCTTTAAAAAAACATATTGCTTAGAATACTCTATTTAATGAAATTTGCTTTCAATCGAAATTTTTTCAGCTTGATATTATTTTTAAAAAAATAATTAAAACGAGACATTTTCCCATTGAATAACATTGCAGAAGCTGGAGGGAAGGAAGTATTGTACGTTGGCGCCCTCTGTAAACATTAGAAAACAACATCACAAAATTTCAGCGTTACCTTCTTCTCCTGTCTTTATACTCCGTGATTAAGTCAATTACCAGTTTATTATTTTCATATTTTAATTAATTTTAAAAAATCTAATCAAATTTCCGGTATAAATAGTAGCCTATGTTCTATTCCAGACTATTCTCTATCTCTGTACCAAATTTCATCCAGATCCGTTTAGCCGCTGTGGCGTGATTGAGTAACAAACATCCATCCATACATCCATCCAAACTTTGGCATTTATATATTAATATAGATACATCCATCCAAACTTTCGCATTTATATATTAGTATAGATTATTACCATGTTTTTATTAACTTCGATTCTTGTTTGTTTGTTTGTTTGTCAGGTACAAATCTTGAAATCTATTTGTAACAAATTTTCCTACTAGCTAGACATTTGAAACTTTCACTTTAGCTCAGAACCCGGTGATGACACAATACTTTGAAGTCAGACATTCGAATTTTTGAATAGTTTTCTTTTAATTAATTAAAATAAGAAAATAATTCAATAAAATAGCCATTAAAATATTAGCTTTAATTAAATTCAATTTTTAAAGCGGCTTATTTCTGTTGAGCTATCTACATGATAGACCAGATGTTTCTGCCTAAAGGTTGTCTGAGTGAGTAATGCTGATCGGTTGTCGGCCTGGATAGCTCTATTGGTAGAGCCTTCACCTTGTAAGTCAAAGATCCGGGGTTCGACTCCCGGTCCAGGCATTATTTTCACTCAGTCGGAAAAATAAAATAAAAAATTCAATAAATTTAATTAAATTGTTGAAAAAAAAATCCGAGTTTATTTTCTTTTGACATAAAATAAATACATTTAATTCAACGTGAACCTTAAAAAATTATAAAAAGTTAAATTATGTAGCTCACAAAATTTGATGTCATTATCACTTTAAAAATTTTATACACATTGGTAAGTGCTAATGTAGTTCATGATGCTAAAACACGTTGTTCTAAAAAGAGTAATATTTTATTTTTAAAACCAACTTTTTTTTTTTTTTGTTTTTTCACTATTATTATTATTTCACTGAACTGAGTCCATGTGCTTAAATATTATTTTTTATCCTCGCGTATTATATTGAGGATTCATCAGAAATTTAAAAACATGGCATATAAAATATTTTTTTATCTCATAATTATTTTTAAAAATGAGTTTAAAAAAAAAAAAAAAAAAAGTGAATACAAGAAGAAAAATTCAGTTTTAATTTATCATTTGGATAAATTTGTATTTTTACTTATTAGTTATGCATTTTTAATGCCATTTCTAATTTAACTTTCTTTTCTAAAATTGTTTATTTTATTTATTTATTTATTTATTTATTTATTTTTTTTTTTCATTTTTGCCAAAGCTTAATTTTGAAAAAAAAAAAAAAAATTAATATTAGATTAAAAAAAAAAAAAAAATGCTTATGTTGAAGTTATTGTAAGTGCATCAGTGATTGGCATGATTCAGTAATTGACATCTATCCCGAAAAAATTAATAAATAAGAAAAAGAATAAAATCATATATTTTACATATATAAAAATTTTAACATTTTATGTCAAACACTGGAGCATAGAGTGCTAATAACTGGTAAAATGAATAACGAGCAGTGTCAAACACTGGAACATAGCGTGCCAATTACTGATAAATTTAAAAAATGTCAGTGTCAGTTACTGGAACATTGAGTGGGCGTTAAATAAAATTTCATTAAAAAAATAATAATTGTTATCAAATGTATATATTTTTAAAAATATGGGGTTCTGAATGTCTTTCATGCCATATGTAGTACTAACTTTAGATATCTAAAAATATTTTCCAATGACTAGAACATTAAAAAAATAAGAGATTGCTCTAAAAGCGTGAATCACTGATGCGCTTATCCTATATAAAATTCGATTAATAAGTTGATAACGAACATGTCATCCATATATTCATCCATATATCATTATTCAGGTGTTTATTTGTTTAATAATTATGGGGCACAAGTAAACAACGATAAATCATACAATTTCCATAGATTATTATCACTTTCGAACTGTACGCACTCATTCCTTCAGTTAAATTTCAATGTATTAAGCCTACGTGATCACACAACGGACAGGCAAAAAAGCAATATAAATAGCTTTATTGAATTCATAATCATTCTTGAAGGTAATTGGTAAGCTTTAAAAATGTTTAACACAAATGGAAATGATATTTCCAATTGTAGCCTATAATATATTTGAATATTTTATTTTAGTCCTTTAAATATTAGTGTTATACATGCCATATTCTTTAAAAAAAATAATAACAATAATAATAATAATAAATAAAAAAATAGAGTATTTTACAATGAATTGTGCTGCACAAAGCTATTTAAATATGATTTTTAAAAATGCCCCTCATAGAACGCACTACATTAACATTCTTTTGGGTGTCTCTGTAAAGATACAAGTCGAACAATTTACATTTTATTGAATAAAGAACATGCCATTGTGAACTTGATTAGCATATATCATTTTAAAGAAGTCCTATTGATATTTACGGACGCTGGCAGCAAAGAGAGGGATAGATGAATAGACGAAAAGAAAAAAAAAAAAATAGATTGACTGAAATCATAATTATTCTTAAACACTTTTTAGTTCCCCATCATTCTATAGGTATGGGGAACTTAGGTAATCGTGAAAATTTTACTTCCCCATCATACTATAGGTATGGGAAACTTAGATAATCGTGAAATTTTTCGACCTCGGTTTTTTTTACTTTTTTACACGTTTTCAGGTGTGAGGAATTCGAAAATGATAAAATTTGTATGGTGTCTGTCTGAAGGGTGTCTGTTAGTCCGTTAGACTGTGTACACGATATCTAAAGAACAAATTGTCGCAGAGAGATCAAATCAGTTTTAAAATATTACTTTTGACACTGGCAAGAACCCTATTCATTTGCAACATTCGAATTAAAAAACGTCGTAAGTTATTAGAAATTTACGATTTTCTTAACATGGGAGAATACGACAAAAATTCACTTAGACGTGCATTAAATGGAAACTTTTTACTGTAAAAATGTCAGATAAGTTTTAAAATATCAGTTTTGATGCCGGAATGAACATCAGTAACTATAAATATGCTACTTTGGAAATTTCGCAAGTTATTGGAAATTTACGAATTTCTTAACAGGGCAGTATAGGGCAAATTTCACATAAACGTCAATTTTGAGAGACGTTTTCATCGTAAAGATGTCAGACTACTTTTGAAACATTATATAGGACACTGGCCTGAGTATAAATGACTATGAATTTTCCAATATAAAAATTTCGTAAGTTATTGGAAATTCACGAATTTCTTAACATGGCAGAATAGAGCAAAATTTCACATAAACGTCAATCTTGAGGGATATTTTCCTCGTAAAGATGTCAAACCAGCTTCGAAATATTATTTAGAATACTGACATGAATACCACTGAGTATGATTTTTCCAATTTAAAAAATTCGTAATTTGGAATTTACGATTTACTTAAAATGGCAGAATAAGGCAAAATCGAGCATAAACGTTCATTTTAAGGTTCATAAATATATCAGACAATTTCAAAATAACATTTATGATACTTGTATGAACATGATTGACTACACATATTCTAATACAAAAATTTCGTAAGTTATTCGAAATTTAAGATTTTATCAACATAGCAAAATGGAGAGATATTTAAAAAAAATACGCATTTTTAGGAAAGTTGCATTGGAAATAGTAGCATGAAAATAAACTACGAAATTGATCCCAATAAAATAAATTAATAGATTGGAATAAGTTATCGAACTGAATGGTGGGTAGCCTATTAGGCGAGGATTTCGTTCTATCACTGTGTCAAGCGTTTGGTCCAATTCATTTCTCTTAACATGTATTTAATATGTCCTGTAGAAGAAATTTATGAGAACATACATATGATGGGGAACTGAGCAGAGTCCACCTATGCCAGCTAGTTAATTTAATTAAAGAAACCTTTAGGCACTTGCCTCATACGATGGATTTCGATGGTATCTTGGTACATCGCATATTTATAATTGTTGTAATTTGCAAAACCCCTTACTAAATTTACTTCTTCTATCCCGTTTAATCGCGGAGCAGCAAATAAAATAAAACTAGTTGGCATAGGTGGACTCTGCTCAGTTTCCCATCATATATGTATACGTTCTCATAAATTTCAAATGCAGGACATTCTTTTAACATGATTATCATGTAAAGAGAAATAAATTTGACCAAACGCTTGACACAGTGACAGAATGAAATCCCCGTCTAATAAGCTATCCACCGTTCACTTCACTTCGAAATATTTATGTTATTCTAATCTATTAATTTATTTTATTAGGGCTAATTTCGTAGTTTAGTCTTCATTCTACTATTTCCAATGCAACAATCCTCAAAATGCATATTTATATGGAAATTTTTTCTATTTTGCTATGTTGATAAAATCTTAAATTACGAATAACTTACGAAATTTACCTATTAGAATATTTGTAGTCAATCATGTCCAAACAAGTATCATAAATGTTATTTTGAAGTTGTCTGATATATTTATGATTCTCAAAATGAACTTTTATGCCTAATTTTGCTCTAATTATCTGTCATTTTAAGTAAATTGTAAATTCCAAATAACTTATGAATCTTTTAAATTGGAAAATTCATAGTCATTGACATTCATGCCAGTAACCAAAATAATATTTCAAAGGTGGTCAGACATCTTTACGATGAAAATATCCTTCAAGATTGACATTTACGTGAAATTTTGCCCTATTCTGCTATGTTAAGAAATTCGTAAATTTCCAATAATTTACGATAATTTATATTGGAAAATTTACAATCAGTGATATTCATTCCAGTATCCTTCTTATGTGATTTTAAAATTTTCAGGTTGTTGGCCCTTGGAAACAAGATGGCGGTCCAAGTTGGCAAACAAATATATCAAATGCATTTTTGAGATAAGTCTACTGTACAAATTTAGTTCGAATTAATTCAGAATCTCAAAAGTCATCGTGTTGAATAATTAAGTGGCCACCATTTGGTTCAAAAATTCGGAGAAAGTTGCTCAGTGAACTAATGCACGATATTTGTAAGATAAGTCCACTGTCCTACTTTAGTTCGAATATATTCAGCATTTCAAAAGTCATCGCGATAACAATGTCTCAAGTGGAACTGTTCAAGTGGACGCAACTTGGAAACAAACTTGCCCATCGAAATCATAGTTGTTTGAATGATAAATCCATTTTTCAACTTTTATTTGAATTGGTTAAGTATTTCAAAAGTTACTGTGATAGCAAGTTTTCAAGTGGCCACCATTTGGAAACAATATAATGGAGCAAGTAGCCCAGCAAACTCATCCAAGATATTTGAAGCATAGATTCACTATCCAACTTTGGTTCGAATCAGTGCAGTGTTACAAAAGTTGTTGTTATGGCAAATTTTCAAGTGGCAGGCTAAATGACTGCAACTTGAAAACGAAATGGCGAAACAACTTGGCCATCGAAATCATCCAACATATTTGTATGATAAGTACATTGTCCAGCTTTAGTTGAAATTAAATCAGTATTTCAAAAATTATCATGATAAGAAATTTTTAAGTGGCACCATGATTTCAAGTTGACACCCCTTGGAAAAAATAAAAAAAAGCATAGTGAGATGTCCAGTGAATTTATCTGAGATATTTCAATGATAAATCCACTACCCAAATTTGATGCGAATTGATTCCGTATTACAACAGTTATCATAATGACAAATTTTCAAGTGGCCGCCACTTAGAATTGAAATTACGGATCAAGTCACCAAGTGAACTTATCCAAGATATTTCAAACAAAAACTCACTCTTCAGCTTTTGTTTAGTATTCTATGATTCTAAGACGGAAGGTGGCTGCTCACCACTATGCAGCGGTTTTGAGAGATTTTAACATTTAGAGAGAGGCTCCGATGGCACAGTGAAGATTCAAAAGAGCCCGTGTCTAAAGATTAAATCTCCTCCGTTGTTTATTGCATAAACAGAAAAAAAAAATTACAGAGGTCGCCAAAGCGGAGCTTTCACACGACAGAGGGCGACAAGGTAACAAGAATATAAAAAGAAGAACGGAGCCTTGCTCCCTCGCATGGAAAGGTTTGTGTTGAAAAATTATATGGACCTCCAAGAGAAAAGTTGATAACTGCCTTGGAAGATTGAAAAAATAGTCTGTCAAATTGGAAAGATGCATTAAAAAGTTATAGATTCTGGTTAGTTTCTGACGTAGGGGAAGCCGGGTAACGATATTAAAAAGCCAGTCGTTAGGTTTATTAGGTGGGTTAAGGAAACTTCAATCAAGAGTTAGTGGTCATGAGAAAAAGTAATGATTTTCATTACCCTCAGCCCCGCACTCATATTGTGGAGTGCGCGAGTAATGAAACTTGTAAAGATGTGATTTGAACGGGCCACGACCCGTTAAGAAGGCTGTTATGGCTGGGGAAAGGTCAAAGTTATAATTTGACACTTTTGGGAGGAGGTTAAAAGTAAATCTACCTTTGGGAGATGTATCCCAGTATAGCTGCCATTCTTTCTTTAGTCGTGCTTTAAGATATCTTTTGATGTAAAGCGGGGGGTTGAATCCACTGCTTCCTTTTTAGTGGCAGTTTTTGCTAAGAGATGTGCTATTTCATTGCCCGCGACGCCCCTGTGAGCGGAGACATGAGCTAAAGAGAAAGTATCGGGCTTAGACAGGAGATCTAATTTGATTTTCTGAATAATAGGATGGTTACTCCTGTGGCGAGCCAGAGCCTGAAGACCTGAGAGACTGTCACTGTAGATATAAATTTTCGAATTGGTAAAATAGAAAATTGACCAAGAAATTGCTTGGCTGATAAAGAAAATCTCAGCCTGGAAAACAGTGTTACAGTCCCCAAGCCTAGAGGACCACTGATGAACCAAGACCCCGTCAACAAATGCGCAAAATGCGGCACCCACACCATAAACTGTCTTAGATCCATCTGTAAATATCGCCACAGGGGCTGTAGGAGAGAAGGAGTTAATGTTAGTATTAATTAATGGATGCGTAAAGTCCTTTGCTGTGTGTATGAACCAGCTGCCCATTTTGAGTTGAATTTCTTCATCTGGAAATAGGATTTTCTGTAAGTCTTTGTTTCTTAGTTGTAGTACGTTTATTCTGTTGTATTCGTAATTCAGAGTCAGGTGTAAAGGAGGAACACCGGTAATGACGTAGAGGTTATCAGAGGAGATAGTTTTATAACTCCGTGACAGTTGCAAGAGGAACATCCTTTGCAATGAATTTAATTTTCCTATAGCTGTTTTTGAAAGATTACCTCCCTAGATTCCCGCTCCAAAAGTTACGAGTTTTTCGATTATTGTTAGATACCATGTTTTTAATATTTGGGTGATTATACCCCATTGTTTTCCCATTAATTTGCACGAGTTATGATAATATATAAAAAGTTTAATTTTATGTGAGTTTAAATGTTCAATCCAGTTAAGGTTTTTGTCTATTGTTAGTCCTAAAATTTTCAAGTGATCGACATGTTTTACATTTTTGCCCTCAAACCTCATCGTCGGCTTTCTCTTCAGTATACGTGGTTTGGTGAATGTTAAAGATTGAGTTTTATTGGGTGAAAAAAGTTATCCCGATGGCATATTTTCAAGTGGCAGCGTGATTTCAAATGGCCGCAACTTGGAAACAAGATGTCGGAAAAAGTTGCCCAGTGAACATGTCCAAGATAATTATATGACAATATGATCTAACTTTGGTTCGAATTGAATCAGAATTTAAAAAGTTATCAAGTTTATAATTTTCTAAGTGGTAGCCTAATTTCAAGTTGTCTCAAATAGTTTATAATATCCGCACTTTATTTGTCATGGCGGATAAAGTTCGTTAATAAACTTAGTTGTGAGCCTTATATAGTCTATGTATACATCAGAATTCAAGCAAATCCGGTCTTAAATAAGCTTTTTACAGTGTGAATTTGAAATTTTCAAGTGGCCTCTACTTGAAAACAAATAGCGGAGCAACTTGATTAGCAAACTCATCCAAGATATTTATAAGATAAGTTTACTGTCCAAATTTGTTTCGATATGGAGTATTATTTCGGAAGTTATCGTGATTTTATATTTTCAAGTGGTAACCTGATTTCAAGTGGCACCGCTTAACATAGGATATCCGCCACTTTTTTAAAAATGACGGATAAACTTCAGTAATAATTTTCATTGAGACCCTTATGTGGTCTATATTTACATCAAAATTTAAGCAAATCTGGCTATAAATATGCTTTTTACAATATGGTTTTGTAATTTTCAAGTGGCCGTCACTTGAAAACAAAATGGTAGAGCCACTTGGTTAAAAAAGTGATCCAAGATATTTGTAAGATATGTTCCCTGCGAAAATTTGATTCGATTTGGAATATTATTTCGGAAGTTATCGTGATTTTAAATTTTCAAGTGGTAGCCTGATTTCAAGTGGCTCCACTCAACTTAAGATATCCATCACTTTGTTAAAAATGGCGGATAAAGTTCAGTAATAATTTTCATTGAGACCCTTTTGTTGTCTATATTTACATCAAAATTTAAGCAAATCTGGCTATAAATATGCTTTTTACAATATGGTTTTGTAATTTTCAAGGGGCCGTCACTTGAAAACAAAAAGTCGGAGCAATTTGGTTAACGAACTGATCCAAGATATTTATGAGATGAGTTCGCTGTAAAATTTGGTTCGATTTGGAGTATTATTTTGGGAGTTATCGTGATGACAAAATTTTCATTATAGATCGATAGATAGATAGATAAACGAAGTGATTACAAAAGGTCGATTTCTAAAGAAATCAACCGAAAATGTATGTAAGAAATGTAGCGTCAGTATCCCCATTAATTCCAATCAAAATATTTTTCAACTAATACGTAACGATAAAGAAAACATTTTCCCGTTAGAAACCACAGGAATCTATAAAATACCCTTAAAAAATCAAAATAAAGGATCAGGCTCTAACAAAAAGGGAAATTAAAACAAGAATAAATAAACACAAAAATTACATAAAACACAAAAAATTTAATACAGCTTTGGCCAAACCGTTTAATAATGAGGATATTGAGATATATTTTGATGAAACTAAAAAACTCGCAAATTACAACTATTATAAATATGCAATGTACCGAGAACCCATCAAAATCGCTAGAAATTCGGAAGTCTGCAATGACAGCGGTGCGATGGCACCGGATAGAATGTGGCACCACCTTATGGTGAGGACTACCCAGAAACATCATTCCAAGAACTCCAGAACATAAGAAGCCGCCGAGGAGAGCTAGGCGCCCAGCCGAAAGTACTACGGCCATGTATGAGGCAATTGACTAAAGGTTTCTTTAATAAAATAAAAATAGTTTAGAATGCTTCATTTAAAAATCATATAATTTCTAAAGTATTCTTAAACACTTTTAGAAGAAGTTAAAAATGTTCAATAAAAAGAAATGTGCTGTTCATGCGATTTCTAATTCTTGTCCTTAATACATATGAATGATTTTGTGGCTCTGTAAATTTTATAGTTAATTATACTATAGTCTGTAGAAAGTATTTTCTGTGCATACGTATTATTAATACCAATTTCATTTTGATTTGTACAAAGTAAAGTATTAAAATATGATTTATAGAAATATCTTTCATAGACTATAGTGCTTTGGAATTATTTCGGGTGTCCCTGCAGACAAACCAGTGGTGGTATCTACCCCATTTTCAGTAGGAAATATTGCATAATGAACTTCAATAACTTATATCAGTTTCAAGAAATTCAATGAAAATTTACGGAAATTAGAGCGCGGAAAGACAAACAGACAAACCGAAGTCATAAACATTTATTAATTTTGTTGGAAAGTGTTAAAAAGGAGAAAACAGCTTGTCATTTTAATTTTTAACGCCAATATATGCACAAACTGAAATTCCATTTATGCATTCTGTTCAATTTTATTATTATTAATTTTATATTTAATTTATTATTATTTTTTTTTTTAATTATTTATTTTTAGAAGCTTTTTATATGAAATTGACTTCGTCATCGTGTCTTCTTGTCATGCTAATGAACAAAGCGCTACCATTTTAAAGTAAAATATAAGCTGTTCAGTTCGTCGCTTCATGGCTTATGTGGTTAGAGCGTCACGTTAATAACGGGGTGGTCGGGAATTCGATCCCCAAAGGTCCGGCGTGTTGATTTTTGCAGATAATTAGTGCCAATAGATAAAAGAAATTTTTTCGTTGACTACACAGCATCTTAAGAATTTTTTAAAGAGTTTTTTAAGAATCTTTTTTTTTACATATTAGAAAACACAAAATATTTTAAACATTAAAAAAGCAGAAATTAAAACGTTTTAAGTAAAAAATGCATAAATAAATATTTTTTGAAGCTTTATATGTGCGTATATATATGTGTGTATATAATATATGAAATAGGATGTTTTAACGCAAAGACACATTGACAAAGTTGTTACGCTAAAAAAAAAAAAAAAAAAAAAAAAAACACTTCTACGGGAAAAAAAAAAAAAAAAAAAAGCTTAGAGTGTCATGTTGACAACGTAAGAGTCGTGTGTTCGATCCTCCCCGGGCTGAGGTGTTAATTTCTGAAAATAATTAATAGAAAAGTTGTCAATTGATAAAAGAAAATATTTCGTTGTGTACACAGTAACCTAATAATTTTTAGAGAGTTTTTTAAACGGTCTCTTATCTAGTTATTAAAAAGCACAAAATAATAATTTAAGTGAAAATAAATAAACAAATAAATATTTTTTTAGAAGTTTTTTATATGAAATTGGATTTTGATCGCGTCTTCATGTCACGATAGTAAATAAGGCGCCTCCATTTTAAAGTAAATATAAGCATATCTGTTTGTCACTCGTTGGCTTAGTTGATTAGAGAGTCAAGTTAATAACGCGATGGTCGAGAGTTCAATCTCCGAAGGTTTGGCGTGTTGATTTTTGCAGACAATTAGTAGAAAAGGTGACAGTTGATAAAAGAAGTTTTTTCTTTGACTACACAGAATCCTAAGAATTTTTAAAGAGTTTTTTAAACAGCGTTTTATCTGGTTACTAAAATGCACAAAATGAAAATTTAACTAAAAATAAATAAATAAATATATTTTTCAGGAAAATTTTATTAGAAACTTTTCATTGAAATTGTATTATTTCATCGCGTCTTCGTGTCACGTTAAAAAACAAGGCACTTCAACTTTACAGTACCTAAATATAAGCATAAGTTTTTGTCGCTTGTTGGCCCAGTTGATTAGAGCATCATATTGATAGTACGATGGTAGTGAGTTCGGTCCTTGAACGCCGAGGTGTTGCTTTTTCGCAGGTAGTTAATAGAAGAAACATAACTTGTTAAAAGGAAAGCTTTCATAGTCTGCGCAATATCCTAAGAAATTTTGATTACTTTTTTTAAGAAGCTTTCTTTAGTTACTAAAAAGTACAAAAAACTAGTTGGCATAGGTGGACTCTGCTCAGTTCCCCATCATATTTATGTTCTCATAAATTTCTAGTTTGAGAGATATAATCATGTTAAAAGAAATGAATTTGATAAAAGCTTGATACAGTGACAGAAAGAAAACCCCGCCTAATAGGCTATCCACCGTTCACTTCGATATATTTATCTTATTCTAATCTATTAATTTATTTTATCAGGGTCAATTCCGTTGTTTAGTTCTCATGCTACTATTTCCAATGCAATAATCCTCAAAATTCATATTTATATGAAAAATTTACAATTTCGCTATGTTGGTAAAATCGTAAATTACGAATAATTTACGAAATTTTCCTATTAGAATATTTATATTCAATCATGTTCAAACAAATATCATAAATGTAATTTTGAAGTTGTCTAATGTATTTATGAGCCTCAAAATAAAAGTTTATGCTCAATTTTACCTTATTCTGGCATGTTAAGTAAATCGTAAATTCCAAATAACTTACGAATTTTCTTAAATTGGGAAAATCATAGTCTATGATATTCATGCCAGTATCCTAAATAATATTTCGAAAGTGGTTTGACATCTTTACGATGAAAATATCCCTCAAGATTGACGTTTATGTGAAATTTTGCTCTATGCTGCCATGTTAAGAAATTCGTAAGCTTCCAATAACTTACGAAATTTTTATATTGGAAAATTCATAGTCATTAATATTCATACCAGTGTCCTAAATAATATTTGAAAAGTAGTCTGACATCTTTACGATGAAAATATCTCTCAAAATTGACGTTTATGCGAAATTTTGCCCTATACTGCCGTGTTAAGAAATTCGTAAATTTCAAATAACTTACGAAGTTTTTAAATTCGAATGTTGCAAATAAATAGGGTTCTTGCCAGTAACGAAAGTAATATTTTAAAACTGATCTGACCTCTCTGCGACAATTTGTTCTTGAGATATCGTGTACACAGACTAACAAACTAACGGACTTACACACTAACATACTAACAGACTAACAGACACCCTACAGACAGACACCATAGAAATGTTGTCATTTTCGGATTCCTCGCACCTGAAAACGTGTAAAAAAGTCAAAAAACCGAGGACGAAAATTTTCACGATTACCTAAGTTCCCCGTACCTATAGTATGTAGGGAAATAATAAATTTAAGTAAAAGAAAAAAAAGTAAAAATTGCTGGAAGCTTTATATTGTTGCGCTCTAAATAGCATAAAATAAAATTTTATTCTTGCTCATACATGGTATAAAAACATAAAAGACTCAACAATAAGAAAATTTAAAATGTATATTTGTATATATATATATAGAGAGAGAGAGATAGATAGATAGATAGATAGATAGATATAGATATTTCAAATTTTTAAGCGCTGATATTTTTTAAATATTAAAAACATTTAAAAAAGCATTCAAGAACAATATTTGTTTGCATTTGTTAGATTTTTCTAGCATAATCTATGGCTATTCTTGAGTGTTCTTGGACTTCTGGTTAGAGCGTCATGCTGATAACTCGATGGTCGTATGTCCGATCCTCGAAGGCCGATCTGCTATTTTTTCGCCGATAGTTAAAGGAATAGATATCAGTTGATGAAAAAAATCTTTCGTTGTCTACACAGTACCACAGTAGAAATTTTGATTAGTTTTAGTTCCCCATCATATAGGTATGGGGAACTTAGGTAATCGTGAAAATTTTCGACCTCGGTTTTTTGACTTTTCTACACGTTTTCAGGTGTGAGGAATCCGAAAATGACAAAATTTCTATGGTGTCTGTCTGTAGGGTGTCTGTTAGTCTGTTAGTCTGTTAGTGGGTCACTCCGTTAGTTTGTTAGTCTGTGTACACGATATCTCAAGAACAAATTGTCGCAGAGAGGTCAGATCAGTTTTAAAATATTACTTTCGACACTGGCAAGAACCCTATTCATTTGCAACATTCGAATTTAAAAACTTCGTAAGTTATTAGAAATTTACGATTTTCTTAACATGGGAGAATAGGACAAAAATTCACTTAAACGTGCATTAAATGGAAATGTTTTACTGTAAAAATGTCAGACAAGTTTTAAAATATCAGTTTTGATGCCGGAATTAACATCAGTAACTATAAATATGCTACTTTGAAAATTTCGCAAGTTACTGGAAATTTACGAATTTCTTAACATGGCAGTATAGGGCAAAATTTCACATAAACGTCAATTTTGAGAGATATTTTCATCGTAAAGATGTCAGACTACTTTTGAAATATTATTTAGGACACTGGCATGAATATTAATGACTATGAATTTTCCAGTATAAAGATTTCGTAAGTTATTGGAAATTTACGAAATTCTTAACATGTCATAATAGAGCAAAATTTCACATAAACGTCAATCTTGAGGGATATTTTAAGCGTAAAGATGTCAAACCACTTTCGAAATATTATTTAGGATACTGGCATGAATATCATAGACTATGATTTTTTCAATTAAAAAAAATTCGTAAGTTATTTGGAATTTACGATTTACTTAACATGTCAGAATAAGGCAAAATTGATCATAAACTTCCATTTTGAGGATCCTAAATACATTAGACAACTTCAAAACTATGTTTATGATATTTGTTTGAACATGATTGAATACAAATATTCTACTAGGAAATTTTCGTAAATTATTCGTAATTTACGATTTTATCAACATAGCGAAATTGTAAATTTTTCATATAAATATGAATTTTGAGGTTTATTGCATTGGAAATAGTAGCATGAAAACTAAACAACAGAATTGACCCTGATAAAACAAAGTAATAAATTAGAATATGATAATTATATCCAAGTGAACGGTGGATAGCCTATTAGGCGGGGATTTCATTGTGTCACTGTATCAATCTTTGGTCAAATTCATTTCTTTTAACATGATTATAATATGTCTCGCACTAGAAATTTCTGAGAACATAAATATGATGGGGAACTGAGCAGAGTCCACCTATGCCAACTAGTTTAAGAAGGTATTTTTCTAACAAAAAAGCACAAAATAAATATTTAAGTAAAAAACATTTTTTTACTTTCTTCTGTCTGCAATAGAAGAAAGCATTGGATTCGTAAAAATTTTCGATTTCCGGTTTTCAACGGATTTACACATTTTGAGAGGTCTAGAACACGATTTTACCATTTTTTAAAAATGTCTCTCTCTCTGTGTGTGTGTCTATGTGACAAAAATTTTGTGGCAACTGTATCTCCAGAATTACTGCTTAGAATTGCATACAAATTTATATGTAGGTGTACCTTCATCTAAATTAGAACCTACATTTTTTGGTGTCAACCGCTCAACAGGTGGCGCTGCTATACAATGATTTTTGCAATTTAAGGGAAGGCTATATCTCCGGTTCTGTTGCATATAATCAAACAAAACTTGATATGTAAGAAGGTCATTATAAGACATTATGCTGGTTCAATTTTAAATGCTCATAGGCCAACAGATGGCGCTGCTATATAGCGATTTCTGCAATTTAACGGAAGGCTATATCTCAGGACATACTACACAGAATTGCATATATTTTTATATGTAGATACACCTTGCCATAGGCACCTTTCAACTTTTGGTTTCAACCGCTCAACAGGTGGCGCTGGTACACAGCGATTTCTGAAATTTAGGGAACGGTTAAAGGTAAGGTTCTATTGCGCATAACCAAACAAAACTTGATGTGTGAGAAGGCCATTATGAGACATTATGTTGATTCAAGTTGGATGCTCATATGCCAGTAGATGGTACAGAAATCTATATCTCAACTTGTATGGTATATAACTGTACGAAACTTGACATGTGAGATAACCATTATAAAAACGCATTTTTAAGATGTTGTTTATACACAATAAAACTGTCTTTCTTTGAATATTTATTATTAACTTTCTCTAAGAGGAAAATCGTTTGCATGTATCATGCTAGATAGTTTTAATAAATTGTTTGTCCTTAGTGAATTTGTTTAGGAAAATATAGAAGAAAGTCTTGTGGAGGCCACAACATACTAGTTTAAATTAGAAGCTTTTTATTGTGAAGCCCTAAAATGCATAAATAAAAATTTATTGTGGCAAAGACATTCTATAAAGAAATGAAAATTTTAACACTAAGGAAATTTTAGAGAAAAATATAGATAATTCACTACTGCAAGAGATGAATATTTTTAAATATTCAAAATATTTTCAAAAGCTTTCGAGACCTTTGAAATTCATGGCTTAATGAATAATTATACAAAAAAACTAACAACTAAGAATATCTGACTCGAATGTTTTTTATTTTTAAATATTTTGAATATTTAAATATATTCATCTCTTGCAAATGTAAATTATCTATATTTTTCTCTAAAATTTCCTTAGTGTTAAAACTTTCATTTCTTTATCGAATGTCTTTGCCACAATAAATTTTTATTTTATGCATTTTAGTGGTTCTCAATAAAAAACTTCTAATTAAAAAAATAATAATAATAATTAAATATTTATATGAAATTGACGTTGTCATCGTGTCTTCGTGTCACGCTAATAAACAAGGCGCCACCATTTTAAAGTAAATATAAGCTGTTCAGATTGTCTCTCCATGGCTTAGGTGGTTAGAGCGTCACGTTAATAATGCGGTGGTCGAGAGTTTGATCCCCAAAGATCCGGCGTGTTGATTTTTGCAGATAATTAGTAGAAAATATGTCAATTGATAAAAGAAAATTTTTCGTTGCCTATACGTAACCCTAAGAATTCTTAAAGGGGCTTTTTATGAAGACTTTTTTTTTTTTTTTTTTTTTTTTTTCTCTCTCTCAAGATATTGAAAAACACAAAATATTTTAGGTATTAGAAAAAGCACAAATTAAAAAGTTTTAAGTAAAAAATACATAAATAAATATTTTTAGAAGCCTTCTATATCTATATTTATCTATCTATCTTCTCGCTCTCTCTCTCTCTCTCTATATATATATATATATATATATATGAAATTGGATTTGTCATCGCGTTTTCTGTCACGCTAAAAAACAAGACGCTTCCACTTAACGGCCCTCTTCACTTAAAAAAAATTCCGATGCCGGCTAAAACCAGATAAATGTGTCCCACGTGGTTTTGACAGCTGGTGTTAACTAATTGAGAAGATTGACAGATTCACTGACGAATCGTTGACTTTTTGGAAAAATAAATCAAAAATCAGCTACTTACGTATTTGCGGTTTTGCTGAAGCTTTGTTTTGTTTTAATTTTGTCTTTCTTTTTTTATTTCTGTCTCTCCTGTTTTATTTATTTATGTTTTCTTTTCCATTTTCAAATGACAACAAATAAGTTTCTTCATTTATTCTTATCTATTTATTGTGTAATTTAATAGCGTAGCCTGATACGACCAAGTGTTTTATGTTATTTTTAGTCCGCTTCAGGCTTTCAGTACTTTATATCGGCGAATTATGTAACAGTGAAATTTAATAAAAGAAACTATTCTTTATAATTAAACTTGTAGCTTGGTATAATTAATTTAACCAAAAAAAAAAATAACTAAGATGTATAATGTTACTGAAATATAGAGAAGGAGGATCTGTGGGTTTCTCTGCGGTTTGTAGCTCAGAATACTGACCGCAGAGTTACAAAACCTGGCAGAGGAGTAATTTGGACTCAGGACTTTGGATGCAGGAGTGCACTTCAGCGACATATGTATGTATATATATATATATATATATATATATATATATATATATATATATATGTATAATATATATATATTTCGATTTTATCCATTATTAAATTTATTCTTTTATTTCAATCGCTTGCGTCCCATAGCAACGGCTGTTACACTATTGAATCTTGGTTTATTAAATTAACTCAAATTGGTAATATAGCAGAAAAAATTACTTGAGTTTAACTAAAATATATTTATTTAATTCCATTAAAAATATTTTACTTTTTTATATTATTAATCATATGGTAATATAGTAAACAGTGCAAGGGCTATAAATTACATGGTGCCAAAACTAAAATGTTCAATGGATGCTGAGAAAAAGCCATTTTTAAAATTGTAATAGCAACTCAACTTGTAAACCGATAAATATCCAAATTGAAGTGTCCAGGAAAGACGTTTCTTCATGCAGTGCGAATTTGGATCCGATACAACGTGGGTGGGAGTAACGATGTCATCGTTAGCGGTTACCCGAAACGAAGTTCGGGGTGATTTCAATAAAAATAAAAAAAAATTCGCTATTTCTTTTTTATAAAGAGATATATATGTATATATATATTATTTTTTTAAGTGATTCATAAAAAAAGAAATTCATTTACATATAGCTAATAGGACCGAAGCCCTGCTATTATAGTTATATCGAAAAAATTCATATATATTTATTTTTTGTATTGCTATATCATCTAATATATCTCAAAAAATCATAAATATATATCTACAATCGAATCTCATTAAAAAACGAGCTCTACAGAATTTTAAAAATCTTATCTGCTAATGAATTTTTACTTCCATCACTCGACTATTGTGCGTAATAAAAATATTGTATTCAGCGAAAAACTTAGTTTTGACAGCCAGTTTTGACCTGATGACCTGTACCTCGAGTCCAGAAAAGTGAGGCAATTGGTTAGTGTATATTCAAAAGTGAATCAGCAGTGTTTTATTTAATATATTTTACTAAGTTTGGTATGCTGACATGCTGTAGCGGTAAATGCTGAACTTTTTATGAAATGAGAGGAAATCGCAATGTGGAAGCGTCCCGTGTTCGGTGAAATAACCCAAAAGCTGATCGACACTAAGTCAAACCAAGGTCCAACCAAATATCAAGTTCGTTTTAAATTAAGTTCAATGGTTCATAAAGTACAGTGTTCGAGCGCAAAAAGACAGATATTTTCTAAACAAGATCGAATTATGTTTAGGAAATCTCAAAACGTGTAACTTCATCGAAAACCGAAAATCTAAAACTTTTCTTCATCTTATACTTTCTCCTTATATATATGCAGAAGACAGAATAATAAATCCACTTTTTAAAAAATAAGTAGTCAATTTCAGTTAATAAAAATGCAAGGAAATCTCAAAACGTGTAAATTCATCGAAAACCGAAAATTCAAAATTTTTTTGAATTTTACGCTTTTTGCTTTTATATGCAGAGGATAGAATAATAAATCCACTTTTTTAAAAATAAGTAGTCAGTTTCAGTTAATAAAATTGCAAGGAAATCTCAAAACTTGTAAATTCATCGGAAATCGAAATTTTTCCGTATGTTCTACTTTCTTCTTATACAAGTAGAAGCTAGTAATAAATCCCCTTTTTTTCAAAATAAGTAGTCAGTTTCAGTTAATTGAAACGCAGGGAAATCTCAAAACACGTAAATTCAGCGAAAACAGAAAATCGAAACTTTTTCATTGATAGATGCAGAAGCTAGTAATAAATCCACTTTTTACAAATAAGTAGTGAATTTCAGTTAATTGAAATGCAAGGAAATCTCAAAGTCTGTAAACTCATCGAAACCGAAAACCAAAAATTTTTTTTTTTCAAATTTTATGTTTTCTTCTTATATATGCAGAAGATATACGCAAGCGAAGTGTGACGTCATTGACCGTCGTTGTGGCCAATTAAAAAAAAATTTCTAATCGTCCATCGGATTTTTTGTAAAAAATTATTAAAAATCAAGGAAAATTATTTCCCGATTTTAATCCCCATATTTGGGTATAATTGCAAATTAGTTTTCGTGCACATGTGTTAGATTAAGTTATTTTGCTGTCAAATTGACAAAATTTTAATTTTAAATTTTAAAAATCTAGAAACAAAATGGGCATAGATTTGATATCTGTTCGTCCTCCGCATTTTGTGTATTTGGCGATCAAAACGTAATACGAAAACATACATGCCAGATGAATATTTTCGTAATGCATAATTGTACAAAATATTGTTTCATGTATTACTGATTGCTCTCTTAATATACTTTATTAAAATAACCATGATTGTTTAAAGGAATTAAATATGTTCGTCAGATAATTTGGCCATCTTTTATTATTATTATTTTGCCATGGACGACAGATATCAAATCTGTTCCTTTGAAATGACATGTTTATGTTTATAGTCGAAAATGGAAGTCTGTCATTTTATTTCTCTAGAGTTTTGAACTTAAAAATTAAAATTTTATGAATTTTACAGAAAAAATGACTCAATCTAGCACAAAAAAATCAATACGCAGGACTCAGGTTTACATCAGTTATAGCTATGATTATGTCAAACAATTTTTCTTATTATTATGGTTAATTTTTTTTTTTAAGTTGACCCTTCTGGTTGCAAGCAAAACCCAATAAATCAGTTAACCCTATCCGTTGCAGGACTTCACTGTAATTTTCCCATGAACGGGAAGGCTATGCCTTAGATTATATTGTATATAATGGCACAAAACTTGGTATATGAGAGGCCTATTATGAAACTCTATGTTGATTTAATTTATTTGCATATTGGTCAACAGGTGGCGCTGCTATGCTGCAAGTTATTTCGTGAATAGGAAGACTAAATCTCAACTTCTGTAGCTGCTAAATGCATTGAACTCGATATTTGACATTACCAACTATTATGAAAACGAAAGCTAGCTTAATTTGAGTGTATATCGTTCGATAGGTAGCGCTGCTATTTCTCACCTTCTGTTATTTTCCATATGATTACAATCGCACCAAATTACATATATAGTTGAAATTTTCCTTCTGAGAAACTATTATAAAACATTTGAGTGCTCGTTAGACAGTAAATGACGCTGTCATATAGATGGTATAGAAAAAAGTTTTGTTATGGTTTTTTACTTCCATTACCCGACTACCGTAATTAATAAAAGTATTGTATTCGGTTCGAAAATTCGATATCGAGTTTTCACCTGATTTACATGTTTTAAGGTCTCTTGAGTCCAAAAAAGTAATTTTTGGCCATTGGCCAGTGTGTACGTGAGTATGTATATATGTTTGTGGGGAATCTTCTGACTATCATATCTCCGAAACTAATAAAGATAGAACTACGAAACTTCAGAATTGAGACTGGTCTGGTGTACAGATGCATTTTCTAAATTTTGGTGAAAATTGGAAAACAGGAAGTGGAACATCGGAAACCGGAAGTGATACCGTAAGTCTGTATTTCAAAAACGGCACTAAACATTTTCTTCAAAGTTGCTGTACAAACACTCTATTCGATGTCCTTTCGAATGATATAGTTGGTTAGTGCAGGAAAATTGATAAGCGTCCTGTATAAATAGCTCAATTTCAGGTCTCTCAACTAGGAACGGTCAGGAACACAAGTGTGTTCCTCTAAAAACGGCTGTAGGGATGTTTTTCAAACTCGCCATATTAACTCCCTTTTAAATATCCTTTTGTACGTAATTATTGTTTTCCGGTCAATAATTGAGTATGCCAAGTTTTGGCAAAAGTCGGTCTCTCAAAAACGGTTCTAATGATTTTCTTGAAAATTGTTACATAAATCCATTTTAGATATCCTTTCTTATGTATAACGCGGTTATTAAAGGTAAATTAGCAGTCATCTTGATTAGGTAGATTAGTTTTAGATGTCGGAAATTAATGTTTCGAAAAAAGGCTAAACCAATGTTTTTCTACTTACTATTTTTAAATTTGCTATGTAAATCTATTTTATATATCTTTACATGAGTATAAGCTTTATCTAACCAGAAAATTTTTAGGTTTTAGGTGTCTAATTTATTGGGTCAATTTTATACCTTCTGATTATATTATCTCCAAAAAATGCATGTAATACATGTAATAGTAAGTAATGGAAGTCGTGTAGTTGTTTCTCACCAGATTTCTTTTTTTTTTTCATTTAGAACTTATTTCTGAAAATTGCATATGCATATCTTATAATAAGCGAAAACCTCTAATATTTTAAAATATTACATATAACTTCAAAATAAGTTTGTATTATATACAAATACATCGGCGTGATTTCTCTTTATCGTAATTCTAAAAGAATGCCTATAAACTATAATCAGTGTCCATGTATCATTCTGAAAAGGTCAGCTGCACATTTACATCATCAGGCGCGAAAATCAACCCGCGAAATCTTCGAGTGTAAAGTGTAACTAATAATGTGGTTTCTTCGCTTGGAAATAATTTTATAAACATTTGCTCCCATTTCCTGCAAGCTTTATATTAGAAACTAGCCGCCTTCGGCGACCAGTTGGTTCGCGATCCTTGAAAAATCCGACTTTACGAAACTTCCGCTCGGTGGTGCCTGCGGCGCCTTTTTCCCGTTTCAGGTCTTACAACACCTTACTGACATATAGTTAAAATAGCTTTATTGAAAAATTTAATCGCAGTAAATTCCCGCTCGGTAGCGCCTGCGGTGCCCTCTTCCAGTTTCAATATCTGAAACAGCCTGTTCGCTCACCGCGTTACGATCTTTCAAAATTCTGAATTTAGCAAAGACCATCTCGGTGGCGACTGTGGCGCCCCGTTTTAGAACTTACAACAGCTTCCACGCTCATACTGCAAATAGATTTGAAAATTTTAACTGAAACAAATTTTCGCTCTGTGGCGACTAAGGCGCCGCTTTACGTTTCATGAATTGAAATAACCTGTTCGCTCACAAAAATCCTTAATACGAAACGTGAACGGAATATCGGAATTCGAAAGCCTGCATCATAATTAGAATTGGAGAATTATGATAAAGGTGTTCTGGCTTTTCTGTGGTTTTCTCTGAAACTCCCGTACGGAATTTAACGGCTTATATCAGTTTAAAAGTCCGTAATATTTCAAATGATGTGTTATAAGTAGAATTCTAGATATTGAATTATTAAAATATCAAAGCGCCCTCTGGCGACAGAGATTTAAACATATACTGATCAATTCTAATTCAAATAACTTTTTAAATGATATATTACTTATGAAATTATGTTAATTAGAAGCTGAGATACAGAGCTAATATAGACATTTTTATAAAAAGATCCCTCGGGAAGGCTTCTAGGCATCCGTATGTCAAATTTTATACTTCTGGGTTCAGTAGGGGCTGAACGTATAGATGTTCAGACAGACAGACATCTTCTTTTATTATTATAGATTACTCACATTTCATCTCCTTTTTCTTTCTTTCTCCCCCCCCCCCTACATTTCGAGAAAAAATGCGAAAAGTATAACCAAAAACTGAAGTCATTGATATAGTGCACCTTGTTCTGTATTTATAAGAAAGAAAAAAAAAATACTGGATTCGTAAAAATTTTCGAAGCTTTTATGATTGGTAGAAATATCCTCCTATTTACTTTTTTCTTTGTACAAGATGAAATAAAATATTGGATTCAAAACATTTCACCTTCTAACTTTCAGTATATTTACACAATTTCAGGTGCCCTGAACATATTTTGACCATTTAAAAAAATTATCTATCCATAAATCTGCGACAAAATAAATAAATAAATAAATAAAATAAATAAAATAGTATGAAGCAACCACACTACTTCCATTACCCACTATTTCACATATTAGAATATACAATTTTTTAAAAATGTGATCAGAAAACATAAAATTGACCTAACGAAGTAGATGCCTAACAAACTGATCTATAGACGTGTAAAACAGTTTGCATAGCGAGTTAAGAAATAATAAGGGGAAAAAAATAATAGAATTATTTTTTGAAACACCAATTTCCGAGATCTAAAAGTGACCTACCTGAGCATGATGACTGTGAATTTTCTTGTAATAGCCACGTATTATACGAGAAAGGATATCTGTAATGGATTTATGCAACAATTTTCCAGAAAATCGTTAGAGCCGTTTTTGAGATACCATCTTTTACCAAAACTTGGCATACTCAATTATTGATCGGAAAACAAAAATTACATACAAAAAGATATTTAAAAGGGAGTTAATATGGCGAGTTTGAAAAAAAAAATCCGTACAGCCTTTAAAAAAAAAAAAAAAAAAAAAAAAAACCTCACTTGCGAGACTTGAAATTCATCTATTTATACCGCGAGCCTACCAATTTTCCTGAACTAACCAACTATATAATTCGAAAGGACATCTAATAGAGTGTTTATGTAGTAAATTTTAAGAAAATCTTTAGAGCTGTTTTTGGATACGGACTTACGGTCCCACTTCCACTTTTCCAATTTTCACCAAACTTTGTAAAATTCATCTGTACACCAGTTCTGTCTTAAATCTGAAGTTTCATAGCTCTATCTTTATTAGATTCGGAGGGGTTGGCAGCCCCCCTCAGGAACGTATCTGTTTGTGTAGCAAGTCAATCGAATCAATATATACACATATATGAAAAAATGAGAAATAAATAAAAATGACCTGTTCAATAATGTGTGATGCAAATAGGATATTGGGGCTCCTGATCTGCAGATCCACTAGTTCATTGTCGAAACGTGAGTGGAAGCTTCCCTGTGGCGAATCAAAAAGATTTTGGGTTCCGTCTGTGTGTATATTTTGTTTGTCTGTGTGTCTGTTTCAGCGACCGCAAAAATCATGCTATTGAATTGCAATTTTGTACACATGTTTTCGAGCCGCATGGGATTAGCTGTATTGTGTTTGGCGTCTGTTCTATCTGGAATTCGTGTACGGGGACACACCAAATTTTTCGTTATCACTATGGCCTATGGACAGAATGTACATGTACCGCAATAACGGCTGCAAAAATTCTCCAAATAACTTGCAAATTGGTAGACACATTCAAGCTCTGTATAGAAATAGCTGTATAATTTTTTATGTGTATATTTTTCATGCTCTATGTACAGGGACACTCCAAAGTTTTTCTTATCATTAAGGCCTACGGGGTGAATTTTGTTTAAACAAATTTTAATGTCGTTACTCTGCATTCAACAAAGTGAAATTACAGTTTAAAAAAAAAAAAAAAAAAAAGCGAATTTTAAAACGTTTATGCTGCATTCAACACAGTGGAATTAACATATACATTATAAAGATATATAAAAACATGTTTACTCTAATAAAAGGGATATGTATGGACTATATGATTTATTTACGGGATCACACAAATGAATTCGGATGACATCCTGTAATTATCCAAATGATTCAAATTACATTGAAATATTCATGAGTTACAATTAATTAAATAGGTGTATTCTAATTTTTTTAGTGTATATAATTACTGTGGCTGCTTTTCCGAGTTACATAAACGAATTTCGTTCTATTACGCACTATAGTTCATATTTCAACACTGGTATTGAATTTTAACATGGTTACACCCCACGAAATATGATGAAATCTTATTAGAATTTTAAAAGTATATATATATATATATATATATATATATAT
This sequence comes from Salticus scenicus, assembly GCA_963930645.1. Classification (NCBI taxonomy): domain Eukaryota; kingdom Metazoa; phylum Arthropoda; class Arachnida; order Araneae; family Salticidae; genus Salticus; species Salticus scenicus. The sequence goes on from OZ005661.1 coordinate 167,103,829, forward strand.
ATATAAATATTTTTTTTTTGTGGGAAAATGTGGCCATAGAATTGGTATTTAATTTACAGTGTTGCACAAAATAATTCTATATATGTTATGTAATCATTTTGCAGGAATTTTGGTAGAAGTACTTATGAATTACAGGGAATTAGTGCAAGTACAAGATAGTCAGTTATTAGGAATACATACATACAGAGATAGTTATAGAAAGAGAAAAGCAGAGGGGGTTGAGGGGGGCTGCAACCCCCCTCAGAAACGTTTCTGTTTATATAAAAAGCCAATAGAATCAATATGTATATATTATATATAATAAGGAATAAGTAAAAATAATCTGTTGAATAATGCGTGATGCAAATATGACGGTGAGGTTCCTGATCTGCATATTCACTAGTTATATATAGAACTTGTTATCTTACTCGTCAATCTGCAATCTATCTTAATAGAATTTTAATTTTATGTAAGAGAAAGTCGTATGGGTGCCATACCAGATTATTTACTTTGAATTCTATTATTGAAATTCTGTTTAATTCAACAAAATATTTTTTACGAATCGCTGAAATAGATGTTTGTATGTTGCCACTCATTGCTTTATGAGTGAAATATCAGATTTATTGTGCAAACAGTATTATGTGCAAAGAAAAATATTTAAAATGAAATGCGATCATATATTTCGCAAATTCTTTGAACGATTGTCTTCTAAATCTATATGTTACTCAGACTCACATCCGTAATACAAAAAGAAAAAAAAAAAATCTATAATAATAAAAGTAGTAAAGAAATAAAAACCACGACGATGTTTCTTCACCACAAAAATATAAACATTTGGCTCGTCGAAAAGCAAAAACATCTGTCTGAGAGGTGGAGCCGGATAAAGGGTGTGTCAAAGAGGAAAATCGGCACAAATTTGTAAAATTTTTGGACTTTCATTACAAATTTTATTATTTTAAAATTTTATTAAAATACAGGATTTTTTTCCGCACTGAATTAAACTCTTTGAGATTGACGCAGCTTTTTAAATTCTGTTTTTAAAAAATTGAAAGAGTTTTTATAAGCCATTTAATGCATCAACCCAAATATTGCAATAAAACAGCTTTTTTAAAAAACAACTGTTATTCTTTCATAAAATCTACAAAAGCTGCGTCAGTTTACGAAATGAGAGTAATCCAATGAAAAAAACCGCGTCTCAATCAATTAATATGTCACTGTTTTAAGTGCAAAGAAAGTTTTCCATAGGATAACATTGGCTTTTAGAAAAGCAAATGGTGAGTGAAGAGGGCCCTTAAGGGGGGGGGATGGCTAGAGCATCATGTTGAAAAAGCAAGATTCGTGTGTTCGATCCTTACGGAAATAAGGTGTTAATTTTTTGCAAATAATTAATAGAAAAGTTATCAATTCATAAAAGAAAATGTTTCGTTGTGTACACAGTATCCAAATAATTTTTGAAGAGTTTTCTAAACAGCTTTTTATCTAGTTACTAAAAAGCAGAAAATAAAAATTTAAATAAAAATAAATAAATAAATATTTTTTTTAGAAATTTTTTATATGAAATTCGATTTTGTCATCCCGTCTTCATATCATGCTTATAAATAAGGCGCCTCCATTTTAAAGTAAATATAAGCATCTCTGTTTGTCGCTTGTTGGCTTAGTTGATTAGAGAGTCACGTTAATAACGCAATGGTCAAGAGGGAATTATCTATATATTCCTCTAAAATTTCCGTAGTGTTAAAACTTTTATTTCTTCATAGAATGTCTTTGCCACATTAAATGTTTATTTTATGCATTTTAGGGCTTCACAATAGAAAGCTTCTTAAAAAAAAAAAAAAAAAAAAAAAAAAACTTAAATATTTATATGAAATTGACTTTGTGTCTTCGTGTCACGCTGATAAACAAGTCGCCTCCATTTTAAAGTAAACATATGATGTTCAGTTTGTCGCTCCATGGCTTAGTTGGTTAGAGCGTCACGTTAATAACGCGATGGTCGAGAGTCCGATCCCCGAAGATCCGGCGTGTTTTCTCTCTCTCTCTCTCTCTCTGTCTCTCTCCAGATAAATAGTAGAAAATGTGTCAATTGGTAAAAGAAAATTGTTCGTTGATTACTCAGTATCCTAAGAATTTTTGAAGAGTATTTTTTGAAGAAGCTTTTTTTAGATATTAAAAAAGCACAAAATAGAAAGTTTTAAGTAAAAAAATGCATAAATGAATATTTTTTTTAGAACTTTTTTATTGAAATTGGATTTTGCCAACGTGTTTTCGTGTCACACTGAAAAACACAACGCCTCAATTTTAATGTAACTGTTAGCACCGTGTTTCGTCACTTGTTAGCTCAATTGGATAGAGCGTCATGTTGATAACGCGATTGTTGTAAGTTCGAAGACCAATGTGCTACTTTATTGCAGATAGTTAATAGGAAAGAAGAAACTATCGTAAAAATTTTTGATTAACTTTTTTAAAAAGTTTCTCTTAGTTACTAGAACGCACAAGAATAAAAATGTGATTTAAAAAAAAAAAAAAAACTGGAAGTTTTGATTGTGTAGCCCTAAAAAACTTTACAAAAAAAATTCTTGCAAGGACATATGTACTATAAAAAAAAAAATAATAATAATAATAAAAGTTTCATCAACAAGAAAATTGTTAAAACCGAAAAATATAAATATTTAAAGAAAAATATAAATCTTTCACTTTGCAAGATATTAAAAATTTTAAATATTCAAAATATTTTAAAAAGCATTCGAGAACAATATTATTTTTGTATAAGTATTTATTGGAATCTTTTAGCATGTTCCATGACTTTTCTTTACTGTTCTTTGATTTTCGGTTAGAGCGTGTCGTGGTGTGATGTATCGTAGGCTTGAAATTAAGAGAAGATTGCTTTTCTTTAGAGAAATATTTTTTATTTCTCATTTACAAACACTATACGACACAAACACACATACATAAAGGGTAAACGAAAACACGTAGCACATATTGCATAAAATGGTCGCTAAACTTTGGACCGACAATAATAAAACATGAACGGCACTCAAGCCCGGCATACGCTCTTATCGGCGTTGCCTCATTCCCTTCCCAAAACAAACTAAAAACTAAAGTCTCTCTTCAATTCGAAAATATTTTCACCGTGCTGAACAAACAGCGCCCTCTCGTGAGTCTTAAAGTCATTAGTCTGAAGTCATTACAGAACTCCTCCCTTCAGGGGAGAAACTTTTCACTATTGTAGAGGGAAAAGTTTGGTTAAATGATACTTCATTAGGATAAGTCTATATTCAAAATCAATAGTCACAATGTTCAACATATTGGTCCATTTTCTTAATATCGTAATTAATTTAAAACAAGTAATAAATTAAAAAAAATACGAGCAAGCACCAATTCTATGCAGAAACAGTACCTGGTTATATTTAAATGCACCAGACTTATCCCTATTTCAGATTAAATACACTATTTAACTTATTTTAAAATATAAAAAAATAAATACCAAATAGAAATTTAAATATTATTACACACAATATACCTGTGACACTAAATAGATATGCAAAGTAAAATATAGATAGTGAAAACAATATATACCACATATGTATATATATATAGCAATTATTAAACAAATATATGTAGCAATAATTAAACAAATACGATATACATAGCAATAATTAAACAAATACGATTTATAGCAATAATTAAACAAATACAGAAACTTTTTTTAAACTAAGGGATAAGACTTAATCTATCTGCATTCAGAGATTGTAATTCTATACACTCAACAACCTCCTAATTAAATAATCTGCATAGAGTTCCCAAAGTAAAAGTCTGGGATTTGGTCTTTTTTTTTTTTTTTTTTCTCAGGAACATGAATAGCTTTATACAATTTTGAGATAAATTCTCCTTTAGTTCTTCAAAGGCCATTTGGCAAGAGCTATTCCAGTCAGTGGATTTTAGAGTCCAATCCTTTAGTAAGTCTGACAATAAAGCTGCATTTTCAGAAAATTCAGGAATGCATTTTTGATAGTATTCAGCTAATTTCAAAAAGGCTGTCACGTGAGTCTTAGTAGTATGAGACGAAGAATCTTTCTTGTCTCGAACATTCATTTTACTTGAAATTCTCAATCCTTGGCCCACTAAATGTCCAGAATTTTTCACATGAGCTTGAGTAGATTGACATTTAGAAGGCTTGATGTGCAACTTAGTAGCACTTATTTTGTAGGAAATGTCTTTTACATGTTTTACATGATTTTTCCCTGTTTTAGGAAAATTGGCGACTTTCTCACTATATGGCACTGGACACTTTTCACGGTCTTTCAATGAATTTGCCCTTAGTTGACTAGAATCTTTAGGTAGATTTTTCAAGGGACCCAAAATAGTCGCAGAAAGTTCTTCCTTCAAGTAATGTTGTTCCTTCAATTGCTTCTCATAAGTTAAGCATTTTTCAGATAATTGCATAAGTTCTACTTTATTTTTCTGCAATTCAGCTGTCAACTGATAAAATTTAGCGTTAGAAATTTTTTCTTTCTCTTCTAGAATATTAAACAGGTAATCTAATTTAGAATTAATTATATTAATTTCATTTCTTTCTTCATCAAGTTTTTCATTTTTAAGACAAATTTCTTTTTCTTTACTTTTCATTCTTAAGAGTTCTTCTTTCATTATGTTAATTTCATTAGACAGCTTAAGATTTTCAATTTTCGTATTTTCCAGATCTTGTTTGTAATTATTCTTTTCAACATTCAGAATTTCTAACTGATTTAGATAATTCTTCTTTTCACTTTGTGAATCAAGACGAAGAGTTTTTAGCTGATTTTCAAACTTTTCTTTCTCTTGAATTTCTTCATTTATCTGCTTTTCATATTCTAAGCATTTTTTATTCAGATAAGCATCTATTTCGGCTTTTAGTTCTTCCATTACAAAATTAGAGTCTTCATTTTTCTGTTTAAGGTCTTTTAAGGCATTATTTAGTTCCGAAATATTTTTCGTAGTATGTTCCAAACTTTCAGTAAGTTTTTTATTTTCAAGAGACAGTTCTTGTTCTTTAATTTTCTTTTCTTCCATCTCCCCTTTTAAACATATTATTTCATTTAACAATCTGCAGTTTTCAGTTTTGAGATGGTCAAAATTTATTTTATCTTTAAGAACAACTTCATTTTCTATTTTATTTTTATTTTCTTTTATATCCTGCAGTTCTTCAACAAACACTTTTGGAGAGGTTTTATTGAGTTCTGGCCATGAAAATTCTGGCAGGATTTCTTCTACCTCTTCAGTTTTCTTTTCACCTTCAGATTTGCTCTCAATCAACTTTTGGTCAAAATGAGCAACATCTTTATTTTGAATATTTTTCTTCATTCTTAAAAATTTCTTAGTTCTTGTTTGTACAGAATTTAACTTAGACACTTGTACATTTTCTCTTGATTTGCAATTTTTGAACATTGCAGCAGTTTTATTTCCTAACAAATACTTGTCACCATAAAAGGAATTTTGTAGGACAGCTGCTTTAGTTTTTAAGTGTCCCATTTTACAATCCAATTCAATTTCTGCAAGTGGTAAACAGATTGGATCCACTTCTAATGGATTTCTAATATACACTTTCTCATTTGTGTACATATGTGGTTTCACGTACTTGCTGCTTATCAGATCACATGAAGCACCCGTATCTCGAATTATTTTCATCTCAACACCATTCACTTTACCTATACTAGTATAAGGTGTCATTTATTCATCAGAACCAGCCTCAGTTATAATATGTGAGATAAATTCTTGAGTTTTCTTTAATTTGTCACACTGAGGTCTAAGATGATTAGTAGATCCACATTCATAGCAACGAGCAATTTTTCTTTTATCAAATTCTTTATTTCTCTGATGTTCCTGGGATGTTTCTTGTTTTGCATGAAATCTCGGCTTAACATCTTTGTTATTATCGTTAGACTTATCATTACATAAGTTTTCACTTTGGTTTCGAAAGCTGGAAAAGTTCTTTTTGGGAAAATCCCTCTTTTTGAAGCTTTCTCTAATACTCTCAAATTCATCTAGTTTTTCAGCTAAGTCCATAGGTGTCATGAATGTAAGCCAGTTTTCTAAAAAATGATCTCTTACATCAGCAGGCACTCGAAACTTCAACTGCTCAGTCACTATTAGGTCTTTCAGCTGTTGGAAATTCTCTATCTTTAATTCTGTGAGCCATTCTGTAAAATAACTAGAAAGCTCTTGGGCATAATTTCTCCAAGATTTTTCGGACGATTTGTGGTGCTTATAAAAACATTGTTTCAATTTTTCACTATTTAATTTATATCTTTTCATAATGATATTTTTAACAAAATCATAATTTGTCGCATCGGTTGGCGACTCTCTGGCCAACATATTGGAAAGTTCTGGCGGTAAAACTGCTAACAGGTAGGCCACCCAATAGAGGTCTGCACGGGCCGAAATTTTGAGGCCCGGGCCCGGCCCGGCCCGTACGGAAGCTTTTCTTACCCGGCCCGGCCCGGTATGAAGTCAAAATATTCGGCCCGGGGCCGGCCCGGCCCGTTTATTTTTCAACCGTGTATGGCCCGGCCCGGCCCGGACAAAAACCGATAAAATCAGGCCCGACCCGGCCCGGCCCGATTTAAAAATTTGTAAAAAAAAAAAAAAATGCATGCCTTTCTATGAAAAAGATTTTTAGTATGTGTTTTGCAGAAATTTTATATAACCAAACAATAGTACGTTCTTTAACAAAACTGCTGAACTTTTACAAGATAATCATATATAAACAGAAATTCATTATTATAGATAGACAAGGCACAAATACAAACAGAAAGTCAAATAAAAAATATTAGCATTCATCAAACATTACAGGAAGGTATTTAAAATGGTTAATACTACTAAAAATGCACTTTCCTCTTATATACCGTAATGTATCCGAATCTTTCAAGCGATTCGGTAAACAAAACTTTAATGTTAATCCAACCATATTGAACAGAAAAGTTGTTTTTGACCATGATAAGAATGATGCTACTTTCATCCACTGGAGAAAAGAAAAAGGAGCCTTAGAGAAAAAGTTACAACGTAAGGATTTTTATAGCTTTCATACCACCTAAACTCAACATATCGTTGGAAACAAAACCTTATACACAGTAACGTATCTAATTTATTTTGTTATGTACATGTACGCAAACTGGTAGTGGCATGCATACTATTTTGAATAGGAAACCATCTAATATTACTTTAAACAAAATTTATGAATTTCGAAGCATGATAAAAATATTTGCGAAAAATCAGATTTCGAACAGACTGATAGACAATTAAATTAAAGTTACAGACATTTTTTAACAAAAGAGAGCTTCATGTGACATACCAGCCTGTAAAATTATGTAAAATAAATGACTGAAAAAATATTTTTATCATTTTCCATTTTCGTTGATTAACGAGGAAACCAGAAAAAAATTCGGCCCGACACGGCCCGGAGAAAATTTCATTCAGGCCCGGCCCGGTCCGAGTATACACAAAAAAATCTGAGCCCGAGCCCGGCCCGGTCCGAGCCTGAAAAAAATTGTTAAGCCCGAGCCCGGCCCGGCCCGAGAACAAATATAAAATGTCGGCCCGAACCCGGCCCGAGGGCCGGGCCGGGCTCGGGCTCGGGCCGTAAGCCCGGCCCGTGCAGACCTCTACCACCCAATCCTTTTTTGGAACTCGTGCCATCTCCGCTCTTCTTTCGAAATTTATTAAATATAAACCCATTTCATCATGTTTTTCATCAAATCTTGGGGTAATTTGCGTTAACTGAATTCTTGGAACAGATTCAGTCACCTTTTCTGGTTCTAATATTCTTTCAGGATTTTCTCTTGAAATTTCTAATTTTTTTAATTCAATTTCATATTGTTGAGTTTCTCGGGTCCTTCTTTCCTCTCTTTCTTCTTGTCTTATTCTCTCTTCTTCTTGTCTTATTCTCTCTTCTTCTTGGATTTTTCTATCTTCAAGAAGCCTTTCCAATATTAATTTTACTTCTTCCTCATTATAGGACTTGCTAGATAAAATTAATTTCTTGATGTCAATAACTCTACTGGAAGTATCTACTTCAACACCGATTTCCTCACAAATCTGAATTAATTCATGTTTTCGAGCTTTAGCTAAACATGCCATGTTTGTAAACCCCAAACAAAACCAGAATGCTCTCAAAACGATAATAAAATATAAACAAATAAAATTATCAGAAAAATTATTATTTTCTCTTTTTTTTTATATATATATATATATTACCCACCTTTTTTTTTTTTTTTTTTTCAAAAATCAATCAAACACACAAATAAAATAAGATAATGAGGGTAAGTAAGCTTTGTAATTAATTAAAAAAATAATAATATCCAACCCAATTAATGGTATCTATAACTTATGAAAAATACCTTATTTTTCTCTATTCAAGAGAACACTTTTTTTTTTAATATATATATTTCTTTCATAAAAAAAACCACGTGTACAGTACTTTTCTTCTTAAAGAACAGAAAATATTAAAATTTTCAGTCACACAAATTTCTTTTATTACATAAATCGTATATTCAAAAAGAATACCCAAACTAAATTTTTAACCAAGTATGTTCTCATACCAAGTACTACATTTCCTACACAATCATTTTTTCAGTTCAAAACAGAAATAAATTAATTTAGTTGCAAAACTATTTGATTCTTTTTGCACACATATTTCTCAGGAAACAGAATAATTAATATTTTTCTTCAAACCCCCCCAAAAAAAACAATAGTTTCGTTTCGAAACCGAAACTCTTTTCTTTATCAAAAAAAAAGTAAGTTCAATCGAAATTGGATTTAAGTAACATAAATTACCATAGTAATTAATATTAATAAATAAAATGAACATCTAAACATTACACATTTCATTTGAAAGCAAAATTAAATCATTTTACTTGAAATCGTAACTAAAATATTTTGTTTCAAACAAGAACAGAATCATTTTACACAAAAGCAAAACTAACTTCTTTTTTATTCTTTATTCACACTTTTTCTTTTTTGTATTATTTAGCAAAGAAATATTAAAATCAGTAAAAAGAGATAGAAAAAATAAATCCAATTTAAATCAATAAAGTATCAGAAATAAAAATGTGACCGGAAATGCTCATTAATTCTTATGAATCATTCAGCAACATTTTTATTCTTTCTAATTCGATAATAAATATATTCTTTATTTTTATTTTTTTCTCAAAGCTCTAAACCACAGATTACTAAACAAGAATATTTATTCTTCCATAAAATACAGAACAGGTACTTTTTTAAAATCTGTTCTCAAAATTTGCAATTCCGTTTAAAACCTAAATTCCCTGCAAAACGTAGTAACATTTAGTTACTCTATAGTAAGTTTTTTTAATTATTATTATTAGGAATATACCATCAAACAAAAGAAAAAAATATATATTTATTTATTTTTCACTGATTCATCAACTTTATTTATTTATTTTTTTTCGAAACACATCGACAAAAAAAAACGAAAGATTTCCTTCTTTTTTATTTCTTTTAAACAACAGATGAATCAGGTTAATAATACACATTTTTCTCTACAATAATAATTTATCTTAAAATAATACTTTTACTAAATGAATAGGGATAAGCAGTGCTATATGATTCATGATTTAAATACATAATCTGAATTAAAGTACCCTTTTAAAAAAAGAATATTTTCTCACATTCTAATACAAGAACTGAGGTATTTATTATATTATTTTTAAATCAAGGCACTGTTTCATACAGAAAATGGTACTTACCCCTTTAGTAGCGTTGATCGTCTCGTATCCAAGCGCTGCCACCATAACAGTAGACTGTGATGTATCGTAGGCTTGAAATCAAGAGAAGATTGCTTTTCTTTAGAGAAATATTTTTTATTTCTCATTTACAAACACTATACGACACAAACACACATACGTAAAGGGTAAACGAAAACACGTAGCACATATTGCATAAAATGGTCGCTAAACTTTGGACCGAAAATAATAAAACATGAACGACACTCAAGCCCGGCATACGCTCTTATCGGCGTTGCCTCATTCTCTTCTCAAAACAAACTAAAAACTAAAGTCTCTCTTCAATTCGAAAATATTTTCACCGTGCTGAACAAACAGCGTCCTCTCGTGAGTCTTAAAGTCATTAGTCTGAAGTCATTACAGTGGGTTCGATTCTCCAAGGGCCGATGTGTTAATTTTTGCAGTTAATTAATATAAAAGGCGTCAATTGATAAAAGAAAATCTTTGAAAGTCTACACTGTATCCTAAAAATTTTTTATTCATTTTTATAGAAGCTTTTTTTAATAACTGAAAAGCAGAAAATAAAAATTTATTTAAAAAAGATATATATATATAATTTAAAAAGCTAAAGAACACGCTTTTATTGAAGTGTGAACTAAAAAGAACAAAATAATTTAAAATGTGAGTTTTTTATTGAATAACGCTAAGATAGCCCACAAATGAATGTAACGTAATCCTTGAAATAAGCACCGAATTAGAATTAACTATTGATAAAAATGCTAATAAATATAACGTACTTTCAAACAAAAAATAAAAGCGTGGGGTACTCGACTTCAGTTGTCGTAAATTTTGGATCGTGACTATTTATAGAGTAATTATGAGAAAGTAAGAAAGAGCACCCCCACGCTTTTATTTTTTCTTTGAAAGTACGTTATATTTTTCTGCATTTTCATCAATAGCTTGTTCTAATTCGAAGCTTATTTCGAAGATTATGTTGCATTCATTTTTGGGACATCTTAGCGCTATCCAGTGAAAAATTTACATTTAAAATTATTTTGTTCTTTTTAGTTCACATTTCAATAAAAACGTGTTCTTTAGGGTTTTTTTAATTAGAAAGTTATTTTACATTTTTTAGTCTTAAAGAAAAATTTAACTTACAACTAATGACATCCAAGTCTGTGTATATCATTAAAATATCATTTATTTTATTTTAGTCACAGTATTTTATTTTAGTCTGAAATAAAAATAATTCTATAAGTAATGGCACTTCAATCTTCTTATTTGAATAAATTTTAATATTTCTACTCTTTTATTATTAAAGCAAAAATGAACCTTTAAGTTATGACCCTTATGTTTTTATAATTTTAATATGGCAATGGACATAGTTCACAAAATTTTCATTCATGTCTTCGCAATTTAGCCGTTTCATGTAATGCGTTACTGTTACACGAATCTTTACTTCTAATTTTGAGCTGCCAAGTTCTATTTGAGGAACATCCAGTGCTTTACGCAACTGCTCACCTCGTAAGCTTGGCCAACTTGGCCAGCAGTAAAGAGACGAGATCCAAAATATATAATCACATAATATACTGTGGTATGGTAGATGCTCAACTCAAAAATATTTTTAACATTCAGCTCTACCATAACAGTATTTAGCAAAAACAAAAATTTATCTTTGTTGGTTTGTTTAATTATATTCACACCGTATGGTCCAAAATCGACACTGACTATCGGAATATCCGTATAATAGACTTAATCTCGTCGGAAGAGTGGCTCGATAATCTCAGTGATAAAATTACTTTCTCTTACCAAATATTGTTAAGAAAATATTGTTTTGGATCAAATTTTTGTAGTTGAGATTTTGTAATAATCACATATTTTTAGGTCCTCGAGATACGAAAATAACATTTTTAGCGGTTGGTCTGTATGTGTGTTTGTGTGCCTGTTATCAGCATATCTCAAAAAACAAATAGCAGCAGAAATCCAAACACGGTATTTTAAATCTGCATCATATATTGATGTGCACTAAACTTTTCGCTGAGATCATGCAAATGGTTTGCGTACGAGGGACATTAAATACAATTAAAATATATTATGTCGATGGAGCAAATTTCTGTTTAGTACAGTGTAACTTCTATACGCTGCTTTAAACAAAATGGAATGCATATGCTTTTTTTATATGCATAAAACATTCTTTTGCGCAGATTGAGATTAGGAAACCATTCAGCATTTGTTAACAGGGCTACCATAAGTATTTGGATATATTGGAGCTATACTTAGAAATATCTGGAAGTCTATTTCATTTTGTGTCAGATGTTTTTAATATAAAACTAAATGTAAGTACACAATATGATGTGTATATAGTTTATAGACAATATACAAGGATACCCAAAATTACCCTAAACAAGGTTTCCTGTTAAATGCAATTGATGAATGTGCTTTGTTACATTTTACTTTATTGATGAACACTGCTCAAGAAGAAGAATTAATTTTTCATGCCCATACTGTAAATAAATTATTTTTCGAAGTTCTATTTTCCCTTTTGGTTTTTTATGCTTTGAGGTGTTCTCAAAACGAAAATTCAAATCTTAGTAACTGATCTGTATGAATAACTGTTATTAACTTAAAAACAGATAACTGAATAAATCTATGTCAAGGTATGAGAAAGTCGTGTGAGTGACACACTAGATTATTTACATACTTCTATGTCTTAAAAAAAATTAATTTTTCACACTCGATGTTATATGAATAATGTGAAATCGTGTGCCGCATACGATAGCGTTATATATATATATATATATTTGTTTGTCCTGTTGCTGCAGGGAACCTTCCCCTGATAAAAAAAGTGCAAGGAAAAACTTTTATATAGTTTTGTTATTAATTATAAAGTCGTGTACAAAATGTCTCCTTAGTCAGATGACCAGATGTGTCTGATCTGTTACATACATTAATAGTTATATATATTATGTCGAGATAATAATAAAGGTGTGTTGATTTTCAACATTTTGCAATGTCGACTAACAGCTCACAGGAAGGAAAATTAATTTTTCATGCCCATAACGTAAATAACGTTTTTATCAAAATTCTATTTTCACTTTTATTATTATTCTTATTTTTTATATATATTTTGAGGCAACCTGAATACGGAAGTCCAATTTTTAGCGATTGGTATATATTTATACCTGTTATCACCATAACATAAAAACAAATAACTGCAGAAATCTGTGTTTATATTACTGAAATGCAAGGTAAAGGTAAGTCGTGTGAGTGACACATCAGATTATTTACATATTTTTAAATATTTAAAAAATTAATTGTTGTTACTTGACGTTACACAAAAGCGCCAAATCATGTGCCGCATACGATAGTGTTTTATGTATATAGATTGTTTTGTTTGCCCCAAAACATGCCCACTGGAGTTTGCCCATGATAAGAAAAAGTGCCTGAAAATACTTGTATATTTTATTAGCATCGATTATGAAGTTGTGTGAAAAATTTCAGGCTAGTTGGAGACGAGAAATGGTGGAAAATTGAATCGCGAGATTACGTTACATACATTAATAGTTATATCACGTCAAATGAATAAAAACATGTTAAAAAGTCTAGAAATTACGTAATATTAACTAAATAAATAACATAATGAAGGAATGAGAAATAAATAATTTAGAATTAAACAAAAACCATTAAAAAAAAATATTCTACCCTGTCTGGGCTCGATCGTTCGACCTTTAGGTCCGTAGCCCGGCGCTTTACCTCACAGCCACGGTGTTCACGTATGAAATGTCTTTTTTTACAATATAGATTTTTTGTTTGCTTCTAGAATTTGCCCCATAGAGTCTGCCCCTGATAAGAAGGGCGCCTAGAAACACTTGTATGTAGTATTGTCATCGATTATGAAGTCGTGTGCAAAAGTTTAAGTCAGTCAGACGAACAGAAGCGGCCGAAAATTAAGTTGTGAGATTCCATTACATACATTAATAGCTACACCATGTCAAGTTAATAAAAGCATGTTAAAAAAAAATAAATAACAGTAGAAGCTTTTTATTGTGTAGCCAAAAAAGCATAAAATAAAAATTTATTCTTGCAAAAACATGCTATAAATAAATGAAAGTTTGAACACTAAGAAAATTTTAGAGAAAAAGACAGATATTTCACTTTTGCAAGAGATCCAAATTTTTAAATATTCAAAATATTTTTAAAAGCTTGCGAGACCTTTGAGGGTTTAACAAATACTTATGTAGGAACTAATGACTAAGAATATTTGTCTCGAAAGCTTTTTAAAATAATTCGAATATTTAAAAATTATCATCTCTTGTAAAATAAAATATCTATATTTTTCTCTAAAATATTTTTATTGTTGAAACTTTCATTTATTTATAGCATGTCTTTGAAAGAATAAATTTTTATTTAGAAGCTATTTATTAGAAGCTTTTTATATGAAATTGACTTTGTCACCGTGTCTTCGTATCACGCTAATAAACAAGGCGCCTCCATTTTAAAGTAAATATAAGCTATTTCGTTTGTCGCTCCTTCACTTTGTTGGTTAAAGCGTCACGTTAAAAATGCTGTGGTCGAAAGTTCGATCTCCGAAGGTCCGGCGTGGTAATTTTTGCAGAAAATTAGTAGAAAAGGTGCCAATTAAATAATAATAATAATAAAAAGTTGAATACACAGTATTCTAAGAATTCTTAAAGAGTCTTTTTATGAAGCCCCCCTTTTTTTTTCAAGACATTAAAAAACACAAATAAAAAGTTTTAAGTAAAAAATATATAAATAAACGCTTTTTTTTTTTAAATTGGATTTTGTTATTGTGTTTTCGTGTCACACTGAAAAACAAAACGCCTTCACTTTAACGTAAATATCAGCACCGTTTATCGTCACTTGTTAGCTAAATTGGATAGAGCAACATGTTGATAACGCGATGGTTGTAAGTTCGAAGACTGATGTGTTATTCTATTACATATAATTAATAGGAAAGGTGGCAAATGGTAAAATAAAGGTCCTGCGTTATCTGCACGCTATCTTAAAAATTTGTGATTAATTTTTTTTAAGAAGATTTTAGTTACTAAACCGCACAAGAATGAAAATGTAATAGTAATAATAATAATAAAATAACTGGAAGTTTTTATTGTATAGCCCTAAAAAGCATTAAAAAAATATTCTTGCAAGGACGTGCCATAAAAATTAAATATAAAATTCAACAATAAGAAAATTGTTGAAACACAAAAATCTAAATATTTAAAGAAAAATATAAATATTTCACTTTGCAAGAGATATTTTTTTTAAATATTCAAAATAATTTAAAAGCATTCGAGAAAAATATTATTTTTGTACAAGTATTTGTTGGAATCTTTTATCATGTTCTATGACTTTTCCTTAATGTTATTTGATTTTTTGTTAGAGCGTGTCGTGGGTTCGATTCTCCAAGCTCCGATGTGTTAATTTTTGCAGATAATTAATAGAAAAAGTGTAAATTGACAAAAGAAAGTCTTTCAGAGCCAACACAGTATCCTAAGAATTTTTATTCCTTTTTTTAAATGCTTTTTTTATAACTAAAAAGGAGAAAATAAAAAATTAAATAAAACAACATTTTTTAACAGTAGAAGTTTTTTATTGTGGAGCCCTGAAAAACATAAAATAAAAATTTATTTTTGCAAAGACATGCTACAAATAAATAAAATTTTTAACACTAAGACATTTTTAAAGAAATATATAGATATTTCACTTTTGCAGGAGATATTTAAATATTCAAAATACTTTTAAATGGTTTCGAGACCTTTAAAACTGATGGTTTCACAAATACTTAAATAGAAACTAATGACTAAGAATATTTGTCTCGATAAATTTTTAAAGTATTTTGAATATTTAAAAATTTTCATCTCTTCTAAAAGTTAAGTATCTATAGTTTTCTCTAAAATCTTCTTAGTTTTAAAATATTCATTTTATATTTTTTTTATAGCATGCTTTTGCAAAAATAAATTTTTATTTTATGATTTTCAGGACTCCACAATAAAAAGCTTGTACTGTTAAAAAATAATTTTTTACTTAAAATTTTTATATCTAGTTTTATTTTTTTAATGTTTCATTAAGTAATAGTTTTAGTTCCTACCAATACTTCAGTCTTGTACTGAAGTTTGATATTTTGAAATGGAAAGTGGCAACCCTTTTGTTTTCAGTTTTGGAGTTTTTTAGAATTCAGATTCAGTGGCTTTTTTGAAACGAACCAAACGAACAAAGTTTATATTTATTTTCGCCGTTTAGTCGGCGGCGTTTATGGAAGAATTTTAGAAATTCTACCCTCATAGTTTAAGAGTTTACTTGGCCCATTATAGTTGGCGTTCTGTAGTTAAATAAGCTCTGTTTTTTAATGAATTTAAGTTTTATGATACAGTTTAATGGGGAAATATGTGTTATCTATGTAAAGTATTTCGTGAAATGTGTCAAGTATTACTGTTGTGTTACGTTCAATAAAAGAAAAAAACCTCAAGTGTTTTCTATATATATATATATTTTTTTTCAAATGAAAATATTTCTACAAGTACAACACATTCTATCTAGGAATGCAACGGATCCCATATCCTCTGGTGAATTGAGCCTGTTTGTGAATGCACTGGCAATTACCTGTTATAATCCTCGACAGTTTAATGGCTATAACCTTGTTCAGATTCTTCATGACAGAGTGGTGTCAGCTAAAACTCCAGTACCAAGTGCCTATTTGACACTCTGCAACATGAATTGGACACTCTCTACTTCCAGCGTAATGGGATTGATGGACGTTCTTCACAAGGAATCAGAATATCCATTCAATATAGGTAATGTACATTTTTTTTTTCGTTTTATTATATCTCACAACCTCGTCTCTAGCCACAATTTAACGAGTACATCAGAATTGTATTAAAGTTGTTCTCTCTTAATCTATTTTTTAACCTTTCAGCTTATATTACAGTGTTGACAGAACTCAGAGAGAGGTTAATTTTAAGCAAAATTTGGGAATGTATCTAGTTTTTGGTTCTTACTTTTAAAATCCTCCAAAAGTGTTTAAAATTTTCTTAAACAACTTTTACTTTTGCAAATGAAAAGTCAATAATAATAATAATAATAATAATAATAATAATAATAATAATAATAATAATAATGGGCAGATACTACGAAATACTGCATCAGTTGATATCACGCCCAGTGGCGTTTTTCAACTAAATACACTGTTTTGCATGAAAATCGACTCTAACACCATTCTTGCAAATTCTTATGTAAAATGACATTCTGAATCCGAATATGACGCTCATTTTGTCCCATCACCCACCGTATTTTAGGGAGCCCCCCCCCCCCCCCATTTTTATCATTGCTTGCTAATTTTATGGCTATGAACTTAATGTGGAGGGGGGTAAAGGATTATTTTAACTATTAAGTGTCTTCTGAGGGCTACAGAGTTGAAAAATTCTAAAAAATGGACATTTGTACTAAGGGGTAAATTTAGGGGGTGGGTTGTCACTGAAATTAAAAATTACATTTATTATATTTCATTCATCTATTATTGTTAATATTTATTATACATTGCATTTTTTGTTTTTAAGTGTTAAAATATTCCCTATTCACCCTCCAAATCAAATTCATGGACATAAAACTACTAAACAGGGATGAAAATTGGAGGAAGGGGTGGTGTCACGAGAAAACGGTGGATGATTGGGCAACATGGGAGCCACATTCGAATTCAGTCATAGTTTCGCCATCACTATAAAGGAAATCTATATCTACCCTTAATTGTACGATTATTATTACATGTTTATAATAAATTACAAAACACTATGATATTTTTATACATTTTAATTTTTAACTTGCTGCGGAAGCTTATTTGTGTAAGAAATTTAATCGAAGATATACATATCTATATATATATATTGCCACTAAATCAATTCAATAGTAGGTATATAGAAATTATTTTTCACCAGAGAAAGTTTTAAATAAATAGTAATTATATAAAAATACAAAAATAATAACGATAACAATAATAATTAATAACTGAACCAAATATTTTATTTAAACTTATAGGTAATGTATGTTTTCAAATTGTCTTTTACTTTTTTAAATTAGAAAATAAAATTTTGTGTCTTGTATTAACTTTTTTGAGAAACTTAAAATCTATTTTTTGATAATTTAAGTGTAATTAATTGGGCTTTTCTTTATAAGAACTTTTGTTGGCATTTGATTACGCTACCACTAACACAAATATTTTTAAATGTAACGTCTGTTTTTTTGTTTGTTTTTTTCGATTATAAATTATACAAGGAAAGTAATTTAATGATAAAAAGATTCGATTATGAGATATTTGCATATAATTTATTTGTACTGTAAGTTTTGTGGTCTTTCGAATTCATTTTAGCTGTTTTTACGATATTGCACGTATGCGTGTGAGTGAACACGATAATTTCTTAACGCGTTGTTGGAATGAGCTGAAAACTGTATCGATGTTATAGGTTACCATCGTACGAAACTGTATAGATTTTGATGAGTACGGGATTTATAGCAGGATTCAAACTATTTAAATTGCCATAGCTTCTAAACGTCTAATTGGTTCAGCGTAAAGTTGATAGGTAGATTATTGGTGAATATCGTACAAACTGTGTAGATTTAGATGACTGTAGAAATATTTTACATGAAAAAGGAAGAGTTCTTAATTATATAACCAATGGACTCAAATTATTTGATAGCGTCTAAACGCCTTATCTGATTGAGTAAAAAATTGATAGGTAGAATATAGGACGATACCGTACGATTTCTATGTATTTTGACGAGCGCAGGTCTTTATAGTTCTTTTACACAAAGAAAACTTCTTCATCAATATGGCCAATGTACGCAAATTATTTGAAGTGGAACAGCATCTAAATGCCATATTTGATTAAGCAAAAAATAGGCAAGTAGGTTATAGGTCACCTTCTCATAATCTGTATATAGATTTTAATGAGTATAGAACTTATAGTTCTTTTACAGGGAGACAAAAAAGAATTCTTTATCATTCCAGACCACAGTCCCGAATTATTTAAAGAGTGCTAGCGTCTAAACTTTAAGGTCGATTAAGGTATAAATCGGTAGGCATATTTTTAGGTTATTTTCGTAGAAACCGTACATATTTGCAAGAGCATAGGACTTATAGATTTTTCTACCAATATGCAAAGTCAAATTTTTATACATTGTGGCCTATGGATTTAAGCTATTTTAAGTTTGTTTTAGCAATATTGAATAGTTTAGAACTATTAGAAAATAATAATAATAATTATTATTATTATTATTTAAACAATATTTAATTATTAAATGTTCGAAAATTCGAGCGAAATCACTCTAGATTTTATAAACTTTACATATGCTTTAATCTCTGATTTACCATCCTAAATATTATTTAAAATGCCTCACATCACATTAAAATTTGCAATTATTTATTGTAACTTTTGTGAAAAGTATGTATTATTTCCATTGTAATTTAATCATTTGAAACTTCGATCGATATTAGGTTTAGGATACTCAATCTAAGTTATGATGAAATTATCTCATTCTTATTTTAATAATCTCATAATGAGTTTTAAAGTTCCCGTTTAAATATTATGTATTGTGATTTCTATAAAGATAGATAAATATTTTTGTTTGAAATTTTTGAAATAAATTATCATTGTTTTGTTTATTTAATTAAATTAATGTTACAATACCGTATAACAAAATAGATACCACTATTCGTATATGATTTTAACTTAAAAAAATAATTTATGCACACTTTTTATCGCTTTTAAAGTATTCATTTATTTATAAAAAGTTTGTGTATACAACTGATTAATATACAAAAAGTTTGTTAGTGTGTACCCCCTCTAAACCCGAATGGCCACCACTGCCATCCTGGAACAGTGTGAACTGTTCTGATTCACATTGGGAGCCTTTCGAGTTTAGAGGGGAGCACAGTCACAAACTTTTTGTATATTAATCAGTTGTATAAACTAAACTTTTCATAAATAAATAAATACTTTAAAACGATATGGTGTCCGTCTGTAGGATGTCTCTTAGTTTGAAAGTCCGTTAGCCCATTTGTGTGTTACTTTGTTAGTCTATGTATACGATATCTCACAAACAAATGAATGCAGAGAGGTTGGACTAGCTTTAGAATATTATTTATAACACTGGTAAGAACCCTGTTCATTTGCGACATTCTAATTAAAAAACTTTAGAAGTTTTTTGAAATTTACTATTTTCTTAACATGGGAGAATAGGGGAGAATTTCACTTAAACTTCGTACATGAAAAGAAATATTTTTATCGTAAGGATGTAAGAACAGCTTTGAAATATCAGTTTCATAGCTGGGATGAACAGTATAATTTTGAAAACTCTTTGGGAAAAAAAAAATGAAAGAAAGAAAAAGTGCATAATACCAACATTTGAGGAAAAGATGTTAACTAATTTCTCTTTAGAACATTAAAAATGAAGTTTCAAAATCTGCGGAAAGTTTGGAATTTAAAACATCTTGTGATCAGTAAATTAGCAATGCCTGATAAAGCGGATTTTTTTCTTTTTTTTTTCCTAAAGATAATTTTAAGAAATTTTAATAAGTATTTTTAAAATTTATTTAAGCTGTTAGCAATGATGAGAATAACGGCTTGGGAAAATATTAATAAATTACGAATAAGATATTCCTTACAATATATGAAAAAATGATAAGTTTTCTGAGAAATTTTTTTGATCTGCAGTTTAATTCCGCCCATAAGTTTTATGTGTAATATGTAAATAAATTTATTTATGCCTACTTATTATATGTAAGTGACCTAACCCTATTTATTTTAATGCAGTGAATCCAATATGGAAAGATGGTAATATCCATAAAGATGAAAAATGTTGAAACATATGATCGCCCTATATTTATCACAGCAAAAATATTTTATTATATTTATCTTACTATTGTAATAGAAATATAATAATTGACAACCTGGAATATTGAACAATTTTACTTACAACCTGGAATATTATGAATAATTTAAATAAATAATATATATGAATAACTCATTCGATTTTATCAACTTATTTCAACAGATGTCCGGGCTCTGACAGCAATGGCACTGACATGCATAGCAAGTAAAACGAAGCATTTCGCAGATATTGCGTATGCCAAAAGTACATATTCTATGGCAGTGAATAGCTTCGCTGGCCAACTTTCCGATGGTAGCTTTGGGAATGTCTATACTACAGCTTTAGTAACACAGGTAATATGAATTGCTGTTTTATTGTACATTAGCTAATCAAAGAGGTTGTCATATGTACAAGTTTTGGGATTGAGTTATTAACTAATTTAGTTTTAAAAGAGGTAAAAATAATTTTTAAAAACTAGAAAATTTTAAAAGAATTTCAGTCATAGGTTCTTTTTTTTTTTTTTTTTTTTTATGTTAGTTAAAAAATGTAAGAGCATTATTTTACAAAAAGGAAATTGTTTCAAAATCTGTGAAAAGTCAGGAACTTCCTTCAAAAATTTAAAAAAGAAATGATTTAGGGTCCCAAAGCCCAAGGATCACTCTCCTGTGTCCGTTATCTCGTGAGCCTCTATTATCATAGAAATCATACATACACGTAAAATTATCACTCAATCGGATAATAAGAAACTGGTGAGAATTCGATTCTTAGATTTCATCAACACATATAACTAAATAAATAAAAAAACAACACAACAAGTTAAATAAAATCACGCAAATAATCTGGTGTGTCATTCACACGGCTTTCTTTTACTCTGACATTTAATACTGTAAATAAAGATTTGAGATTAAGGGTAAGATAACGAGTACTGTTATGTAAACCTACGTTAAAACAATTCAAATTAGGCTTCGGAACAACATTATTTCACAAATAATTCTGCGGGAGGAGGAGGGGTTACCGCCCCCTTTATGAACACCTATATAGAATTCAAATCTGTTATTATATTAAAAAGTTCCTTTATAATTATTCAGACAATTTTCACACACAACGTTCCTTGAAACTTATAAATCTCGATCAAACTTTTTTAGTAACAAACGTATTAAATTCAAAATACAACATTTGAATCGCCTAAAATTATTTCTTACTTATTTACTCTAATTAACACAGACAAAGATCAAGAGTTAAAAACTTGATTTTGGTATTCAGGAATTCTCAAAAAGTTTGAATATACAAAAATCAAGCAATGAATATTCAGCTTAAAAAAATTCATTCTTAACCATATGGCCATGAGAAATTAATTTCAATTCCTCAGTAGCTTGCCTGGACATCATAAAACATTATAGTAAAGCACTTTCACTAACAATAAAAAAAAAAAAAAAAAAAAAAAAAAAAAAAACATGAAATAGCTTAAATATTGGCAGCCCTGAAGATTACGTACACACGACATGATGCACATAAATATAATCCTGTATAAATAACACACGGCACAAATTGAAATACACTTTCATCAACTTTTAAGTATTGTCGCACTATAATTTAGTTCATTTACCTAGCCATGTAAACGGATAGTGAACGCTTTCTATACCGTATTCTACATGAAACATGTTTTACGCATATAAAAAATACATATTCGTTTCATTTTGGTTTAGTGCAGTCTTTAGATGTTAAAATCTATTTACCTGCAAT
Organism: Salticus scenicus; assembly: GCA_963930645.1. Taxonomy (NCBI): domain Eukaryota; kingdom Metazoa; phylum Arthropoda; class Arachnida; order Araneae; family Salticidae; genus Salticus; species Salticus scenicus. The sequence goes on from OZ005661.1 coordinate 167,126,145, forward strand.
TTTCCCCATAGACGTCATGTATTTGAATTATCTTGGGTGTCCCTGTGCACGAACAATTTGCTAGTCTCAACGAAAAATTTAGTATAGCATCCCTATATGACACAAATTTAGAATATCAAGTTTGGGCTTTTTGCTATTATTTGTTCTTGATATATGCTCATAACAGACAGACAGACGCACACTCAGACACATAGACCAAAAGTTAAAAACATGACATTTGGATTCAGGGAAACTTAAAACATGTAAATATGACAAAAACTCAATTTCGAAAATTTGACCCGAACGAAAAATACATTCTCTACCATGCATATGGGTAAGAGAAAGTAAAGTAATCTGGTGTGTCACTCACACGACTTTCTCTTATCCTGAAATTTAATACTATAAATACAAGTTGGAGATTAAGGGGTAAGATAACGAATTATGTTATGTAAATTTATGTTGAAATAATTTAAATCAGACTTCGGAAGAGTTTCATATTATAACTAGTTCTGTGTGAGGGTGGCTACTGCTCCTCTCAAACCCCCGTTTTATTACTTCATATACATTTTAGAATTTAAATATTTTATTAAAATTAAAAGTTCACTTAAAATCATTCAGACAACTTTCACATGCAACATTCCTTGAAACTTATTAGTCTTGATGAAACTTTTCCAGAAACAAACTTCTATTAACTTCAAAATACAACATTTGGATCTCCTAAAAATATTCGTTCTTAAGTTACTCTAAGAGACACAGACAAATATCAAACGTTAGAAAACTTGACTTCGGTAATCAGGAAGCCTCAAAACGTGTAAATATGCAAAAAACAAGCGATGAATATTTAGCTTAAAAACATACATTATTTACCATATCTCTATGAGGAATTCATTTCAATTCTTGAACAGCTTACCTGGAAATGTTAATATATTATAGTAAAGTACGTCCACTAACAACAAAAAAGAATGTTATCGCTTAAATATTTGCAGCTCTGAATATATTTTGATGATTATGAACTGACCACATGGTGCACCTAAATATAATCCTATAGTAAAAATACACGATCCAGCCTGAAATATACTTTCATCAACTTGCAACTATTGCCGAACTTTTATCTATCCCTTTTGCGTAGCCCTGTAAACGAACAGCGAATGATTTCCTTACCATATTCCACATGAGACATTTTTTCATGCATATATAAAAAATATATATTCGTTTAATTTGGTTTAGTGCAGTGTATAAATGTTAAACCCTACTTACCTGCAATTTCCTCCGTAGAAATAACGTATTTGAATTATCTTTGGTGTCCCTGTACACGAACCATTTGCTTGATCTCAACGAAAAGTTTAGTCTAACATTCCTATACCATACACATTTAGAATACCAAGTTTTAATATTTTGCTGTAATTTGTTTTTCAGCTGTACTGATAACAGACACACAGACAGTCACACACAGAGACGCACACACAGACCAACCGCTAAAAACATGATTTTTGGATTCAGGGTCCTCGAAACGTGTAAATAAAAAAAAAACTTACTTTCGAAAATTTGACCCCAAAACAATACTTTATCTACCTTATGGATAAGAGAAAGTAAAAATAATAAATCGTAAAATCTCCAATTAATTCGTTACTTGATGTTTTTTATTGTAAGCTTTTGCGGAGAAAATAATCAATTACAGGTAAGCAGGTGTTAGTTCTTAGAAGTTTTATATCATTTTATTGGTTTTGATATATTCATATTATTCATTTCACAATAAATTAAGAAAAAAAAAAGAAATAAATAAAGGTATAAAAACATTAGAGGCAAGTCAGTCAAAATATAAACAAACTTCAATTAATGCATGCAAGAAAAATTACTAATCATTAAAAATTTGTTATATCCAATGACATTTGAATATTCTTTCGGAGTTTCATACATGATTTACTAATTTTTGGAAAATTTAGCTAATCGGTCTATCATGCATGTTATTATTACACATATGAAAGGAAAAGACTAAAATATTGTTATACATATTATAAATTGCAACGTGATATCGTAAATAGTCTTAACCGATCTAGAAATTATGAAGAAATTACTGAGAAAATTGAAAGTTTTTTACTTAAAGAATTTAAAAAATCCACAGTAGAACGTTAACGTTTTACGAGTGATCTATTTTAATCTAGAAATTTAGAATTTTTAAAATTTTCTGATATGAATTATTAATAATATATATCAAAACTGAAAGTAATTTTATATATTTTCTTTATTCTGTTTTAGACACTCATTGCAAGTGGGCAAGAACAAAGCGAGCAATGGAACGCAACAGCTGCAGTGCAATATTTAATGAATCAAATAAACTCAAGTTCTATAGACTTCCTTTCAGTGTATTTAACACTTCCGATTTTTAGTGGTAACAGTCTTGTCGACTTAAAAGTTCCGGATTGCTCAAAGAATACTCGAAAGGAAGGAAAAGGTAAAATAATTGCAGATCTTATATTATACGATGTCCACGAACTCCATAATGAATTTAGGGGCACATACAAATTAAAATGAAACACTTCCGGTTGCAAAGCCGTTTGCAAGCGTTCCAAATGTATGACTACAGTCGGCAGCAAAAGTATCCGAGGACTAGCAAATATTCCTATGAAAAAATGCACACTTATCACTGTTTTGTTAAATAAATCCTTGTCGAATAATGTTCTTAGACTGACGAAGAACAGGATTCTACAAGGATATATTTAACAAAACTGCACTAAGTGCACTTATTTCAAATAGGAATTTTTGCTAGTGCTCGGATACTTTTGCTGCCGAATGTATTTGCAAAAATTTACGTCATCGAAGTTGCAAGCGTTCCGTCTGTATGTAACCCTTAAAGAGCAGGGTTGGTTGTTTGGTTGGTTGGTTGGGTTTAACGTCGCACTAGTACTGCGCTATGGGTAATTGGTGACGGTCTGGGACGCATTCCTAGGAATGGTCCGGAGACATGCCATCACAATTGTGATCTTCCACGGAGAAGATGGCTCCCCGCTTCGGTGACCCCCAGAGGTACAGTCGGTAACAAAAGTGTCCGAACACTAGCAAAAATTCCTATATAAAAAAAGTACGCTTAATACAATTTTTCTAAATAAATCCTTGTCGAATCCTGTTCTTAGACTGACTAAGAACAGGATTCGACAAGGATTTATTTAGCAAAACAGTATTAAGTGTACTTTTTTTATATAGGAATTTTTGCTAGTGTTCGGACACTTTTGTTACCGACTGTATAATCTGGATGGGAACATGGAGGACATTCAGCCACGACGGATTTTACCTGCCCCAGCACCCATTAGTGTACCCGACGATCTTTGGCCAGCTATAGTATCGAACCCGCAATCTTTCAATTACGAGCTCGGTGCTCTACAGACCGGCCTACCACGTCCCATTAAAGAGCAGGGACAGAACATCGATAGGAATGATAATCATATCTTAATACACGAATTTAAAGGGTGTTTCTAAGAAGATAAGTTACAATTTCTATATAATAAAAAGCCATTCTCAAATTGCAAATGGTTATGAGTGTGCCTTGTACTATATCCTGATAATATAGTATGGCCTCCTTTCGTGCATATATATTGCTATACCATAAACATTGCTGGAAATTGTATGTTGTAGTTCTTTCCCAGAATTGTGCATTATAATTCAAATGCATTAACGGTTCATGACATAAACATATGAACTTGAAAAAAAAAAAAAACTTCAAATCATATTATAATTTTTACTTATGTTTATTTACTGATTCAAATTTCTTTTAAACATCTTGTAACTAGTGCAGAAAGTCAAGTGGCTTTACTCATAAGCATAACTTATCCAAATACGTGGTGGTGTGGTCAGGGGAGGAAAATCAGAAAAACAACCAAAGTGTTTAAGGAAATATTTACTAATATTTTCGAATGATGAATTATTTACAACCTTTTCTTAAAAAAATAATTGCGTAGGGTTCTTGCCTTTTAGTATTTTTCTAATATTTAACTTTCATATTTTATACTTAACAATCAAAATGTTCATTTATTACCAAAATAACATTTCATTCAAGGAAACGATGCGACCCTAATTAGCGCAGATATTAATTAAAATGTCGACCATTGTCTAACGAAAAAACGATTCGAAATCGGAGGCGACCGCCATTTTCGACCGGGACCGCTTACCTGAAAAGAAAAAGCAAAGAGAGGAAATTTCGTGGGTTTTTGTAAAGCGATCGTGCTCGAACTGTTCTAGATATCGAAATACACCTCAAACAGCAGACTGTTTTGACTGTCCCATGTTTTAAAGATAGCGAAAACTGACTCCATGCATGGATCACCCCAAAAGATTCTGAATTTTTCTTTCTTTTTTTAAATTGGGGAATGTATTGGTTAACCGAAAAGTGGTAAAAAGTTGTAGCTGCCGACGTTCAGTAATTTATTTTGTATAATTCTATTATAATAAGCAAGGTTTTTCTGTCCAACAAACTATGAGAATTAATTCGAGTATCCGATATAAACACTGCAATAATAATAATAATAAAAACAGTTAAAAGTACAGGAAAATATTTCTCCGTCAAATATACAGTTTAAAACCGTAAAATTGTATCACTGACATATATTTTACACAGGAATCCTGTAAATCAAACAGGATTTTTGTTAAAAGTACAGCTTTGTCCTGTATATTTGACGGAGAAATACTGACACCCCAGCTGCCAGATTTTTCTTGTACGTTTAACAGTTTTTTTTTTCTTTTTAAAGTGAATATATATATTAACTTGTATGGTAAATTGGTATGTTTTCTTCTACATTTCAAGTTTATTTTTGATATTTTTCCTATGCGTTATAAATGTATATATTAACTTCTAGGATAAACTGGTATATTTTCTTTTACATTTCAAGTTTATTTTTGATATTTTCCCTATGCGTTATAAATAATTATAAATTTAATATTGTTTAGTTCAATGTACGTTGCTGTAAAAAAAAAATGTTGGAAATCGTTGCAAAGGTTTATGTTTTTCCAAATTTTTTTGTTATAACGTATTTTTCACAATGAAACGGCTACAGCTAAATATAAATCGGGCCATTTTCTTTTAAAAATATAAACACATCATTTTTTAAAATTATTTTTTAAACATGAAAATCTACATTGAAACTTTTACCGAATATAATCTATAAGACCAAACCTTTCCAAGAACTTTCTGACTTGATAGTGAAATTCGTTTACGCTAACAAACAACAATAGCAATAATAATAATAATAAACTTTTCCTTGAATATCACATTTTAAGCAAGCAGTGGAAATTCAATTATACCAATGCGGAAATTGAAATAAGGAAATTGGGAAATTTAAATGAAATGTTACTCTCGTCATAAAATTTTGAATATTCATTTATAAAACTAGTTGGCATAGGTGGACTCTGCTCAGTTCCCCATCATATTTATGTTCTCATAAATTTCTAGTGCGAGACATATTATAATCATGTTAAAAGAAATGAATTTGACCAAAGCTTGATACAGTGACAGAATGAAATCCCCGCCTAATAGGCTATTCACCGTTAACTTCGATATATATATCTTATTCTAATCTATTAATTTATTTTATCAGGGTCAATTCCGTTGTTTAGTTTTCATCCTACTATTTCCAATGCAATAATCCTCAAAATTCATATTTATATGAAAAATTTACAATTTCGCTATGTTGATAAAATCGTAAATTACGAATGATTTACGAAATTTTCCTATTAGAATATTTGTATTCAATCATGTTCAAACAAATATCATAAATGTAATTTTGAAGTTGTCTAATGTATTTATGATCCTCAAAAATGGAAATTTATGCTCAATTTTGCCTTATTCTGACACGTTAAGTAAATCGTAAATTCCAAACAACTTACGAATTTTTTAAATTGGAAAAATCGTAGTCTATGATATTCATGCCAGTATTTTAAATAATATTTCGAAAGTGGTTTGACATCTTTACGATGAAAATATCCTCCAAGATTGACGTTTATGTGACATTTTGCTCTATTCAGCCATGTTAAGAAATTCGTAAATTTCCAATAACTTACGAAATCTTTATATTGGAAAATTCATAGTCATTAATAATCATGCCAGTGTCCTAAATAATATTTCAAAAGTAGTCTGACATCTTTACGATGAAAATATCTCTCAAAATTGACGTTTATGTGAAATTTTGCTCTATACTGCCATGTTAAAAAATTCGTAAATTTCCAATAACTTGCGAAATTTCCAAAGTAGCATATTTATAGTTACTGATGTTCATTCAGGCATCAAAACTGATATTTTAAAACTGATCTGACATTTTTACAGTAAAAAGTTTCCATTAAAGGCACGTTTAAGTGAATTTTTGTCCTATTCTCCCATGTTAAGAAAATCGTAAATTTCTAATAACTTACGAAGTTTTTAAATTCGAATGTTGCAAATGAATAGGGTTCTTGCCAGTGTCGAAAGTAATACTTTAAAACTGATCTGACCTTTCTGCGATCATTTGTTCGTGAGATATCGTGTTAACAGACTAACAAACTAACGGACTAACACACTAACGGACTGACACACTGACACACTAACAGACATCCTACAGACAGACACCATAGAAATTTTGTCATTTTCGGATTCCTCACACCTGAAAACGTGTAGAAAAGTCAAAAAACCGAGGTCGAAAATTTTCACGATTACCTAAGTTCCCCATACCTATAGTATGATGGGGAACTAAAATAAAGAGTAGAATTGTATTAAGTTTTCTAAAATAAATTCATAAAAATTTTTAAGGTGGCTCTGACATTTTATGAAATGACACTGTTATCAGTGAAGTTTAGAGTTGTGAAATGTTAAACTGCAATTACGTTTAAAGTTGAAGTTCGTTAAATTATGATTTTGTTGCAAAGTTAAATGAAGCAGATAAAACATATTTAAATAATTTTGTAGGCGAAGAAACTTCAGATGGGAATGATAAACTGGGTAAGAAAAGACAAGTCCAGTATTCTCTCTACATCGGAGATCAGAAAGACAAAGTACACACCATATACTTAAAGGTGCCTGACAATAGTTCCGCCTATGACGTCATGAGAGAAGCACAAGTTGCAGATCCTAACTACAAGTAAGTTTATATATATATATATATAATACATATTTCTGATTTTTTTTTTTCTTTTTCTAACATTTTCGAAATATTTGCTCTGATTTCAAAATCTTCCTATGTTTAATAACATTTCCAGTTTTCAAAACAAACATCATCCCTCAATAAAATGACATGTTGCTCTCAAAACGATGCGAGATTACTTTTAAGAAAACAATAAAGAAATTTTATCACACATAATTACACTTTTTTTTAATTCTTCGCATATCAGTCTTCTGATCATAATATGTAACTGATTTATGCCTGTTATATTTTCTTTCTTTCTTTCTTTTTTTTTTTTTTTTTTTTTTTTTGTTAATTTAAAAGTCAATAACAGTAAATAGAAAATATATATTATTAGAAAAATCCTTCAAGATATTCCTTTAAAAGGTAAATGTTCCGAAAAGAATACACATATTTAGATTATTTAAATAAAGAAAAAAAAAAGTCTGTTGTGAAACAACTATACGACTTCCATTACCCCCTATTATACGTATTATATACATTTTTTTTAGAGATAATATGATCAGAAGACGTAAAATTGATCTAACGAAGTAGAAAATAAAAAAAATTCCGGTATGAGGAACTTAATGTGTAAAGACATGTTAAACAAAGTTTACACAACGAGTAAAAAAATAAGGAACAAAAAATGGTAGAGTGCTAAAATTAACTCACCAAAGCAGGATAACTGTTAATTTTCCTGTAATAAACGCGTAATATATGACAAATTATATCTAAAACTGATTTATGTAACAATTTTAAAGAAAATCGCTAGAGCCGTTTCTGAGATACCAACTTTTACCAAAACTTGTCATACTCAATTATTGACCGGAAAACAATACTTGCATACAAAAGGATATTTAAAAGGGAGTTGATATGACGAGTTTGAAAAAAATCCGTACTGCCGTTTTCAAAGGAACGCAATTACGAGACCTGAAATTTAGATTTTTATACAGAACGCCTATCAATTTTCCTGAATTAACCAACTATATCTTTCTAAAAAGACATCTAATTGAGTATTTATATAGCAACTTTGAAGAAAATATTTAGATCCGTTTTTGAGTTACGGACATACGGTTCCACTTCTGGTTTCCGTTGACCCTTTTCCGGTTTTCCAATTTCTACCAAAATTTGCAAAATTCCTCTGTACACCAGACCTGTATAAATTCTGAAGTTTCGTAGCTCCATTTTTATTAATTTCGGAGATATGATAGCCAGAAAATTCTCCACATACATACACACTCACATGCATACACACTGAAAAATTGCCAAACATTAATCTTGTGGACTCAAAAGGCCTTAAGACGTGTAAATCAGATGAAAACTCGATTTCTAATATTTAGACTGAATACATTACTTCCATTTCCTACAGTAGTAAGGTAATGGAAGAGAAAAATATCTAGTTTGTAAATTGTAGTTAAAGATAGTGTATTAATTCACGAGACAAAGTTAATCTAATTTGTTAATAACAGTTAAATCATGTAGGGTGTCCCTGAATTTATGGGCCAAATGTTTAAGGTAGGTAAAACATATATAGAAAAGCATTTTTTGTATAGCAATATGGGGTAAAAAAATGAAAAATGTAGTCGAAAGATCAAGAAATCCATCACACATTAAAATGCGAACAGAATTGAAAAATTAAAAATAAATAGAAAACTAAATGAAAAAAGACATAAACGCATGATCATAAATTTGAAAAAAATCTGATGTGGGCACCACATGAATTCCTTATACACCTTTAGAAATATGTACATAATGTTAAAAAACACTGTCATTGGATCCGAGACAGTTGGCTAAAAATATTTTTAAAAATGCATTATCACCGTGTTCTGAGCTTTTCTGAAAAATTCAAATGTCTAGCTAGTCGGGAAATTAGTTAAATAAATTTTCTGTCAAACCATATAAATGCTGCCGAAGGCAGCAGTGACTCGAAACAATTTGCTAAAAATATTTTTAAAAAAGCATTGTCACCGTGTTCTGAGCTTTTCTGAAAGTTTCAAATGTCTAGCTAGTCGGGAACTTAGTAGTTGAAAATCGATTGCAAGATTTGTAAATGTAACGGCTACCGAAGGCAGCAGGGATCCGAAACAGTTGGCTAAAAGTATTTAAGAAAATCTATTTTCACCGTGTTCTGAGCTTTTCTGAAAGTTTCAAATGTCTAGCTAGTCGGGAACTTAGTTAAAAATCTATTGCAAGATTTGTACAGGTAACGCTGCTGAAGGCAGCAGGGATCCGAAACAGTTGGCTAAAAGCATTTAAAAAATGCATTTTCACCATGTTCGGAACTATTTTAAAAGTTTCAAATCTCTAGCTAGTCGGGAAGTTAGTTAAATAAATTTTCTGCTGAACCATATAAACGCTGCCGAAGGCAGCAGTCTCTCGAAACAATTTGCTAAAAATATTTTAAAAATGCATTTTCACCATGTTCGGAACTATTTTAAAAGTTTCAAATCTCTAGCTAGTCGGGAAATTAGTTAAATAAATATTCTGTCGAATCATATAAACGCTGCCCAAGGCAGTAGGGACCTGAAACACTTGACTAATAGTGTTAAAAAATGTATTGTCACCGTGTTCTGAGCTATTCTGAAAGTTTCACATGTCTAGATATAGTCGAGAAGTTAGTTAAAAATCGATTGCAAGTTTTGTATAGGTAACGCTGCCGAAAGCAGCAGGGATCCGAAACACTTGGCTAAAATTATTTTTAAAAAATCCATTTCACCGTGTTCTGAACTATTTTGAAAGTTTCAAATGCCTATCTAGTCGAGAAATTAGTTAAATAGTTTTTCTGTTGAATCATATAAACACTGCTAAAGGCAGCAGGTATCCGAAACAGTCGGCTAAAAATATTTGAAAAATGCATTGTCAACGTGTTCTGAGCTTTTCTGAAAGTTTCAAACGTCTAGATAGTCGGGAAGTCAGTTAAAAATCGATTGCAAGATTTGTCCAAACCGTTTTTGAGTTATTACCGTTTTTTGGTACATTATGGCCAAAACCTTTGTATTTTTGGTCATTATGAATTTAATTTTCCTAAATATCTCTAAAACGGAAAATCATACATAGACCAAAAAGGGAGGTGCACAACTAGATGTTATAACAAACCTATGTACAGTCACCAAAAAAAAAAAAAGCCCCCCCCCCCACCTAATTTCGCTCTAAATTATCGTAAACGCATGCGGTTGGTACCAATCGACCTGTAATAACGTCTAGTTTATAATGGTATAGTTAGATTTTACTTAAGGGGTCATCTACATATTAAAACAGGCATGAACTTCATTTTTTCCAATGGCAACCCCTATTTCTGACCTCATATTCATATTTCTGAGATCAAGGCCGTTCAGATAATATACCTATTTACATACTTTAATTGAGTTCTAGATAGAGATACAAGCGAAAATGTGTTAGGGATCCGTCTATACATTTCGAAAAAATAAATCATGATCCACCAGAGAATAGATATTATTTGTTATGTTTCACACCGTAAAAAAAATACAGAAATATTAATTATAAAACAAGAAACGAAACTGATTTTCAAAATAATTGTTTTCATTTATAAAATAAAAAATTTTAAGTGGTTTATATTTAATAAATGTAGATTAGTTTAATGCATCACTTCATAAGTTAAAATTTATATAGCTTAAGTCATATGAACACTTCAATGTTGAATTACAAAAATCAAGATAGCAAGATAAAAGAATAATAGTGATATTGATAATAATAATAATAATAATAGGGGTAAAAAGGAAAAAAAAGTGTTTAATATTTAAGAAAAAAATTATCTACTTCTGTTGGGTATATTTTTATTTTATACAATAAGACCCGCATGAAAATGTTACTATAAATTTTTACATTTAATTTGAGGCGTACAAACCTACAACATACAATATACAAAAATATAGATAACAAGATTCAAACTAAAATCTGCGAAAGGATATTTAAAATTCAATAAAAAGGAGATAGGGTCAAAATCATTCCTATTTTGGGAAATAGGTCACGCCTTCATACGTTTCTCGTAAACATCAAATTATTTAACAAAATTCATGATTAACACTTTAACGACCGCATGCTTTTGTCTTTTTTTGATAGTAAGGTCCGCCTGTGGGGGTTAATCTTCGAAGTTACTATATTTCAGAACAAAATTTTCTGTAATCACATTTATATTAAAAATAGATATACATTATAATTATGTTCTTTCTAATCAAAGTAGTTGTATCCATTTTATATTTCATTGTAAAAAAACGAATTTTGGTTATATACTTAAGATAATGCATAAAAATTTCAAAAGAAACACCAATTGGCGGAGTTTCAGATTTTCAAATGTCGTGAATCTACGTCAGTGGTCACGAAAGTGTTAAATAACTGAAATTTTCTCACAACAATCAAAAAGGCAATTGTCACTCGTTTATATATTCTAGAGTTCTATAAAGAGTCAAACAAACTAAAAGTAAGGAAACAAGAAATATTTTTTAAAGTAAAGTATTGTTTCAGAAAGAGCCAGAGGGTGGGGTTTATTAACCTTTTGGAATGCAATCAAAACTTCCCGCCTGGAATGCTTTAATCTTACAAAAATAGAGTAATTTGAGTAGTAAACATGGAAACCTTACTTAGAAAATAATTTAAAAAAAAATTAAATTAAATAAAAATTTTTAGTGTTAGACTGAATTTTCATAAATTGGTCTGATAAAGTATACCCATATAAAACGATTTCCTATTGCCCAGAACGAATATCCGCCGTTATATCTGTACTCATAAGTATAAAGGATTTAAGTCCAAAAATGTCGATTTTAAGTTAAGTACACAGTCAGACTCAGAAAAAAATTCTCAATCGATTGGTATAAAGGATTTAAGTCTATGTCATTCAGTCTTTGAGAAAATAAATTGGTAAAAAAAGGTTCAAGTCAGAAATTTACCATTCATGTATGGTATAAAATATTTAATTCAGTTTTTTCCCGTTATTAAATGAAGGTTTACAATCACTGAATGGTATAAAGGATATAAGTCAACGAAATCCCTTTTTCCTAGTCGATTCTTCTGATTTGTTTTTTATTTGTTTAACTTTATTTTGAGTCTCCTGAAAAATCAAGAATATGGACTTAAATCCTTTATACTTATCAGTACAGATATAGTCGTCTACTGTACTTAAATTTTTAATTTTAAATGTGTAAGAACTATATTTTTAAAAGTAATAAGACATATCACATTGTTTTAAATTGTTTTCCCATAATTAATGTGAATTTTACGCCGTGATTAGAATAATCGAAAATAAAAAATATTACGCTTTGTTTCAATAATATATTTAATGAAAAACTTTCGGGTGTCCCTGTACACAAACCAGTAGAGGTACAAACTCCATTTTCAATAGGGAACATCCGATAGTGAACTTGAATATCATATATCAGTTTCAAGAAATTCCATAAATATTTACGGGAGTTAGAGCTCGGACAGACAGACAGGCAGGCAGACAGACTGACGGGCAGATACACAAAACTAAAATCATATTCACACTTAAAAAATGTTAGAAAGTGTTAAAAACGCGTAACGTAAACGAAATTACAATTCTAGCAATTGATTATTAATAGCTCTTAATGTAACTGGATATTTTTGTGCCACCCTGTAAACCTAATGCTAATTATGCTATATTCTGTGCAAAGCATTCTTTTGCGCATATAAATAACCTATTTCAATTTCCAAAAACTTCGTGGAAAATAAAATTATTAAAATTTGATTTATAGAAATATCTCTCATAGACCGCAATGCTTTGGAATACTTTTGAGTAACACTGTATATAAACCGATGGTGGTAAATCCTCCATTATATACAGGAAACATCCAATAGTGAACTTGAATAACATATTTCAATTTCATTCAGATATGTCTACAGAAAAAGGTATGGAAATATGGTTTATAGAAATACCTCTCATAGAACACAATGCTTTGAAATACTTTCGGGTGTCCCTGTACACAAACTAGTAGAAGTGTAAACTCCATTTTCAATAGGGAACGTCCGATAGTGAACTTGAATAACATATATCAGTTTCAAGAAATTCCATAAATATTTACGGGAGTTAGAGCGCGGACAGACAGACGGACAGACATACAGACAAACCGAAGTCATAAACACTTTTCAACCTTGTTGGAAAGTGTTAAAAATGTTAGAAAGTGTTGAAAACGCTTAACGTAAACGAAAGTACATATCTAGCAATTTTTTTTATTAATTTAACCCCGCTCATCGCTATTAGAGCGATGTTGAGCGATTCAATGTCGAGACAAAGGGGACTACTCCGAAATTTATTGCAAAAAAAAAAAAAAAAATACAAAGTTTCGCCAGGCTTGTATCCCAAGACCGACAAACGGCGAGAGAGGTTAAAATAATAATTCAGAGAAAAGTCCTTAGTTTGAATTGATTCTGGTCGATAAAGTTCATTTAGAGTTCATGAGGTAAACAGCTGAAACATATTAAGATAAGTTCTGTGGTGCAATCACCTGTTGCCGGGCGTGCGCTTCTCGCGGCAAGGGGCAGCAGGTTACTGATCGTTGAATCCATTTCTACAGCAGAGCATGTGCATGATACTCTTGTATACGTTGCTCTTGACGAGGTCTAGGTTCCTGTCTGAGCCAGTAGACAGTGTTATTGATAACAACATTAATCAGTGGCATTTGATATATCCATTAATAGGGAGAAAATCTTATTGAGTTTGTTAATTAGATTTGGTCTAGTTAAAATGTTGTCCAGTCAGTTTACTGGTCTGGGGGAGGGATTTCTGATATGGTGGGCAGACGTTAGGGCACAGTTAAAGTAATAATGCAATGCATTTCCTTCCTCGCCACAGGGGCACAAGGGTGAGCGTCAGCGATGAAACATGTGGAGATAGCTTGGGAATGGGCCATGGCCCGTCAGGAAGGCTGTTATAGGAGGGGTAAGTTTCCAGTCATTGGTTGTGGTTATGGGGATCAGGTTGTGCGTGTGTCTACCTTTTTCTGAGACATCCTACAGAGATTGCCAATTTTGAATCAGTTGAAGTTTTAATTTTTGTTTGACGAATGAGGGAGTGGCGGGCAAGGAATATTGTATAAGTCTATTTTCAGTGGCATTTTTTGCCAGACTATCAGCCAGTTCATTTCCGACGACACCCCTGTGGGAAGAGACGTGCGCCAGGGTTACATTAGATTTTAAGTTGTACAGTTTAGTTTTAATTTCAAGTATAATTGGAAGCCTACTCCTGTGTCAGGCAATGGCCTGTAGGCTCGAGAGACTGTCACTGTAGATGTTTATGAAGGAATGTATGTGGAGGTTTCCCTCTACCCATTCGATAGCCTTTAGAATTACAAAAAGCTCTGCCTGGAATACCTGCAAGACCACTGGTGGATAGATTCATTGTTGATTAGCACGCAGAATGAGGCCCCTACACCATAATCAGTTTTGGAGCCGTCTGTGTAGATTGCCACAGGAGCAGAGGGAGAATAGCTATTAATGTTGCAATTAATTAATTCTGATGCAGCATCCTTTGCTGGATGGATTTCCCAGGTGTTGGAAAGGGTTTGAATCGGAATATTTGGGAAAAGGGAGCTTGCTAAGTTTGAGTTATCGAGTTGAAGGATATTAGTTTTTTGAAAATTATATTGAAGTTGCAAGTCTGCATGCGGGATTCCCTTGATGACGGTCAATGCGTCAGTTGAAATTGTTTTGTAGCCTCTGGACATCTGCAAGAGGAATGGCCTCTGTACAGAGTTAAGCTTAGTCTTGGCAGTCATCGTCAGGTGACCGCCCCAGATGCCCGCACCATATGTAATAATTTTGTCAATTATGGTATTGTACCATATTTTCAAGAAAGAGGTTGAGATGCCCCACCCCTTTCCTACCATTTTGGCTGCATTGTGGTAATGGGATGTTGTTTTTAGTTTTAGGTCATTGATGTGGGCAATCCAGTTGAGCCTCCTGTCGACTGTCACACCAAGAAGTTTTAGATGGTGTACGTGTTTAACACTGACGCCATTGATCCTCATCACTGGAGACCTTTGGAGAGCTTTGGGGTATGCGAAAGTTAAGGCTTGGGTTTTTTGATGAAGATAAGGAAAGGTCTAGTGCTGTTAAAATATTGCTAAAAAGTGAGAGGGCTTCCTTGGCCTGGTCCTCCAGATCTTTCCTCCGTTTCCCAGAGAGAATAACGGAGAAGTCGTCATCAGCGTAGGCACAGGTTTCATAGCCTTCAGAGTTCATTTTGATCAGAATGTTATTGGCTATGATATTCCATAGGATTGGTCCCAGACAGGAACCATAAGGGCAGCCTTTCGTTTGGGGCATTTCAGTTGATCGATTGCTCCAGTTAACATAGATTTTTCTATTTGATAGATATGAACTGATGACTCCCGCGAGATTCCTTGGGCAGTTTAGTTGCTGTAACGATTGTAGTATGTGTGGCCATTCTACATTGTCGAAGGCTCCCTTGATATCCAGAGACAAAAGAGTGGTATATTTTCCTGCCAAAAAGTTAAGGGCGCAGGAGCTTTTAATGTGGTGCAATGCTAATTCGCAGGATCTGCCCTCTCTGAACCCGTACTCATTGGAATGTAGAAGATTTTTTGATTATAAGTGATAATTAAGCCTGGCAACGATAAGCTTTTCCAGGAGTTTGCCTAATGTTGGTAGGAGGTAGATTGGTCTGTACGAAGATGGTTCAGAGGGAAGCTTCCCTTGCTTCAGAAAATACACCACTTCCCCCTTTCGTAAGGTCTCTGGAAGTATTCGAGTTTCAGGCACATGCTGGTCCATTTGTGAATTATGTGTGGGATTGTGTAATAAGTATGTCTTAGAATTTTAAAATCTATGTGGTCTGGACCAGGAGCTTTCTTGACATTGAAGCTATGTAGAATGGCTCTAACTTCGGCTTCCGTGAAGGGATCATCCGAGGGAGACGAGAATGTTGGTGCTTGAGAGTTTGGGTATTTGGTTGGAGAAAACAAGAATTCAGTGAGGTACTCACGATTATTTCTTTTGGAGGAATGATGCGGAGGACGTTCAAGTTTTAACTCAGTGGGTGTAAAGAGCTTTTTGCTGTAGTATTTTTGAGCAGTGCCAAAGATGTTTGTTTGCGTAGAGCAAAATTTTTTCCATGCGTCTTTTTAGCTGTGTTTATTTGTTTCTTGAAGTTAGCTGATAGTTGTTTGAGACTTTGTTTGTGGATGGGGAGAGCTTCTGGTGATAAGTATTTTTGTTGTCTTCTTAATGCTGTTAGTTTATTACGCATGGATCTGAGAAGGGGGACCAGCAGTTAAAGGTGAACTGCCGTCCCGATTTTTTCAGTCTAAATGACGATGAGGCAGCCGAGTGTATTGCGTTTATTAGTTTAATGGTGAAAATTTCTAGTTGGTGCGTGTTTGTTATTGTTGTTAAGCTTTCTTCTAGTGTGGCCGAGTTTACTGCGAGGTTCTTGTTGAATTTACGAAAATTTCCGTTTTTGGTAGCGAATCGTTTGGACAGGGTGATTGAGGGAATTGTATTTATGGAATAAGTTATGTAATTATGGTCTGTGTTGTTGAAGATATCTAGAACTGACCAGTTGTTAATTCTAGTAAAGGTTTTAGGATTAACTATTGTGAAATCTGGCCAGCCTTTGGCATTATTTTTCTGGAAAGTTGGTTGGGAATTTTCTATGTTTGCTAAGCATAAGTTGTTAGTGGTTAAATATTCTATGAGGCTGCTTCCTCTTGCATCCTCGCGTGGGGAACACCACAGCGGGGAGTTTGCATTGAGGTCGCAGCCACACAGAAACAGCGTTCTTTGGCTGATTAAATGCTGCCATTCTTGCATGCAGTCATCAAAGTCCGAAGACGGGGCAGCGTAAGTACTGCCGAACTTCAGTTCACCTTCATTAGTGGTCAGCGTTAGGAAGACGCAATTCTCCCCAGTGTAGAGATGAGTGAAGTTTAGGTTTCTGGTGTTGAGAATGATATGTGCTGTATGTTGTTTTGAGCCAAACTTGGGCCATGAGGAGGGGAATCTATACAGATCACCCTCTTTAGTGCAGTACGCATCCTGCAGCAGCCCGATGTCTTTGGAGTTCTTCTCCATGAAGTCCTGCGCTGCCGAATTAGCCGCCCTGCACCTATTGAGGTTGATCTGCAGGAAACTAAGGTTATTGAATGAGGTTTTTGGCTGTGTTTTTGGGGATGCTGCAGCTTGGGAGGACGAGGAAGGAATGCTTTTTGCCTTTTCAGAGAACATTTTGCTATTAATGTTAGAGGAGAGCTCGTGGGAAATAGTTAAAGAGATTGGCCTTACCTACTGGCTCCGAAAGGAGTGGGTTGTTAGGTTGTCGCAGAGTATTTTCTGAGGTAATCCATGAAGAGTTGTGGAAGATGATTTGAATCTACAGATAATGGAGGTGGGATTGGGAAGAATTGGTATGGGTATATTGGTCTAGTGGATGGGTGCCCTCTGCTATCTGATGGAGGGTAGTCTTTGTCTTGTGGAGTGACCATTTCGAACCCTGGATTGAGGCTTGGTTTGGAGTTTTGGCGTGTCTGGCGACTTCTTGATCTTGTTTCCTGTGATCTCCTTTTGCTCCTTGGGCGGGAGCTGGATTGTTGGACTGTGCGAATCCTAGATTTATTCTGTTGGTTGTTTTGGTTACTTCGTTGGCGAGAGTTGGACTGATGGGTTAGGCAGTTGCTGGTAGCAGCATCTCTTCTCGAAATTCTTGTTGTTCCTAGGGCTACCATAGGATATTTTTTGTCCAATGTTTCACGGCAGAATTTATATCTTTCTTGATACATAGGGCATTTGTTGGAGTAGGCTGGGTGGTCTGATTTTATTGAAGATAATCCACTTTTCAGTCTGTTCATGTTTTCCCTCTGGCAGTTTATGCAGTTGGGCCTGAAATTGCATTGCTCGTTTTTGTGTGTACCTGAACAATGAGAGCAGTATTGTTTGCTTGAGCAGGTAGTTATTGGGTGTTCCAGGCTTTGACAGTTAAAGCACCTGATGAATTGTGTTAGTGGTCTTATTGGATATATTTGCAGGCCTAGTTGTATTGATTGGAGGTTTAAGAAGGCTCCTGTAGCGCTTAATATAACTGGATATTTTTGTGCCACCCTGTAAATATAATGCTAATCATGCTATATTCTACGCAAATCATTCTTTTGTGCGTATGAATAACATATTTCAATTTCCTAAAATTTCGCGAAAATTAAAGTTAATAAAATTTGGTTAATAGAAATATCTCTCATAGAACATAATGCTTTGAAATACTTTCGGGTGTCCCTGTACACAAACCATTAGAGGTATAAACTCAATTTTCAATGGGGAGCGTCCGATAGTGAACATGAATAACATATTTCAATTTCATTAAGGTATGTCTACGGTAAAGGTATGAAAATATGGTTTGTAGAAATACCTCTCATAGAACACAATGCTTTGAAATACTTTTGGGTGTCCCTGTACACAAACCAGTAGAGGTATAATCTCCATTTTCAATAGGGACGATCCGATAGTGAACTTGAATAACATATATCAGTTTCAAAAAATTCCATAAATATTTACGGGAGTTAGAGCGCGGACAGACAGACAGACAAATCAAAGTCATAAACACTTTTCAACCTTGTTGGAAAGTGTTAAAAAAATAGCATTGTTCCTTATCAAGAAATTTTTGATTTGAAACATTTATAAGTTAACCTTATTAAATTCAAATAATATTTAATTTAATAAATAAAACACTTTCTAAGTAAATATTATCGACTACAAAAAATCTTAAAAGTTGTTTCAGGTGAAAATAATAGTCATCTCTTCATTAAATGAAATAATCTGGTGTGTCACTCAAACGACTTTCTCTTACCCTGATATTTAATACTATAAATACAGGTTGCAGACTAAGAGGTAAGATAACGAGTATTGTTATGTAAACCTGTGTTAAACAATTCAAATTAGGCTTCGAAAGAGTTTTATATGATAATTATTTCTGTGTGAGGGGGCTACCGCCCCCCTCAACCCCCCATTTCATTAATGCACCTACATTTATATAGAATTTAATTCGGTTATTAAAAAATAATTTTGTTTTCAAAAAATAATTTATTAAAATTATTATTAAAAGAAAATATCTTTTATGATAATGCGGACGATTTCCATATTAGAGAAGTAGTATAACACTAAATAAAAAAAAAAAAAAAAAAAAAAAAAGTTGAATTTTTCTCAATATTACATTAAAAAAAAAAAAAAAATTCTTTTTTTTTTTTGTTAAAAATGAAAAAAATTCCTAACTTTATTTTAAGTTATCGCAGATCGATGGTTCAACCATTCATTTTAAATGTATTAGCGAACTCTTTTGAAATATACCCATCATGAAAATGTACTCCTCTCGAGGGGGGACTTCCCCTCCCCAGGGGGTAACCGAGGCTCCTACATACACAAAATTTTTTCCCAGTTGACTATCTCTATTACAAAATATATACTTTCGTTTCATTTGGTTTAGTGCAGTCTATAGATGTTAAACTCTATTTACCTGCAATTTCCTCCATAGACGTAATGTATTTGAATACTTTTGAGTGTACTTGTACACGAACCATTCGCTTCAACTCAACGAAAAGCTTACTGTAGCATCCCTATATGATACACATTTAGAATACAGAGTTTGGAATTTCTGCTACTATTTGTTCTTGAGATATGCTGATAACAGACATGCAAACAGACAGACACACAGACCATTCGCTAAAATTAGGATTTTCGTATTCAGACGACCTCACAATATGTAAATATAACAAAAACTCACGTTCGAAAATTTGACCCTAAAACAATACTTTCTCGACCCTATGGGTAAGATAATGGAAAAAACTAGACATAAGTGCATCAGCAAACCAGCAATTCGCACTCGCGCACGCTAAGGAACTTCAAATGACTTATGCATTTATCTTCCTTTGAGGCATTATATGTTAAATTTTGGAATTGTCTTGCTATCTACCGAACAGAAAAGGAACGAAAGTTTAAAACCTGATTAAAACAAGGGAAAATGTTAAAAAACTTCTGCAGAAAAAAGTGTTAAATTATGTCAAATGTTTGGTTTCGTTGCCAAACCAATGAACGTCCACCTACGACGGCAGTTCCTCCAGGTAGGTGTATAAGACGAAGTTTTTCAGCATAGCTGAAGCTAACGGCTGGGACTCTACTGCCAAGACAGTCCACTTAGCCGGCTACGGGGTCGGAAACAGTCGCTACGGGGCGATGTGGCCGATATGCTGAGAACTATTTCGGAGGGAAAATGGTACGACTTTCAGGTCCTGACCAGAACGCTGGAGCTACGTTTCGGATTAAAGTGTTCTAAGGACTATAGTCGCCTCCAGCTAAAATCCTGTTACCAAAAACCGGGTGAATGTTTGCAAGTGCTGGCAGCGGATATTCAGAGACGGTGGCACGTAGCATTTTCCGACTTCTATGCTGATACTCGAAACGACTTGGCGCTTCAGTACTTTATAGATGACGTTTGAGATCCAGAAATTCTCCAATATCAGGGATGCTGAATCAGCTATAGGTTACGCTCTGAAGGTAGAGGCAGCCTCCCGTAAAGACCACCAAACCATCAGAGTAATCTCATTAGATGATACACCAGCTGATGTAAAGGAAATAAAGAGAAATCTGGCAGGAATCTTGAGGAGATTGCGCAGCCTTGAAAATAATAAAGAAATAAAGGATCCGAAGATAAAGTGCTGGGGTTGCGGAAGAGATGAACATGTGAAGAGAAACTACCCTGTACGACACTGAAGAAAATAACCCAGCTTCAATATCACTACAGGGAAAATAAGAGAAGGTAATCTCGCGAGGCGGAGCTTGCCTGAAATAAGAAAGCCCCAATTTTCAGTGTTCCATGTTTCTGCGATGAGTGGCGGCTATAATGGACTTTACGTTTAAGGGCAAGTTAACAACTCCACCTGCCGTATGATTCTGGATACTGGAGTCAACGTAACCATCATTAGAACGGATTTGCCTCAAGAAATTAAAGATAAGATCATCTGGACGCCGCCTTGCGTTAAACCCCAGACTGTGACCGGAGATGAAATCAAAATATATGGAAAAATGAACTTGACCATCGCATTTGGGAATGCCAGTTACCATCACATGGCATATGTGGCCGACATAAGTGATCCTCTAATCCTTGGAATTGATTTCCTAAGAAAGTTTAACTTTAAATTGGACTTCAAGAAAAATTAACTGCATTAAAGTTCCGAAAAAAAGAAAGTCTGAAAACCCAGACATTCAGCCAGTTTGTCAGACAACAGCCAAGTCTGAAATTTCCATCCCTCCACACACAGAGACAATAGTTTCCGGAACACCTCCTAACAAGCAATACTTCCGATATGGACTAATTGAATACCCGAAGATAGACAATAGCAAGAGAGGAGTTTTGTGGCTTCATCTCTGGTTGATCTTACGAAAAGCATTATTCCTGTGAGAGTCCCCAATATAAGCGATAAAGTAAGGACAGTGAAGAAGGATGAGGTGTCCTCATGGCAGAGCATGGAGCATGGAGCAACCATGCTCATCCTCATGCATGATGCATATAACTTCAGTTACATGCATGAACTGGCCCACGCAATCAACCGAGTCCAAGTCTTCCGAATTTTCAGCGACAGAATTACTCAGGAATGCGGAATTAAGAAATGGACAGAGACGTACTACAGAGAAGCTACACTATGAATTTAAGGATCTATTTTCTCGAACAACTGAAGACGGCGGAAGGACTAACATCACCCAGCACTAAATTGACACAGGAAATCAACCTCCAATCAAACAACATCCAAAAACACTTCCATTTTCTAAACTGGAAGAGGTGACTGAACTTCTAAATGAAATGCAGCGTAATGACATCGTCGAACACAACGAGTCCTTGGGCCTCTCCCATAATATTGGTGCGAAAGAAGGATGGTTCAAAAAGATTTTGCGAGGATTATCGTCATTTGAATGACATCAGGAAGAAAGACAGTTACCCTCTTCCTGGAATTGACGACACATTCGTCACACTTGCTGGCAATAAATGGTTCTCGACTTTGGATCTGAAGAGCGGTTACTGTCAAGTAAAATTACATCCTGACGATCGTGAGAAGACTGCATTCACCACGGGACAAGGACTATGGCCGTTTAAAGTTAGCCGTTTAGACTATGTAATTCACCTGCAACATTCGAGCGCCTGATGGCAACAGTGCTAAAAGGACTTTCCTATGAAGCATGTCTGGTGTATTTGGATGATATTATCATTGTGGGACGCACCTTTGATGATCATCTAGGAAACATCCGTAAGGTGCTAGAAAAACTCAGGATGGCTAATCTGCAATTGAATCCTAGCAAGTGCAACTTGTTCCCTCGTGAAGTGAGTTATCTCGGCCACATTATCTCTGCTGAAGGTGTGAGAACTGATCCTGAGAAGATCTCTGCAGTCGAGAACTGGAGTCACCCTGAAAAGGTACACCAACTCCGAAGTTTCCTGAGATTATGCACTTACTACAGGAAGTTTGTGAAGGGTTTCTTGAATATTGCCAGACCACTCCACAAGCTAACAGACGCCAAACAGAAGTTCCTGTGGACAGATGAATGCGAAAAAGCGTTCAAGAGGCTTAAAGAGGCTTAAACATCATCGCCTATTTTGACGTATCCACAGCTCGACAAACAGTTCATACTTGATACAGATGCAAGCCATGAAAGTGTCGATGCTGTTCTGTCGCAGGAAGTTGATGGCCTGCCATTGTTGGAAGTTCATGACGTGTCATTGCCAACAGGAGTAAATGCCTGTCTAAACCGGAGCGAAATTACTGTACCACTAGGAAAGTGCTACTCACCATCGTAAAAGCCATAGAGCATTTCCATCATTACCTCTATAGCAGAAGATTCCTGCTCTGGACTGACCACTCATCTTTAACGTGGTTGCTCCAGTTCAAGAACATGGAAGGCCAGATTACCAGGTGGATACAACGTGTCCAGGAATATGACTTTGAGATACGCCATCGCAAAGGGACTCTACATGGTAATACAGATGCCTTGTCACGTAAGCCCTTCTCAGAAAGATGCAAGTACTGCTCTAGAGCCGAACCGAAATACTAGCAGATAAATCCAGTTGCCTACCAAGCTAGAATTTCAACACCACCGACACTGGACCAGTGGAGATACCAGGAACTTAAACGAGTACAGTTGGAAGATCCTGACGTAAATTCAATATTACAGCTGAAGGAGAAGACCAGCAACAAATCTACCTGGCAGGAGATTTCCAGATTTAGCACCATTACGAAAAATTATTGGGCACTCTGGGATTCTCTTCATATTAGAAACGGTGTACTTTACAGAAAATGGGAATCTGACGATGGAAGAAGTTTCAAATGGCATATTTTACTGACAAGATCGAAGATTCAAGATGTTCTAGAGCAGCTGCATAGTAGCCCTACCGAAGGCCATTTCGGGGTAATGAAGGCTCTACAGAAAGTTAGAGAACGCTTCTACTGGTGCAAAGCAAGGGAATACATGGAGAAATGGTGTAAATCCTGTGATGCTTGTGCGGTATGCAAAGGCCCAAAGAAACGAAGCTGAGGAAGGCTACAACGATATAACGAGGGGGCACCATTTGAACGGATTGCAGTCGATATCTTGGGTCCTTTGAAACAGACCTCCAGTGGAAATAAGTACCTCCTCGCTGTGATGGAGCATTTCACCAAGTTGCCTGAGGCATAACCTATTCCCGATCAACAGGCATGCCCAGTCTAGAGCAGAGGTTCTAGTTCAGCAATTGATGTCCAGGTAGGGCACGCTCCTACATCTTCATACCGACGAAGGTACGAACTTTGCCGTTTTCAAAGGACTGTGTCAATTACTCGGCATACGCAAAACCCACAACACCTTTACATCCACAGCCGGACGGCATGGTTGACAGATTTAACCGTACTATCCTGAATAACCTCTCTCTTTTAGTATCAAGGAACCAGCAATTTTGGGACTTGAAGTTGTCATTGTTCCGGCTGGCTTATCGAAGTGCTGTCCATGAAACCACAGGCTATACTCCAGCTCAGATGCTGTTTCGACGCGAACTTCGTCTTCTATATGATCTCCTGTTTGGATGTCCACCAGATGCGCCTTCATCACCTGAGGAGTACATCCAAGACCCCCAGGCACGATTTGAAGACGTACACAAATTTGCTCGGGAGCGGATTCACATGGCAACGGAGAAGATGAAGACAAGGTATGATCTAAAGGCTACACAACATGAGTTCAAGGAAGGAGACAAAATTTAGTTGTGGAATCCTGTACGACGCAAAGGACTGTCTCCCAAGCTACAGTGTAACTGGGACGGGCTCTACACAGTCTTAAAAAGTCTGAAAGGTGTATTTGTAAGGATTAGTAAAATATCTTCATCTTTACCGAATGTGGTCCACTATGATCGGCTAGCCAATTACCACATGTAACTTTAATATTCAGATTTAAAATGTAAATTTTCTTAAATTTGCGCATGTGTAATGTAAATATTTGTATATAAATATTTGTACTACTTTGTAAATTATTTCAATAATTCTCACTTGATTTTGCAATGTTTATTTTACTTTATTGATATGTGCAACTTAGTTTTTTGTATTTTAAATTGTTTAGTTTGTTTAGTTTCGCCTCCTGACCAAGGGTTGCAGCGCCCGGGACGTGCAGTCCTTGGTGGGGGCAGTGTTGCGAAATAGTAAATAATTGTATTTATTTTTGTATAAATTCTTTCAAAGAGGCTTGCTAAGTTGATAAAATGTAAATTTTCTGCATTTCCTGCTCTTTTTCGCGTTAAAATAGCTTAATTTTAATTTTAAAACGCATTAAAAAGCTCCAATAAGTCAGGTAATGAATTTGGCGCCAAACTTGGCGATCTTTCCTTCCTTGGCGACTTTTTGGCGAGAAAAATCCTTATTATCGATATACCAAATATGGAAGCTGTAACCAGATTGGCTGGCCAGTTTCTGGATTTTTCCCGAACATTCTGGGTTCGACAGAGCTGTATAAAAGGAGCTCCATCGCGCCAAATCACGTTCAGTTCTCAGTCAGTTTCGCCAATGTTTTCATTGCTATTGAAGGAGTTTTGAGCGTTTAAGAATGAGAGTTGGTTTATGTGTTATTGCTATACAGTTTGTACTGTGGATTTGCTGTTGACGGCTGTTATTTAATCTGTAGTTAAGCTGTGTTGGTGGAATTGAAGTTGATACATGATTTACAGACCTGTATTTTTCTGGAACTTTCTGTAAATAAAACTCCTGAATTTTTTCAAGTTTCGCCTGTCATTCTCGGGCAGCTTACGAACTCCCAAGTAAGCAAAAATATCTCGTGTTTGTAGAAAAAATGATCGCTTATTTATCTCGCGCATATAGTAATTTTCCTTCACAAATCATGGTTATTTTGATATGGCGTATAAACTTTATTATAAATGACATTTTTCTGTATTTAATATTGAAAAAAAACATTTAATGCTTAATAATAAACATTTTTTTGTAAATCCAATTTCGTTTACACAAATCAGTTTAAACATTAATGCTTAGTATTTAATAAAATATATCATTAGAAAAATAAATACTTTTAAAGCTATAATGACGTCAAATTTACCATTGAAGGTCAACATTTCAGAAAACTTTATATCAATTTCAATTTAATTTGCGAGCAAATATATTTATTTTCTTTTCATGTCAAGATATTTTAAAAACAAAATAAACACGTAAAAATTGGTTTTATATTGACAGCAGCTAATTATTTTTTATTTTATTTTTTTATATTTCATTATTTCCATTTCCATTATGGCTTTTATGGGAATTTTAATTAAAATACTCAAATTTGGAACTAAAATTTATTTTATCAAAATTAAATATAGCCTATAGCACTCAGGGATAGTGTAGATTTTGATCAGTGAAAGAAGTTTTTAAGTCAGTTCAGTTGTTTCAGAGATTACTCTCCACAAATAAACAAAGTTTGCTCTTTATATAATAGTATAGATAGATGTATAAATTTATTATTGTACCAAGATAAAGTGCAAATGTATATTTTTCAGATTTCTGTACAGAATTGTGTCAGGCCAAATGTACATCTATGAAATTGCAGGCATCATAAACGACCCAGAGGAAGAGAAATTTTGGTTGTTGTACACAGGCGATCATGCTGTGAATGGCACCATCAAAAATCATACTACAAGTAAGTAGAAAAAAATGTTTTTCTCATTTTTTGTGGAACAGAATGTATGATGAAATCATAAAACTAAATGCTATTGTAATTGCTTATTCCTATAAATATAATCACTGGTTTTCAACCCATTTAAAAAAAAAAAAAAAAATCTGATGTGGTTACTACACGACTTCGTTGTGTAACCATAGGAATACACATATTTTTATGAAAACAATGACAGTTTTGTAGGAGGCAACTGAATCTTAAATAAACAAGCAGGTTCAAGTCTACAAATAATCCTTGAAGAAAAAAAAAATAATATTAATAATAATAAAATAATAATAATTCATGAAAAATAAAAGCCAATAATTTAGATTGAAAAAACATTAATTAAAAAAATTCAAATTCGAAATTCGAAAAACTCTCGATGATGTGCAGACCTACAGTGTTCCAGGTCCTCGTCTGCCAAGTTTTATAGCTCTGCGATTAGCAGTATCAGTGCCAGAACGCACACAGACAGACATTTCTTTTTATTTATGTAGATTTATATACATTAACGTTTTAAAAATTACTGAAAATAAAGTTTCTAAAATAATGATGGCAATTTCTTTTAATTTAAAATAAATGAAAAGGCCGGAAAAAGCATAAATTTAATAAAAGAAATGGAAATTTCTGAAAGCAAACAAAAATTGTGACATAAACTTGTTTATTAAAAACTTATTAAATTATAAAATATATATATCAAAAGATTCTGTTTTTATGAACCAAAACCAAATAAAAAAGTAAATATCTTTCCTTTTATGTAAATATATAATAATAATAATAATAATAATAATAATAATAATAATAATAAATAAAATAAATAAATAAATAAAAAATAAAAATATATACAATATTAAATTTGCTCATGCACATGAAAAAAATGAATAAATAAATAAATAGATATAAAATTAAAAAAAAAAAAAAAAAAAAATGATTTTTAAGAAATTCCGGCAAAAGCAGAATTTAGTTTAGGACGGAGGACTATAAGTTTTTTTTTTAAATTATAACGGAACAACTATAGTATTTCCCCACAGCTAGATTTAGCGATTTATTGTTGGCGATTATGGGTAAATGCCATGGATACCAAACGTAAACAAAAGCGAAATATGTTTTTCAGAATGGCATCATTAAAGTAATTAATTGAACTTATTTTTAATAATAACAAAACAAATACGTATTTAAAATTAACTTACCTCCTTGATGTTTCTGAATTTCGCTTCGCTATGCTTGTGCCTCCCGAACATTCATTCAGTTCAAATGTTGTTTTATATTTACCGGTAAAATACGATTATATAAATTAGAATTCCGTTTACCATTTTTTTAATGATTTACTACATGCTTCGCGTGACCCCCCCCCCCCCGGCCAAAAAAAAAAAAAAAAAAAATACAACAGCATTCTTAGACATCTACAGTCGGCTGCAAAATTATTCGAGCACTAGCAATAATCCCTGTCTAAAAGAAGTGCACTTAATATTGCTTTGTTAAATAAATCCTTATCGATTCATGTTCTTAGTCAGACTAAGAACATGATTCGACAAGGATTTATTGAACAAAACAGTCTTAAATGTACTTTTTTAATATAGGAATTATTGGCTAGTGCTCGAATAATTTTCAAGCCGACTGTATTTGAATAATACAAATGCATTTTTTCGTCTTTTTTTTTTTTTTTTATGTGTATATATATAGTAAAAATACGACAAAACAATTTACGAACTTTTAAACAAATGTAAAACATTATTTTTAATACACATATATGTATATTTATTTATAGAAAAATACAATAGAAACAACTTCCGAACTTATAAGTAAACAATATTAATCACTATTTTCAATTTTCCTGTCCTCCCATTTAATATCCCTCACAATTTCCAAAAATTAAAAAAAAAAAAAAAAGAAAAAAAAAAAGAAATAAACATTTTCATTATTTTCCTGACATCTTTTGTGAAACAAATACATAGCCAAATAAAATTTAAATTCACATTTGCGACTGAAGGTCGGCAGTGAATTTTTAACATGCTGCCACGTTGTTTCTATTGTATTAGTATGACAGCCAGTGGACGGATCTACAAAATTCAAACTATGATTCAATGTTAGGTGATCATATCCTTCTTGGCTTAATCATTCATACGCCTTCCAAAAATCACTATACACAGTTGTTCCCGGTTTTATCCATCCTTTAATACATTCAAGCAAAGTCTCTTTCGTTCTATTATGCACAGCCACAAGAAACATTTTCCCAGAATTCCTTTCAGTACCACCAAATACCCACTGGCCATCAACAGAATGGCCTCTTCCATACTTCCTTTTACCAAATTTCGACTCGTCAATTTCCACAATATTTCCAACCCCACCAATCTTTTCTGACTTTTCCTCCACATAATCCAAAATCACCTCATTTATGAACTGTCGCCAATCCGCACAAGTATTACTTGAAAAACCCGATTGATACATAATCATACACGTCCGTTCGCCGATCAAAATCTCATAGGTTAAAGAAAGAATTTCGTCAAAGCTTAATTTGCTCGACGAGAACCACGAACCTAATCGATTTTTCGGCGGAACAGTTTTTACTCTTATCATCCACAACAACATAACCACTACATCTCCATGCAAATCCGTCCGTCACTTTCTTTCTCGGTCCAAAAACCCTATCACTCCCACACTTTTCACAAATCATACTTCGTGTAATCTATCCACAGTTATTCAAAAAATCCAAAAATATTTCCCTTTCTCTAAATAATTCACTCAAAAAAATCCTACTACATTCAACTTTTTTTTTTTTTTTTCTCCCGAATATAGCTCTATCACTCGTTGCAACCATTCTAACATTCTTTCTTAACAAATCTTTATATTTTTCAACAATTTCACTACTACTAGCTGCCATAGTTAAAAAAAAAATAATTATAAATTAATTAAAGAAAATAAATCAACAACAAAAAATAAAATACGACCTTTTTTATGTAATAATACTTCACCGGGTGAAATAGAATAGTACGATGAATAATTATCTCTTTATAATTAATTGCTAAGCTGGTTGTCGTGGTAATTAAAAAACAGAACGCTGGTTGCTATGCCATAAAAAATAAACAGTATGCAGCCTGCAGACGATGTTGAAATGATGTCATTCTATTTCACCTGAATTACTACAAGTATCATTATACAAAACGGTCGTATTTTATTTTTTATTATTGATTTATTTTGTTTAATTAATTTATTATTATTTTGCATGGTAATAAAAAAATAACAGGAAGCTGGTTGCTATGGTTTAAAAAGTAAACAGCATGCAGGTTGCCATATTGTATTGCAAAGAATCCAGAACGACATCGTTGTCGCTCAAAGCGACCCCAACGATAAATCGCTAAATCTAGCTGTGGGGAAATACTATAGTTGTACCATTATAACATCACTTTCAAATTATTCAATTATATTTTCGATAAATTTTCGATTTCGATAAATGTCCAACTATCGAAAAATGACACTACAAAAATCCCAGATTGAGACTAATAGTCCTCAGTCCTAATAAAATAATAAAAGAAAGCTTTAGTATAGGACTCATTTGGCGAAATTTGAAATTTGGCACCGCTTCGGTGCCAAAGTAAATCGAATCGCCAAAGTAAAGTAGATCTTTTGCCAAAGTAAATCGGACGTTTCTCGCAAAGGTCTTTATTAGCGCAATTAGGATATCCGCATATTAATTTATCAAAAACAATTTACAAAAAAAAAAAAAAAAAAAAAAAAAAAAGTATATATATATATATATATATATATATATATATATATATCAATGTCATCCTTAAATTACGTATATTATATTTTTAACCAGGGTAACTCACGACGTGTAATTTAACCAAAACCTTGCTTCAAAAGTTTGACTGTAAAACAATATTTTGTCTGTCATACAAGAGCAAAAGAAAGCATTTATCTTTTCTAAGTAATTGCATCAGATAATACACTTATTGATATTCAGGGCACTCCAAAACTTTTAACAGTAAAATATTAAGCTTGAAAATTCAATCTTTCTGTTGAATTTTTACATCATGTATCATTATTTTATAAAATTTTCTCAAGTGATTTTTTTTTTTTTTTTTTTTTTTAGAAATATTTAAAATTATAAAAGACACTTCTATAAAAACGTTATTTAAAAAAAAAAAAAAAAAAAAGAAGAAGAAGAAGAAGAAAAAAAAAAAAAAGAAAAAAAAAAAGAAAAAACTGTCGCAAAATGTAAGAAATATAAGAAAAGATGAATTAAAAAATATATATATTTCTTTTTTTATTCTTATTTATTTATTTATTTATTTTTCGTTTTTCTTTCTTTTCAAATTGTATCTGTATGAATTGTTTTAAATTGTGCCTTTATTCTTGGTGAAATCATTTTCCTCTATAAAATCATTTAATCAGTTATCTCAGAGAAAACTATCAATGTTTTCATAAAAATATGTATATTCCTATTTTTGTATAAAGAAGTCATGCGTGGCCAGATCAGATGTTTTCTTTCTATTTACTGAATTGCGTAATCACACTATTCAGACCAACGAGATAAATAAAGTAGAGTGATAAATGGTAACACTGACATGGTCCAACATGAGTCATGTGACATGAACCATCTCTGCGTTGCTTCCCTTGGTAACAGCTTATTTCCAATAAATTTCTATGGCAACAGTTTGGAGATTGTACATGTCGAAAGTCGTAATGTTTTTGTTTACTTATGCAGTTTACTATTTTTTTTTTTTTTTTTCTAAATTATATTAATTTTTATTTTACTTCTTTTTTTTTTTTTTTTTTTTCGTGTAAATTTAACCGACAAAATATTTTAAAATAGTTGAGGAATTATTATTTATTGTTAAATTTAGCTCTTTTAAAAGTAACTTTTTTTTATAAATACTTTTAAACTTTCTTGGGAAATGATGAAAAAAAAAAGTATTTCATTATTGATTGTAATGTGTAATATGTGAAAAATATTTTAAAAATAATTTATTTCGGTTATAGGATTGCTGTGTTACCTAATAATAATAATAATTTGCCGAATTAACAGTTTAAATGTCAAAATTGCGATAAAGGGCCAAACATAGTATTCTATTGGTTCGTATCACGTGGTTCATCTTGAACCACGGAAAGCTAATTATTTATCCTCTGAGTCAGCACTCTACCTTATTTATCTCGTTATATCGAACATTCCCTAGCTGTAATGTCTTCTTGAAGGAAATCTAATAAGACTTTTAAATACGAATTATATTCTGTATTTATTCTACTATATTTCAAAATTAATTTCTAAAGAATTGCTTTTAATAAAATCGATGTCAATAAATTGGTATATATATTGGAATTAATAAACGAACTGTCTAAATTTCAGTTTTCATTTTTCAGCGAAATTCAAAAATTTTCTCAAACTGGAAATGTCATTTGTATTTTTAACACTTTGAATATTTAACAAAGTACCTAAATGTGTGCTAATCAATAAACTTGTTTTTCCAAACCGATCCTTTAATAGGTCTAAAGCTTTTTCATAATTATCTTCACTGAAAGTAAAACCAGCGCCTAGAAAACTTTCGAAAAAATTAATTTCTCAGTTTTTATTTTTATCTATAGAGTTATTAAATTGGCATATATATTCTGTTTGTTTCTTATGCCACTGGGAAATTCCGAGCCCCGGTAGTGGAACTATTCGGATTTAAGGCAGGAAATCTTCCGTTTTTTAGAGGAGCGCCACAATGGAAGAAGAACGACTTAGCTTCAGAAGCTGGCAGCACCAGCAAACAACAGGTACTCGAATTTTAATCCGGATCAAGGCCGAGTAAGACCCATGTTCCGGTACCCCCAGAAGTATAATTTTTGATGGGAACTTGGAGGACTTTTCGTCCACGACGGAATTTAACGTGCACCAGTTGCCTTTAGCGTACACGTCGGTCTTCGACGCCATAAGTACGCGTACGCCATACGCGTGTACGCGTACTTCGGCGTGTACGCTACGCCGGCTCGAGGACCGAACCCGCAATCTTTCGATCACGAACTCGTTGCTCTTAACGACCAGGCTACCGCGGCTCTCTATTGAATGTTTTGGGTCTCCATAAAAGTTATTCACAATACGTTTGGGAAGTTTGATACTAATATTGTCATTGTTTACTTCTAAATGTGCATCATACGAAATATTACTTATGATTTGTTATTAGTGTTTCTCAATTCTTTAAGCCTTTTATTAATTTTATAGCGGTAAGTAAATATAGTTTAATTATATTCTTCAATTTTTTTTTTTTTTTTTTTTTTTTTTTTTCCGATTCCTTTTTCGATCCATTTCGAGCCAATAGCGCTTAATAACTCTTTATTTGTGATTTTTAAATGTGCATATTACCATGTTTTTATTAAATCTCTAAGTTATTGTTTTATCGATTATTGTTATAAATTATTGTTTTATTGATTAATTTAAGTGTAAGATGCACATATCTATTAAAAACCGAATAAACTACTACGTCAGAAACGCCAAAGAAACGCCGTAGTATTTTATTCGGGTTTTAATATTCCAACGCCAAGTCTCCTGTTATTATTATATGCACACATCTAGTTTATTATATTTTAAACATTTAATTTCATAAAACTAAACTAGCTTAAATAGTTTAATTTTTTATTACGTGAAATAATACTAATTGTAGTGAATGTGACACGATAAACATATTGCTTAAAATAATTTCTATTTAAAAACATGGTGAAATGATTAAAATCAGTATAAAATGTTGCTAAAAATGGATTCTATTTGCAAAATGTTGAAATGTCTAAATTTCTAGGTGTCCAAACTGTAATTTATCTTAATTTCAGGCATATCAACATTATCCAGATAATTATTTCAGTTTATTTATACAAGGGCACTCAAGATTCTTAAATTGAGTCACAAACACTATTTGAAATTTCGCATAGTTATACGTTTTAGACATTTTTTCTGTTTTTTTTTTTTTTGTTCCTCAGACACATTTCGGATTGAACTTAAGACGCCTTTATTTATTACGCGACTAATATTTAAATTGAAGTCTCGAAAAATATTTAGTTTTTTCATAAAACACACACACACACATATATATATATATATATACAATTGTTTATATATATCTTTGTTACTTTATTTTTTTGTACTTGCAATTAAGATTTACTAATTTGTATTTTTTGTTGTTTTTAGGTCCTGATAAATTTATACTTGGCGACGACAGTGATCATCTAATAATGTGGTACAAAACAGCAAATATTTAATTTAAGAAAGTGCGTTCATGTTGGACTGAAAACACTATTTTAATATATTATATTAGCACACACCCAATATCAAGTCTAGCTCTACCGTTTTTATTTTGATTCCCGAAGAAAACAAATGTACCTTAAGTAAAACTTTTTACTTTTTTGCATGTTAATTACAATACTTACATTTTCTATGATAATACCTGTAAAAATGCTGTAATATGCATTAACTATTTTAGAGATATGTTCAATACATGTAAATAATTATATTTTTAAATTTTGTAAATCTTCAAATATATTGCAAGTTTCTTTTCTTTCGGAATGTGCAATAAAACGAGGGATACTTAAAAAGAAAAAGAAAAACTTTAATGAAATACATGCTCTTGATTTGCAACTAATCAAGTTTCTAATAAAAATGAAAAAAAAAAAAATCACTTTTTATTATGTATATGTTAATATTTTACAAATTTTACTTTGAAATAAGCTTTGAGGCATATTAACAGATGTTATTAGGTTAGAAAAAATATTCTATTTTATGTGCAATTGCTGTTTTAATCTACAATTTTTAATAAAAGTGACTTTTTATATTTTTATTTTGGAAGAGTTTTAATTTAATGTTGTTTCTTTTCCTTGTACAGCATACATATAAATTAATATAGAATGTAATAATAATAATAACAGTAATATATATATAGCTATTAGGAATTGGCTATAAAGGAGTTGATTGTTTGCTGTCACTTTATATTTAAGGAGAGTCAAGACTGTTTACTCAATGAATACTCCAAAATAGTTTACGCTGTCGTTTTATTGAAGACACTTTTGCATGCTACATGTTATTATACTCTATTTCGTTTACGCAGTCGCCTCAAGGCCACGCTCAGATGAACTGTGATTTCACTTTCCCCGTCCGTTGCTAGGTTACTGAAAAAACTACGATATCGCACTAGATGGAATTAAGCACGAGATCTCATTCACGTGATCTCCCTCTGTGAATTCCGTGGCCTTGAAGTGCCTCTGATGAAGAAATGGACTATAATAATGATCAGTCCAAACACGCTGAGATCAACATCCGTAGACGAATTCAGCCGCACAGCCAATTTTTCCTCTTGGGGCCGTTTAATTTACTTATAGTAACGTGGATTAATTAAGCAAAAGGTCGTATGAAAAAAAGCGACGTTTTTCGTGTGCTCCCGCTTAAATACGGCATATTTTGGAGCGAGGCTAAACTCCTCATATAAATTCTTATTGGGTAATCAGCTGATCTAAATCCCGCCTACATTTTATCATTGGTTGACCAGGGCATTTGGGATTTAGTATTCTGCGTTGTTTTGCCGCTAAAAATGATGATTCCATAATCTTTATTCTAAAACTTGTTCTCAAAATCTGATTCTCGCGATACGGCGTGATTTGTTGGAAAACTAAATTTACCTGGGCTCTAAAATAGAATTCCCATAAAGTTTTTCTTAAAATTAAGATTTATTCTGAGATATTACTATTAAGATATCACTTAATATTATTAATTTATAATAATAATTTAAAATCTAAATTCTTTAAAATGATAATTCAAAATCTGAATTCTTTTTATCCTTTCACATAAATATATATATAAAACTTTCATCGACAATCATATTATATACCTTATATATCCGCATATAGGTCGAAAAATTTAGAACAAAAGACAGGGTATACGATGTGGGGGTTCGACTTATACGCGAAAGAAAACTTCATACACATATACCGGAATAATTATGCAGTAACTAATCTTAGAAATTCTAAGCACTTGAAAGCTTTCTTTGTTGTCATCGTTTTATACTTCCATTATTCGACTACCTTCGTAGGTAATAAAAGTATTATATTCGAATAAAAAATTATATGCCTGATTTACATGTTTTAAAATCTCATGAATCCAAAGAACTATTTTCTGGAAACTCGCCGCATCTGACTACGACATCTCCAAAACCAAAAAATGATAGATTGATCAGGCTTAGGCAGGTTTATGTATACTTGTGTGCAAGGTATTGGGGAAAAACAGAAAACTGGAATTGCATCCAACAGTCTACAGCTTTAACAATTTCCTATAAATTTGATACGAAATCTTCTTTTTTTAGACGTCCTTTCGTATGTGTTAGTTATAATATTGTTCTGTATATCAAGAGATTTCATAATATGTATAATATTGGGTTGGAAGTT
Organism: Salticus scenicus; assembly: GCA_963930645.1. NCBI lineage: Eukaryota > Metazoa > Arthropoda > Arachnida > Araneae > Salticidae > Salticus > Salticus scenicus. The sequence goes on from OZ005661.1 coordinate 167,161,823, forward strand.
GTGTCGTTGCTATATGCATGATAGTTTTCTTTGATAATGGAAGAAAGAAAGAAAAGGAGATAATAATATTGTTTTTTTTTCTACGATCATTTTAAATACTAACGCTAAGTGGACTGAGAGCTACGACTTAAACTTTATTCCGAACCATTACGAACATCCAAGCCTGAATGGGATTTCGAACCCAGCACCTGGCAATTAAAGGAGATAATAAGAAACGCCGTCTTTTTGCGGCTCAAGTTTCTCTGGTCATCGAATTCTCAATCTTGCACATTCACATGTTTCAATGGAGAAGAAGAATCATTTCTGCTTCGATCACGCAGTATTTTTTTTTTTTTTTTTTTTTTTAATGCATGTTAAATGTATTAAATTTATCTGTCCATATTTTTAAGTTTAATAACTTTACTTATATATCATCAGATTTAAATATTTTAATGCAGTCAGATTAGATAAATATCATCTTAATGTGATACAAGTTATACATGGTTTATTACTTTCTCTTAAACACAGTAATGAAAGTATCGTTTCTGGGACGAAATTTTCAAACTCTGTACTAATAGTATACACATTTTGAAGAGTCCTGAAGCTGAAAATATAATTTTAAGTCGCTGATCTTTCTCTGTTTGTATGATTCTGTGTAGGTTTGTGAGTCTGTTAATTTAAAATGTAGTATTAGCATACAATCAAAACTTGTAATTCTAAATTTCTTTTATATGAAATTGAATGAAACTTTTTTACCGAGATCGGACAAAATGTTCGTGTATAACTTTGATTCTCAACCATTTTAAAGTCGCGGAACATTAAAAAATAAATTAAAATTAAATAAAATTAATTAATTATATGTAAATTTAGGAACGCGGTAGCGCTCTGCCCCGCCAATCTGAAACAAACATTAAAAAAAAAAAAAAAAAAAAAAAAAAAGAATCAAATTTACAAAGTAGGAAAGTAAATGGCAAAACGCTATTTGTGTCCACGTAGCATCTTGGACATTTCGACTACCTATACCTCAACTCCCTGGCCTCCAAGACATATGATTTTTTGCACAGTCTTTGAGCATACCCTTGAGACAAAACATACAAATTTGCAAGTCGATCCGAATTAAGGGGCCTGAGTAATATAACTTTGAAAACCCGAAATTTGCCGGTTACTCTCTTCTTAATTTCTTGTTCAGTTTGACAAAGATAGAGCCTAGAGTTCTGCAGCCATTGAGCTGACAATTTGTGTAAGCATTCCTTCTGACCTGTTTGAGTGCCTTTTGCAATCAAAAATACATTCGGTCAATATACACGATAGTTATTTTCAATTTTGTAATATTTTACCCCAAAATTCCATGAATTCATCAAGAGATGGCACTTGTTTTCAATGAATTTAATTTTGACATTTAATGAGACATTCAATAGTAATAAATGCCGTTCTTTATTTTATTATATGTATTCATTTATTTACTGTTTTTTACAAAAATGAACAGAAATGTATTAGTTAAACACAATTTTTTCTTCAATTTTTTAAAATATTTATAAGAAACATGTTTATTAATAAGAAGAAATTATTGGATAAAAATTGGATTAAAATTCGCAGAGTGTTTTTTATTGGCAAATTTCGTAATAAATAAATGTCTAAAGGAAGCGCTAAATAGGCTTTTAACCAAAGTAAAGCGGAGGATTAAGTAAAAGAGCGATTCGTTAACTTGTAAAAAATTACGGATGATGAAAGAAAACATAAAATTACATTACGATCATATATTATTTAAGAGGAATTTCGCTATCATGGAAAAATTCAAATTTTATATTTTAGTGTTTCTATGAATTTTGAGTTCTCCTGAGACCATTTTTCATTTTTTATAGTGATGAAGTTTTGTTAAAACCCGAATAAACTACTACGTCAGAAACGCCAAAGAAAAATATTTGAGATGCATACAGCTGTTTCGGTAGACTTAAGCGTACCGTCTTCAGTGCAAAAATAATTCTGAATCTGGAGAAATGCTCGTATTCACTTCTCCAGATTCAGAATTCTTTTTGCACTGAAGACGGTACGCTTAAGGCTTTCGAAACAGCTGTATGCATCTCAAATATTTTTCTTTGGCGTTTCTGAGGTAGTACTTTATTCGGGTTTTAATATACCAACGCCAGGTCTTCTGTTATTATTTTATGAAGTTTTGGTTGAATGTGTATGAGTGAATACGATAGCGTCTGAATGATTCGGTTCAAATTCCATAGGTATGCTAGATTTGACACAGAACTACATGGATTTTAATGATGTAGAACTTAATTTTTTTCTTTACACGGATACAAAATAGAATTCTTATACATAACGATGTATAGTCTGAAATTATTTGAAATTCGTTTAATAAGATTAGGGGATCTTCTGAATTCAATTTTGCTTTTTCTTTTCTTTTTCTTTTCTTTTTTTTTTTTTTTTTTACGGTGATATGTGTATTTATATGTGGCTGTATGTATGTGAGTGAACGCAATAACGCCTAAACACTAAATTCGATCGCATTCAAATATGTTACGTATATTTTAGGTCACCACTGCATGAAATAGCTTAATGAGTATGGGACTAATGTGCATATACACGGGAGTGAATGTGTATGATAGCGTCTAAACGCTGCATTCCATTGAACTCAAATTTAGTATGTATAATTTTTGGTTACCGTAACATGAAATAAATGAAAATTGAATGAAATGTATATGTGTAATAATATATGTGTAATTATATGTGTGCATTAATATATAAGTGTAATTGAGTGAGTGAATGCAATAGCGTTTAAATGTTGTATTCAATGAAACTCAAATATAGTATATATATATATATATAACAGAACATCATCATACGAAGTATGTAGAGATTATTGATTGTAGGATTAATGCGGATATGTACGTAAGTGAGTAGACACGATAGCGTCAAATTCTGAAATTTTTATTGAGCTTAAACTTGGTAGATATGTTCAAGGTCATCGTTACAAGAACTATTCATAGAATGTTGCAATTTTGAACTTACATGGTATTATTTCAAGCAATACAAATTAGAATTCCCTTGTATTACTATGAAGGCATATTATTTGAAATTCGTTTTTTAATGCTAAAATGTTTAAAACAGATAAATTGCTATAAAATGTTACAATAATTGGCTAAAGTATAATCATTAGGAAAAATTATGTATGTATTTTTTACAGGGAAGCATGAATGAATTTTCACGTATCATGTCCTATAGGAGCTAAATCTAAAGTTTTTTTTAATTATTTAAGAGAATAAAACTGATTTTGAAACTGATTTTTTTGTTAGGCAGTTACTGAAGATTGCGTGCTTACCAGTCATAGTCCTTTTAAAGGAATATAAAATAAATTCGGATAACTGGCGTTCAATTGTATTCACACACGAACTTTGGTAGATATACTAAAATCCTACCTTTTCCTTTTGGATAATTTTATATTAGACGATTTTCACTTAACACTCTTTCATGGCCCATGCGATCAACTGCCAAAATAAATTAGAAACATTTAGGCAGTAGCTATGGGGAGGGTATTTGGGGATTTTAAAAACTCTGAAATTTTGCAGATTTGTCGAAAACATTTTTAATTATATTTCATTTTAAACACTTAATATTATGTACTAAAGATTGAACTTTTTCTGAAATTTTTAACTGGCTACGACCTTGGCTATATTAAAGGCAAACATTTAAAAATTGTTTATGAATTACACGGACGAAAAGAATACTTAATTCTTCAATTGAATTACCGTTCGGTCTCGTTGTGAGCATGAATTGCAAAATGTGCCAAACGGCATGACAGTTTCCTAATAAAACAGTTCTCACATTTGGTTATTTACTAAATTATCCTCCCGATTACCTTGTTAAACATCATTAATTGCCGAAACGACAGTGGAGGCCTCCCTGTTCAGACTCAAAAAGATTTTGGGTTCGTCTGTGTGTCGCGCGATAACGGCCGCAAAACTCACGCTATGGATTTGAAATTTGGTACACATGTTCATGTGCCCCACGATGGAATCAGCTCTATAGCTTTGGGTTTGTATTTCATTTGTAATTCGTATACAGGAACACGATAAGTTTCTCTTATCATTACGGCCTATGGGAAGAATTTGTACGTAGCGCAATAGCGACCGCAAAATTCATGCTATTGACTTGCAATTTGTTACACATATTTATGAGCAACACGGAAATTTAGCTGTATAGTTTCGGGTGCGTATTTCATTTGTATTTCGTGTACAGGGACACCCCAAACTTTTTCTTATCATTACGGTCTATGGGCAGAATTTGTATGTACTGCAATAGAGACCGCAAAAATCCTCCGATTGATTGAAAATTGGCACACACGCTCTATATTGAAACAGCTGTATATTTTTTATGTCTATATTTTTTTATTGATTGTGTACAGAAACACGTCAAAATTTTTACCATCACGACATACGGAGTGAATTTCGTTTAAACGTATTTTGACATCATTACTTTGCAATCAACAAAATGACGTTAGCATAAGTTACTGAGGAGCTTAAACTTATGTTTTCTACGTAAAATATGAGATATTAGGCTTCCTAATTAATGTGCAGGATCGTACAAAAGTATGCCGAAAATGCAACGTAACAAGCCAAATTTTGTTAAATTTCGAACAATTATTCATGAAAAACGTAGAATAAGCTGAATAGTTTTTACTGGTGTTTGCAATGTTTATGGTTCGTTTACGGAGACACATAGAAGAATTTCGTGACATTAGAGCCTATGAACAAATTTTAATTTCAGTGCACTTTAATGCGTTTATGCTGCATACAACATAATGGAATTAACATACATTATAAAGATACTTAAAATAATGTTTACTCTAGAAAAAGGATATGTGTAGACTAAATAATTTATTTATGGTACCTCACAAAAAAATTCTGATGATGTACTATAATCATCTAAATGATGTCAAATTAGGTTGAAATATTAATCAGTTATCTATACATATAATAAAATAAGATGTTTGTGTGTGTGTGTGTGTCATTGTGTATGGTTTCCAGAGCTTTTTAAGAAAGCGGCTGATGGCTGAGCTACAAAAATTTGCATGGTGGTTCGTAATGACCTCTCCTGATGCACCTCGAAGCCCGATTTTCGAAATTTTTTTTAGTTTTCTTTTAATTGATTAAAATGTTAAAATAAAAACCTTCTAATTACTGATAAATTGGCCATTTAATTTTAATCCTTAATTTAATTGTTGCCAAGAAAAATTATCATTATTTTTTGGACAGAAAAAAAAAAAAAAAAAAAAAAAAAAAAAAACGTGAACAATAAAAATTACATTTATTTAAAATATTTAATTTTATTCCTTAATTTAATTGTTGCCAAAAAAATTATTATTATTTTTTCGACAGAGAAAAAAAAAAAAAAACGTGAACAATAAAAATTACATTTATTTAAAATGAGGAAAGTAAATTAAAAAAATTAGAAATATCAGTCGTATCGTTACAAATAAGATACCAAATGAAAGATGCAATTTTTGTGAATCCAACGGATTAAACAGCTTATCGATCGGACAATTAGATTTTTTTTAAATTAACTAATGTATGTATTTTAGGTGGCAAGAGAAGGAGATTGTATGGAAACCGTTTGTATTTTTTTTTTTTTTTTTTTTTTTTTATGTGCTACTGATTAAGTCACATTTTTTTTTTTTTTTAAGTGGGATGAAAAATTGCAGTTTTGAATTTTTTTAAAATTTTCTTTCACAAACACAAACATATAGTATACAGTCTGTACACACTAGACCAAATTGAAGTTCAAATTTCATCAATATTTAAATAAATAAATGAAAATAAAAATATGTTTAATGGGAAATATATATAACCATTAAAAGTTTAGTTGTCTAAAACATGGCAGAAATAGCGCTCATAGCATATTGTTACAAGGTATTAAGTCTTATTTTTACAAGGGATTAAATCTAAAATGGTGACAAAAATTCAAAAGTCGCCAAAGAGAGCTATATTAAGGCGGTACTATGATCAAGCTTACAAACCATGAATTATATATAACCACAAAATTTAATTGTCTCATGCAACAGACGTAGCCGGTCATAGCATATTATATTATTTAGCGGGAAATTGTTATCATTTTTATGGTTGATCGGGGATAAACAAAATAAACATAGGAAATAACGTAAAAGCAAATATTATGTGCACCACGTATAGTGTTGTTCATATGTAACTGGGATTCAAATATAAAAGGGATACTTCACTGTTTTCGATACCATCTATTTCGAAACTGTTATCTAATAAGGACTTAATGGAAGCCTATTGGTAAACCATTGTCTCAGGTAATAGGGACAAGCGCCCGAGTTTTAGCGGATGACCAAATCGCTACCGAAGGCAGCAGGGATCCGAAGCGAGCTTTTAAGCAATGTTAGTATTTTATTTTATTTTTATAAAGCTATATAGAAATGAGTTTCCTATAAATTTAGTGACCAGCGAAGCGGGCAAAGCCTGCTAGTAATTAATAAAATAGGTGTATTCTTTTAAGTGTATATAAATACTGTTGCTCCTTTTCTCGTATACATAAAAGAAATTCATACTATTACGGCCTATAGACGGTATTTCTGAAAAGTGTATCATAACGTGGTTACAATTCGTTAAATATAATGAAATTATATTAGAATTTTAAAAGAATGTTTTTCAGCGGAGATGTGTGGGCATAGAATTTGTAATTCATTTACAGGGTTACGTAAAATTATTCCGATATGTTTGTAATCATTTTACACGAAATTTTGTTCATGTATTTATGAATTATAGAGAATTAATACAAAACAACCAGTTATTAGAAATACATATATATATATATATATACATATGTATATAAATCTAAATAGAATGAAAAAGAAAAATATCAACATATGTAACTGAAGAGGAGCGAAAGAAAAAATGGAGACAAAAGTATCTAAATGGCAGGGGGGAGTTGTAACCACCCCACTCCGGTTAAACATGTTTTACGACCGGTCAACACTCCCGGATACCTGATACTTTGTCAAAACTCAGAATAAACTTACATGAAGTTAGCAAAATAAGGAATAAATCCCCAAAAAAACACATTTAAAGAAATTTATAAGAAAAACCAAATCATAATTTAAAACGACATACAAGAAAAATCATGAAGCAATATGCCACCCATTCAACACAATTCAAACTTAGAAAGAAACAGTTAATGAAAGTTACAGTTAATGAAAGGAAGAAACCTTAAAATCGAATTGATAAACGATTCAAAAAACGTGATTTGCAAGTAAGATAATCTAATTGGTAATATTGTTTAAGAATATTTAACAGAAAATAAAAAAGATAATTATTATGTATGGCAGCTTGTATAAAATTAACTACAAATGAGTCACTGTCATAACTATACGTAAAAATTCGACTGCATCGAATAAGTTGGTTAACTATAATATTTCAGAATATATTTTTATGTAAACAAGAAGACCAAGGAGAAATTCGCATAATTTTAAATTTAAAAGCATCACGTTTATCATAGATTTTAATTACGATTGTTTTATTATTAATACAAATATTAAGGTCTAAGAAATCAACTCTATTATCATTGTTAGGTGCAGTTTCAATTAAAATTAGATTATTGGAGTAAAAATTAAAATTCAGTTTAAATTCTTCTTGTTCATATCCAATTAGAATGTCAACAACATATCTTATTTACAAAATTTCATTTAAAACATGAGTACCAAATTCATAATGATGTAAATAGATATCTGCAAGGGCAGAGGAACATCCTCCCCCCATTGGGATACCGTAGATCTGTTGGTAATATCCAATACCATTATATAAAATGTTTTCATTTAAGACGATAGTCAAAAGGGCTTTAAATTTTGGAAATGTAATGAATTCTTTTAAATCATATAGTTCAAAGTAATTTAATAAAACCTGGAATAAAATTTGAATGTCTATAGTATTAAATAAATCAGCAAAATCAAAACTTACAACTTTTTTAACTGTGCTATTTGAAATTAATTTAACTACATTATAACTATTTTTAACAAAAAAACAGCCATCGATCCTAAATTTGTCAATTAGTAATTTAAAATTTTTAACAGTTTGTCGTTAGCTAGAGTAAGATATGTATTACATGCTATTGTGACAGGACGAAACTTGATAGGGTTTTTATGTAATTTGGGAATGAGAGCTAATTAAGGAAATTTAAAATTCTTGATTGTAAGACCAGTTTTTTTATATAAAGCAGAAATTCGATTTTTAATTTCTCGTTCACTTACATTTAAAGGTTTATATAAATTGATGTCAATATAAGACTGAAATAATAAATCGTAATAGTATTTTTTACAAGTAAAAGCATAATTAGATGCAACTTTATCTAAATAGGAAATTACATAATTATTTTGTAGGTCATTAATAGCACATTTTAATAAAAGCATATTTAATTGTTGGCCTGTATATTGATGTGGATAATAACTAAAAAAATGCAATATAAATTTATCTTTCCATTCATCAAATGAACATAATGGTAAACTATAGTTTACAGCCATTTTATATATGAAACATTCCAGATTAGTTTTAATAGAAGTTTTAATATTTCGTTTTTTTTCAATTTTAAAATTTGTGCCCAATTTCATAAATATTTTTAAAGTAGAATTCTTTACAATATCTAAATTACCAGTTATTATATGATGATGATTTTTGACAAAACTGTTTCCATTTCATCTATTATAAACAATAATAATCCATTGATTAATGATTCTACATCTCTGAATAATCAAACCAAAGTTAAACGACATCGCAGGGATGGTCGTAGAAATAGATGTTCTTTAGATGTTACAAAAACCACTTTAACGAAGTTACTTAACAAGTTAAAACAATTGCAATTGATAAAAACAAATTGGATTAAAATCATCGTTTATAGTATAAGAATTAAACTTATTAAACATATGTGGCATTACTGCCAAGATGTTATTCAAACCAATACAGATTTGAGTACTACTGTTTATGCTATAGTATTAGAACACCTTAAGGTTAGAGCTATTCAATACAATATCGATTTAAAATATAATGACAATCAAATTACTTATTCTAAAGAATTCTGTATCTTTAATTTTTACAATAAATCTTTTAATTATATTCCATTTACTAACATTTTTAGAAATATTAAAAAATATTTTCCGTTAAATTAAATAATATAAATATAAGTGCAGCTTTTAAATATGAAACCCCTCAATTTTTAACTATAATGAAATCTCGCGCAATTTAAATTGTAATTCCCCACTGCAGTGTTGTTGTAAACCGGATTCTATAGGTTTTGACAATAATCATCGTCATACATCAACTGGTAATTTAGATATTGTAAAAAATTTATGAAATTGGGCACAAATTTTAAAATTGAAAAAAAACGAAATATTAAAACTTCTATTAAAACTAATCTGGAATGTTTCATATATAAAATGGCTGTAAACTATAGTTTACCATTATGTTCATTTGATGAATGGAAAGATAAATTTATATTGCATTTTTTTAGTTATTATCCACATCAATATACAGGCCAACAATTAAATATGCGTTTATTAAAATGTGCTATTAATGACCTACAAAATAATTATGTAATTTCCTATTTAGATAAAGTTACATCTAATTATGCTTTTTACTTGTAAAAAATACTATTACGATTTATTAATTCAGTCTTATAATGACATCAATTTATATAAACCTTTAAATGTAAGTGAACGTGAAATTAAAAATCGAATTTCTGCTTTATATAAAAAAAACTGGTCTTACAAGCAAGAATTTTAAATTTTCCTACTTAGCTCTCATTCCCAAATTACATAAAAACCCTATCAAGTTTCTTCCTGTCACAATAGCATGTAATACATATCTTACTCTAGCTAACGACAAACTGTTAAAAATTTTAAATAAACTAATTGACAAATTTAGGATCGATGGCTGTTTTTTTGTTAAATATAGTTATAATGTAGTTAAATTAATTTCAAATAGCACAGTTAAAAAAGTTGTAAGTTTTGATTTTGCTGATTTATTTAATACTACAGACATTCAAATTTTATTTCAGGTTTTATTAAATTACTTTGAACAATATGATTTACAAGAATTCATTACAATTCCAAAATTTAAAGCCCTTTTGACTATCGTCTTAAATGAAAACATTTTATATAATGGTATTGGATATTACCAACAGATCTACGGTATCCCAATTTTGGGAGGATGTTCCTCTGCCCTTGTAGATATCTATTTACATCATTATGAATTTGGTACTCATGTTTTAAATGAAATTTTGTATATAAGATATGTAGATGACATTCTAATTGGATATGAACAAGAAGAATTTAAACTGAATTTTAATTTTTACCCCAATAATCTAATTTTAATTGAAACTGCACCTAACAATGATAATAGTGTTGACTTCTTAGACCTTAATATTTGTATTAATAATAAAACAATCGTAATTAAAATCTATGATAAACGTGATGCTTTTAAATTTAAAATTAATCGAATTTCTCCTTGGTCTTCTTGTTTACATAAAAATATATTCAGAAATATTATAATTAACCAACTTATTCGATGCAGTCGAATTTTTATATATAGTTATGACAGTGACTCATTTGTAGTTAATTTTATAAAAACTGCCATAGATAATAATTATCCTCTTTATTTTCTGTTAAATATTCTTAAACAATATTACCAATTAGATTATCTTACTTGCAAATCACGTTTTTTGAATCGTTTATCAATTCGATTTAAAGGTGTCTTCCTTTCATTAACTGTAACTTTCATTAACTGTTTGTTTCTACTTTTGAATTGTGTTGAATGGGTGGCATATTGCTTCATGATTTTCTTGTATGTCGTTTTAAATTATGATTTGGTTTTTCTTATAAAGTTCTTTAAATGTGTTTTTTTGGGATTTATTCCTTATTTTGCCAACTTCATGTAAGTTTATTCTGAGTTTTGACTAAGTATCAGGTATCCGGGAGTGTTGACCGGTCGTAAAACATGTTTAACCGGAGTGGGGTGGTCACAACTCCCCCCTGCCATTTAGATACTTTTGTCTCCATTTTTCCTTTCGCTCCTCTTCAGTTACATATGTTGATATTTTTCTTTTTCATTCTATTTAGATTTATATTGTACATTAGCAAAGAGCAGCATTGCGCTCATCTAATGTTACCTTTTGTATTTAAAATTAAAGTTTCCACATTCCTACATTTGTACAATATTTCATGGACATTGCTTAAGCAGCATTGCGCTTACAATGAACCATTTTTAAAGTTCTTTTTAATGTATTTTTATTTTAAGGTTATAACACACTTGCTTATCGTGGCTGTGAGGAGTGATTGGATTAATTTAGTATAACTTAGAATGCCTTTTTTTTTTTTTTTTTTTTTTTTTGTCTACTGTAATTTATAATGGTTTCTATATTTTATCTTTTATTAAAACTCATTTTTCTATCAATGTTATGTATGAAAAATTTTTTTTTTTTTTAATTTTCAAAAAAATTATTAAAAATTGTATAAAAATATGGGAGTTTCTTTAGATGTAAGCGTTTATTTGATAGCTTTTTTTACATTAGTTTTTGATATTTTTTGAGTTAGGAACACTATTTTTAGTTCCTTTTGAGAATTAGCTTTTTTTAAATTCAAGCTTACTTGATGAGAGTCTCTGTTGATTCTTTTTTGAATTTTAACTTTTTTTGAAAAAATTTATGAAATGTGAAAAAATCTAAGTAAAGTGCCTGGCAACGTTGGTACCAAGGTAACAACAGCCCGGTCGAGTGGTATTGGGGGTACTGCTGGATCGTTAAAATGTAACCCTACCAAAATTACGAGCTTTTTTAAACCTGTTGCATCAAGGAGCCCCACACATAAAAAAACTGTCTTTTGTAATGAAAGTCATGGGGGTGGTGTGTTACCTAGTCAATCTTCTGTTCATTCAATTCCCAATAACTTAAATACATCTAGTAATAACACTCTATTTTACGAAAGTTTCTACCCCAAAATGTTTTGCTTTAAATATAAACTTTGTAATAATTTACGTTGTAAATTATGTCCCGTTTCAGATCCAACACAAATCGATAATTCACATAAAAATAAGATTTTTTGTAAAACTTTCAATTGTATATATAAACTTACTTGTAAAAATGTAATTTTGGTTATATAGGACAAACTGAAAACACTCTTAACATTAGAATCAATTTACACCGAAGTCAAATTAATCATGTCAATACTAAAAATTCCCCCCCTTCTCTAGAAATCAAACACTTTGCAGTTCACGGTATTGAAAACATGGTAGTTAGAAGTATAGACATTGTCAGTAATGAAAATACTCGTAAATGGTGGGAGAGTTTTCATATACATCAATTTAAAACTTTATTTCCATTTGGGTTAAATACTCAAGTTTTTGACAAAACTGTTTCCATTTCATCTATTTTAAACAATAATAATCCATTGATTAATGATTCTACATCTCTGTATAATCAAACCAAAGTTAAACGACATCGCAGGGGTGGTCGTAGAAATAAATGTTCTTTAGATGTTACAAAAACCACTTTAACGAACTTAGTAAACAAGTTAAAACAATTGCAATTGATAAAAACAAATTGGATTAAAATCTTCGTTTATAGTATAAGAATTAAACTTATTAAACATATGTGGCATTACTGCCAAGATGTTATTCAAACCAATACAGATTTGAGTACTACTGTTTATGCTATAGTATTAGAGCACCTTAAGGTTAGAGCTATTCAATACAATATCGATTTAAAATATAATGACAATCAAATTACTTATTCTAAAGAATTCTGTATCTTTAATTTTTACAATAAATCTTTTAGTTATATTCCATTTACTAAAATTTTTAGAAATATTAAAAAATATTTTCCGTTAAATTAAATAATAGAAATATAAGTGCAGCTTTTAAATATGAAACCCCTCAATTTTTAACTATAATGAAATCTCGCGCAATTTAAAGTGTAATTCCCCACTGCAGTGTTGTTGTAAACCGGATTCTATAGGTTTTGACAATAATCATCGTCATACAATAACTGGTAATTTAGATATTAAAAAAAATTTATGAAATTGGGCACAAATTTTAAAATTGAAAAAAACCGAAATATTAAAACCTCTATTAAAACTAATCTGGAATGTTTCATACATAAAATGGCTGTAAACTATAGTTTACCATTATGTTCATTTGATGAATGAAAGATAAATTTATATTGCATTTTTTTAGTTATTATCCACATCAATATACAGGCCAACAATTAAATATACGTTTATTAAAATGTGCTATTAATGACCTACAAAATAATTATGTAATTTCCTATTTAGATAAAGTTGCATCTAATTATGCTTTTACTTGTAAAAAATACTATTACGATTTATTAATTCAGTCTTATAATGACATCAATTTATATAAAACTTTAAATGTAAGTGAACGTGAAATTAAAAATCGAATTTCTGCTTTATATAAAAAAACTGGTCTTACAATCAAGAATTTTAAATTTCCCTACTTAGCTCTCATTCCCAAATTACCTAAAAACCCTATCAAGTTTCGTCCTGTCATAATAGCATGTAATACATATCTTACTCTAGCTAACGACAAACTGTTAAAAATTTTAAATAAACTAATTGACAAATTTAGGATCGATGGCTGTTTTTTTGTTAAAAATAGTTATAATGTAGTTAAATTAATTTCAAATAGCACAGTTAAAAAAGTTGTAAGTTTTGATTTTGCTGATTTATTTAATACTATAGACATTCAAATTTTATTTCAGGTTTTATTAAATTACTTTGAACAATATGATTTACAAGAATTCATTACATTTCCAAAATTTAAAACCCTTTTGACTATCGTCTTAAATGAAAACATTTTATATAATGGTATTGGATATTACCAACAGATCTACGGTATTACAATGGGGAGAGGATGTTGCTCTGCCCTTGCAGATATCTATTTACATCATTATGAATTTGGTACTCATGTTTTAAATGAAATTTTGTATATAAGATATGTAGATGACATTCTAATTGGATATGAATAAGAAGAATTTAAACTGAATTTTAATTTTTACCCCAATAATCTAATTTTAATTGAAACTGCACCTAACAATGATAATAGTGTTGACTTTTTAGACCGTAATATTTGTATAAATAATAAAACAATCGTAATTAAAATCTATGATAAACGTGATGCTTTTAAATTTAAGATTAATCGAATTTCTCCTTGGTCTTCTTGTTTACATAAAAATATATTCAGAAATATTATAATTAACCAACTTATTCGATGCAGTCGAATTTTTACATATAGTTATGACAGTGACTCATTTGTAGTTAATTTTATACAAACTGCCATAGATAATAATTATCCTCTTTATTTTCTGTTAAATATTCTTAAACAATATTACCAATTAGATTATCTTACTTGCAAATCACGTTTTTTGAATCGTTTATTAATTCGATTTTAAGGTTTCTTCCTTTCATTAACTGTAACTTTCATTAACTGTTTGTTTCTACGTTTGAATTGTGTTGAATGGGTGGCATATTGCTTCATGATTTTTCTTGTATGTCGTTTTAAATTATGATTTGGTTTTTCTTATAAATTTCTTTAAATGTGTTTTTTTGGGATTTATTCCTTATTTTGCCAACTTCATGTAAGTTTATTCTGAGTTTTGACAAAGTATCAGGTATCCGGGAGTGTTGACCGGTCGTAAAACATGTTTAACCGGAGTGGGGTGGTTACAACTCCCCCCTGCCCCCCTCCCCACTTTTGTCTCCATTTTTTCTTTCGCTCCTCTTCAGTTACATATGTTGATATTTTTCTTTTTCATTCTATTTAGATTTATATTGTACAATAGCAAACAGCAGCATTGCTCTCATCTAATGTTACCTTTTGTATTTAAAATTAAAGTTTCCACATTCCTGCATTTGTACAATATTTCATGGACATTGCTTAAGCAGCATTGCGCTTACAATGAACCATTTTTTAAGTTCTTTTTAATGTATTTTTATTTTAAGGTTATAACACACTTGCTTATCGTGGCTGTGGGGAGTGATTGGATTAATTTAGTATAACTTAGAATGCCTTTTTTTTTTTTTTTTTGTCTACTGTAATTTATAATGGTTTCTATATTTTATCTTTTATTAAAACTCATTTTTCTATCAATGTTATGTATGTAAAATTTTTTTTTTTTTTAAATTTTCAAAAAAATTATTAAAAATTGTATAAAAGTATGGGAGTTTCTTTAGATGTAAGCGTTAATTTGATAGCTTTTTTTACATTAGTTTTTGATATTCTTTGAGTTAGGAACACTATTGTTAGTTCCTTTTGAGGATTAGCTTTTTTTAATTCAAGCTTACTTGATGAGAGTCTCTGTTGATTCTTTTTTGAATTTTAACTTTTTTTGAAAAAATTTATGAAATGTCAAAAAATCTAAGTAAAGTGCCTGGCAACGTTGGTACCAAGGTAACAACAGCCCGGTCGAGTGGTATTGGGGGTACTGCTGGATCGTAACCCTACCAAAATTACTAGCTTTTTTAAACCTGTTGCATCAAGGAACCCCATACATAAAAAAACTCTCTTTTGTAATGAAAGTCATGGGGTGGTGTGTTACCTAGTCAATCTTCTGTTCATTCAACTCCCAATAACTTAAATACATCTAGTAATAACACTCTATTTTACGAAAGTTTCTACCCTAAAATGTTTTGCTTTAAATATAAGTTTTGTAATAATTTACGTTGTAAATTATGTCCCGTTTCAGATCCAACACAAATCGATAATTCACATAAAAATAAGATTTTTTGTAAAACTTTCAATTGTATATATAAACTTACTTGTGAAAAATGTAATTTTGGTTACATCCCAAGTAGCACAACAATAATGGCCGAAGTCGGAAATAAGACTATTTCAATATCGGCCAACATCGGACTCTGCTGGACTGGCCAGTGCAAAAATGTCAAGGTTTTTTACAACACTGGCCAATATTGATAATCTGTATTGGTCAATATTGTATGTAATACTGGCCAATATCGTTTAAAGTTGGACTGGCCAATATAAAACACTTAATTTTTCCAATATAGGCCAATGTTGGTATCCCATACCGGACAATATTGTGTACAACACTGGCCAATATAAAATTGCAAATCACAACAGTAATGGGCAATATTGATATTCGACATTGGCTAGTGTTGTAATGCAATACAGGTCCGTATTAACTACAAATCTTGTCTATTTGCAAAAAAAAAAAAAAAAAAAAAACTACAGATGGCAGACAAATTATTTGAGTGCGAGCAATAATTCCTATATAAAAAAGTACACAACAAAATAGTATTAATTGTACATTTTTTTTTAAATATAAGAATTATTGCTAGCGCTCAAATAATTTTGCTACCAACTGTATGCCATGTACAATTATTATTATTATTTTTTATTTTTTTTGCAGATAAAAGAATGCATGTACAGTCAGCTGCAAAATTATTCGAGCACTAGCCAATAATTCCTATATTTAAAAAGTACACTTAAGTAAATCCTTGTCGAATCATGTTCTCAGACTGATTAAGAACATGACTCGACAAGGATTTATTTAACAAAGCTGTATTAAGTGTACTTTTTTTGGCAAGGATTATTGCTAGTGCTCGAATAATTTTGCAGCCGACTGTAATTTTACAACATCCTTTTAAACTTTTGATATTTGTATTAGATTTTTCAAAATTTTTTGTTTTATGCGATTTTTTTTTTAGTTTTTATGTGAAAACAGACACCTTTATATTAGCTTTAAACATATATTAGGCTGATTCCAAAAAAGTTCACACATTCATTTTTTTTTTTATTCTTTTACATAAGAAGAATTGTATTTATTTACAACATATAAAAAAAATTAATAATAATAATAAAAAAAAAAAAAAAAAAAAAAAAAAAAAAAGATAAAAATTTTGTTTCACATGTTATGGTTTAACTGCACTAAATAATAATAAAAAAAAAAAAAAAAAAAAAAAAAAAAAAATCCAAAAGCTGAACTTAAGTTGATCTTGAAATCAGAACTTGATGGTATAGGCGTCATTATCATAACAAATAAAATAATAATCTTTCAAGATGTCACAACAGAAATTGTGTAAGACAAACAAACTCATTACATTTTGAGGATATTTGGAAAACTGATATACCCAGAATGTATGAAATAATTTTCATCAGTCACAAATGTAGATGTTATGGATTTTTAAGTATTTTTATTTTTTTTTTAAGTTGTATCAATATAAAATGAATGAATCGTAATAAAACAAAAGGTTATATTATTTTTTTCTTACTATAAATAAATCATCCCAGAAGAAGTTAATGAACTGTCAGGGGTTTTTCTTTGCAATATAAAATTTTCTTAACACCAAATCCAAATACCTTGAGTTCTTTTCACAAACTTTTTTGCTGAGTACCCAGTTTTCATCAATTTTTCTGACAATCTGATCGTTTCTTCTGTTGTAATTGCAGAATGTCACCTTAGTCCACATTTCGCATTAGTTCGATGTTATTACATGATTTACAGTTTACACTCAACTACATGGTTTACCACATCGTTTACACACAGCTTTCATTAAATGCACGAATGAATTGACTGTTTCTTCTCTTCTGTTGTAATTTCAAAACATCACCTTGTGTCCAGATTTCACATCAGAATCACATCTCTACATGCATGTACCTGTTAAGATATTGACAGTTATGCGGTTGGTAGTATAATTTTGATGTAGCAAGGCTATAACCATAGTGGGGGGGGGGAGAAAATTTCAACTCCCCCTCAAAATGTTGCAAATTTGTAGAAATTTTTAGAGTAATACATCATTTTTAACACAATAATATGCACTAATACTTGTACACTGTAAATTTTCTGGCTATGGCCTTTGATATTGGTATTAGTACTACCCTGATAAAGACTAACCAAAAAATCTTCCAGAACAATCCGAAATGATAAAGACCCAATTAACCCCTTAGAAAAAGCTGTAATCTACATATAGAATTTTATGAAATAAGAACCTACACTGGCATGAATAAAAAATCTTAGCCTAGCTGAAGAAAAAGTTTGTCCCATACCAAGCGAAAACAAAGAACGCTTTTTTTTGTTTCCAAATAACCGTAGTTATTAAAATCCATTCTTTAAATTACATCTGATTTTATTTTCAGATTTTCCATTCAAACTAAATATTTTTACTTTAAATGCACATTATTTTTGGCAAAAACATGAAAAATGCATACCTCAAAATAATAATAATGATCCATACTGAGAAATTCACAAATTAAAACTTCTGTTTATAAATTAATATCTGATTATTTTATCTTTTTGCATTTTATTTTATACCTAAAAAAGTTTGAATTTTATAAATATAAATAATGTAGAAGGAAATTTCACAATCATTTTCAGCTACTAATGTTGATTATTTTAATACAGAATATCCTTAACAAAAAAATTTATTCAGAAAGCATCTTTTTTTTTTTTTTTAAGCATAAAAATGCTTACTGATTAGGAAAATAATTTAAACTTTTTTACTTCACATGCTTTACATGCATTTCAACTAATTTCCTCTATTTTGTGTTCATTTGTTTGCTTATTTTTGATTAACACTAATATATGCGATTAAATTCTTTAATTATATTTTATTAAAATGTCTGAAATTTAATAGCATTATTACATAAATTAATATAAAATTTTTTATTATTCAAAACTGAAAACTAAATAAAATAAGTAAAAATTAAGATAAACCTATTTGAAGTTTAACTTAAACTTCAAGTAGGTTTATTTTTAAATATCTTTACTGAGTATAGAAAAAAATTCATTAAAAATTAAAAAAAAAAAAAAAAAGACTTTTTTTTCCACAAAACAATTTATTAAATTTATTTGCATGATTTTACATTATGTTTTTGAAAATTACAAAAATTCTGTATTTTCAGATATTTTTACATCTGATTTCCGTTTTATTTTAACCTACTTGCTATCACAATCTGGAGCTCTTGCAAAGACTTCTAATATAGTTGTTAATGCAGAGTTTCTCCCAGGTTTAAAAATGAAAGGATGCTGCTAGTAAAATAAATCACATTTTAGATTTTTGAAGTCAGTTTTGGATCCTTAACGGCACACTTGATATGAGAAAAAATTTACTAATGTATGAACAAATGTTGATCATCATGCACAGTAGTTTTATCAGGGATGCCACTCTAAAAATTCGAAGAAAGAGGAAATCATGCCTGAAGTAAAATTTATGATAATTATTGTGTAATTTTATATGTGAATTATGTAAATTAATATATAACAAAATAATACATAAAATATAATTTGAATATAATAATTAGGGATGAAACGGATATCCGGTATCCGGCCTATCCGGCTGAGTTTTAAATATCCGACGGTTTACCGGATATCAGCACTCCGGATACGGATATCCGGCAATTTCAAGCCGGATATCCGAAGCCGAAAATTCAAGCTTAAACTCCCCTCAAATGAAAATTTTGCGAGAATTATTTTATTTTTTTAGATCCGTTGTAGCATAAAGTTTTTTTTTTTTTTAAAGAAAGAAAAAAAAAGTAAGCCTTTGTGAAATTTGAAATTAGCCTCTTTAGCAAACAAATTTATACAAAAGTAGCTTCAGGTCTAAGAAATATAGAAGCCCTATTTTAATTTTATACAGAGTTAGCTAGGTTTTTCCAGAGTGATCAATATCATTCTCCCTAATCTTCCCCATAACAATAAAAAGAGCTGTTCCTAAACAAATGATATTCATTCTGTGCAGTGCATATAACTCTGTTTTTATGACTTTTGTTTAATATGTTGTTAGATTGTTTCGAAAATGAGTCAAATAATACGCATTTATTGACTAGAACCTGCTTGTTTATTTACAATCCACTTTTTCATACATAAGTAAGTTCTTGTTTTTGTGACCGTATATTTATACTAGCAGAGCATCTACATTGCCTGCGCCATCTACCTATTCGATTTGTATTATAAGAAAATTACTTCAAATAAAAGTACATATTTAAATTTTCAGAAAGTCTGTACTTTGACTTTCAGATTGTTAAAGGAGAAGAAAAAAATTTTTTTTAATGTTCAATTATTTAAAGTTTTTGATTTTGTACATTAGAAAACTTAACTTTTAATTAAAGAATTTTAATAAATAATCTAAACTTTTCTTTCTTAACTGTACAGAATATAAAAATATAAAATAAGTAAAATTTATACAAAGAAAAAAACAAATTCATTTTGAATTATTACTTTCTTCTATGTTAAATAGAAGGAAGTATTAGATTCGTAAAAATTTTCAACTTCCAGTTTTCAGTGGATTTACGCATTTTGGGGGAACCAGAACACAATTTGACCATTTTTAGAAAATTTCTGTGACAAAAATTTTGTGTAGCAGCTCTAGCTCAAGAGTTAATGCACAGAATTTCATATAAATTTATACATAGTTACACCTTAACAAAAAAAGTGTTCATGGACTTTTGGTGCAAATTACTCAACAGGTGGGGCTGCTATACTGTGATTTCTCCTATTTAAAGGAAGACTATATCTCAGCTTCTACTGTGTATAATTAAAAAAAAAAACTATGTCACAGGGCTATTATGAAACACGTTTATTTAATTTCTGTGCATATCGGCCAATAGGTGGTGCTGCTATGCTGCAGTTTTCCCATGATTGGGGAAGTTATATCTCAGATTCATTTGTGTATAATTGCACAAAATTTGGTATGTGATATGTGAGAGGGGCATTTTTATAAAACATCACGTTGATTCAATTTTGGTGCATACTGGTCAATAGGTGGCTATACTATGCTGCAATTTACTCTGTGAATAGGAAGGCTAAATGTCAACATTTATAGTATTTAACTGCACTTAACTTGATATGCAAGATAAATAATATGAGAGCGGAAGCTGGCTTAATTTGGGTGTATATTGACCAAGAGGTGGCGCAGCTGTTCCTCACCTTCTGTGATTCTCCACAGGGCTACATCTCAAAATCGTCTACATCTAAAATCTTTATTGTGAGAAGCTATGATTAAGTTTCTTCTGTGCATGTTAAACAGCATGTAGAATTGTTATATAGAGTGATATAGACAAAAGTTTTGATGGCCATAACATACTAGTTTAAAGCTTTTATTTTTTTTTTTTTTATTTTTTTTTTTTTTTTAAATGTTTTGTTATAAATGTCTCAAAAGAAAATACTGAATTCATAAAGATTTTCAACTTCTGGTTTTCGATGGATTTACACATTTTAAGAAGTCCAGAACCTGGTTTGATCAATTAAAAAAAATATGTTTGTGTATATGTGACCAACTGTACCTCTGAAATTACTACGTATGAATTTATATGTAGTTGAACCATAATATAAATCAGTGCCTATCAACTTTTGATGCATATGGCTCAACAGGTGATGCTACAGTACTGCGATTTATACAACTTAAAGAAAGGCTATATCTTAGGAACTACTGAACAGAATTTCATAGAAATATATATGTACATGCACCTTGACATATATTAGTGCCTATCGAATTTTGGTGCCAATCATTCAGCAGGTGGAGCTGTTATACAGCGCTTTTTGCAATTTCAGGGAAGGCCATATCTTAGGTTCTATTGCATATAATTACATGAAACTTTATGTTAGAAGGGCATTATAAGAAATTATGCTGATTCAATCTGGGTGCATGTTGGCCAATAGGTAATGCTGCTATACGGAAATTTTCCCAAAAAACGAGAAGGCTATACCTCAGATTCTATTGTGTATAATTGCACAAAACTTGGTATGTGAGTGAGACAGCCATTATGAAACACTATTGTGATTTATTTTGGGGTGTATATCAGTCATCAGGTGACAATACTGCGCTGCAATTTACCTCATAAATGGGCTAAGTCTCAACTTCTATGACATAAGTGCATAAAACTTGATATGTAAGACAACCATTATGAAAACAAATGTCAACCTTATTTAGGTGTATAACAGCCGATAGGTGGAGCTGCTATTATGATTTTTCACAAGCCTATATCTCAGCATCTGCACCGAACTCCATGTGCAAAATATTTATTGTGAGAAGCTATGGTTAAACTTTTGTACAACGTAAACAGTAAGTGGCACTGTTATGTAGAGTGATATAACAGAAAGTTTTGTGATTGCCAGAACATATTAGTTTTCTTATGAAAATAACCCTTCAACTATGATTATATTAGTAAAATATTTTATTTCAATTTTTTAATACTTGTAATGTAAAAAATATGTAAGTAATAAGTTTTAGTCTTGTAATTCATAACAAAACCTATCTTTTTGTGACAATACTTTTCATGACAAGTTGCAAGTATATGAATGAGTATGTTTGGCTTAAAGTTTTATTCTTCATGGTGATATTGCACAAATAAATAAAATATTAAATATGTTTAAGTACATTATTTAAAATGTTTTTAAAAGAATAGTATATGAAATCTGTTTATATTTTATTGTTAAAAAAAAAAGAAAAGGAAAGAAATATACAAAAAACAAAACTAATGCCAGATATCCGACGGATATCCGGTCCGGATATCCGTATCCGGCAGGCACAAGAGCTCCGGATATCCGATATCCGGTATCCGGCAAAATCACTATCCGTTTCATCCCTAATAATAATTTAAAAATAGTTACTTTGCAGTCAAATGGTTATATTTATTTAATAAAAAAATGATGCTTTATCAATAATAAAAAAATATTTTAGAAGTTTCTAAATAAACCATAGTCTGTAGATCAGCAATAATATTAATTTAACATAATTTAAAACAAAATAATTACACATAAGGAAATTTTTCTACCTCTTTATAAGTTCTGGAATCTAATAAAACAAGTTTATCGTGAATGCTGACACTTATGTTATGAATGGAAAAAGAATGAACATTGCAGAGCTTCGTCAGGTTGTTTAATGGCTGATTGCTACTTTTAGGGGGGTGAGGGACCTCATAGTAGAAAATGCAAGACGCGAGACGTACGTCAAAGATTTTTTTTTTTTTTTTTTCAGCCTGCAGATTATTTTCAACACAGTAATGTGTAGAAATTTCAAGTCTCCCAATTTTGATCGGAAATATTGCAATTTCCAATCTTTTCTCCATCCACATCATAAATGGCAATGTTCATTTTAAGCACACTTTATCAGATTTTAGAAGCTACAAAGAGGTAAATATTTTTCACTTACGTAATTATTTAACACCGCCTTTCCTCTTCGCTAACAATCAGCGATAGACATCTCACAGAATCATTGTGATTTCCCGTCTGTTTTCATCCACAACATAAAAGTCAATATTTTCTTAAAATCTTATTTAATTAGATTCCAGAACTTATAAAGAAGTAAAATTGTCCAATATCTCTCACTTTTTTTTTGCTGCTTCCCCCCTCCCCCTCCCACCATTTTCCCTCTCTCCTGCTAATGAAAAGCAAACAATTGCTCCGCAGAAGTATTGCAATTTCCAATTTTTCTCCATCCATAACTCTTTCAATTTACTATATTAGATTCTAAAACATGTAATGAAGTAGAATTGTTCAATATCTTCCCACTCATATATTTTTTTTGTGATCCCCCTCCCTCCTTCCCCACACTAACAAGGGTAATTAATTTTTTATACCAACTATAAACAAAGCATTTTTTAGCTTTGTTTTAAATTCTGGTTTTTTGTATAGTATCCGTTTTGAGGTGTCTTGAATGTGAAAGTCTAACTTTTAGCAGTTGATCTCTATATCTGTTATCAGCATAATTTAAAAACAAATGATTACAGGAAATTAAAATTTGGTATTTGGAGATTCATATTAAGTTGCTACTTGAAAAGTTTGATTAAGATTGGTAAGTTTTAATGCAAATTAATTACGGCCTTAAGGGTTTTTTTTTTTTTTTTTTTTTTTTTTCAATGTAGGCATTATAGTTGAACAGGGGGATGGGTGAATGAGGGATTCAGAATTATATGTGAAATAAAACTGTTCCTAAACCTATTTTACATTATTTTTAAAATAGACTGATCTTTATTACTTTATTGATCTTACAAGCTTACACCTTAATCTGCAAAATATCTTTTTAGTATTAAAATGCAGGGAGAGAAAGTCGTGTGAGTGGCACACCAGATTATTTTTCATTTAATTAATTAATTTGAAAAGGAAAATTTTTTTTTTTAATGTATTTATTGAAAAAACTGCTAATATAGTAGAAAGGGTTAAACAGATTAAAATGTGTTTAATTAAAATTCATTTTATTATTATTATTTTGTTTATATAATTAATTCATTTGAAAGGAATATTTTCTCTTTCTTTTATTTATTGTATTAGTCGGAATCAAATGGCAATATAATAGAAAGAGCGAGAGCTATAAAATACATGGTGCCAAAATTGAAATGTTTAATAAATGCTGAGGTAGAGCCATCTTGATAGTCGCATTTTTAAATAAAAACAGCTTTAGTCGTCTAATAAATACCCAAATTGAAGTGCCCAGGAAAGATGCTACGGTTAGCCACGAGTATTGAGGTTAAGAATAATTTAAAAGGATTTTTTTATTATTTTTTTTTAATACAATAAAAATTAAAATAGTGATTAAAATGTTTTGAAGATTCAATTAATTCCTGCGACCAGCGAAGCAGGCGAAACTTGCTAGTATTAAATAAATGCAAACTGACAGAAATACACTTACTGATTCTCGCAAGCCTTTTTTGTGTTACTTATAGCGCTGCAGATTATTTTCTAATGCCTAAATAGTTGTCGCAGATTGACAGAAAAAATTCTGCTACTGGGTGAAGGAGGACAATATAACTATGTATATGAGAAATATTGAGCAATCCTACCTTTTTAAAGGTTCTAGAATCCAGTAAATTAAGTTTAATGTGCACATTGATATTTATGTTATTGATGGAGAAAGATTGGAAATTGTATGATGGATCGGCGATTATTAGTTTGAGAAGGAGGCAGACAGAATAAATTTATAAAAAGCGGAAATCTGCCGCTCAGTAGAAGTGTGGAAAAGCAGCATCCCTGTTTTATTTATATTTCTAGCATTTATGTTCGATTTAAAGTCTATTTTCTACAAAAGGCAGTAAAAGTACAATTTTTTATAACGGACAAGAAAGGTGAAATTTTTTTGTATGAAGAGTAAGAAGGGAAGAATTTTTCCAATCAAAGGGCAGGCAGGAGGCAGCACCCTCCCAAAACTGTCTGGGGGAAACTCTGTTAAAGATAACAGTTTGAACTTTTTAACAATTTCTTCTCACACTTCCTAAAAAGAAAGAAAGAAAAATAATTATAAATAAAATATACATGAACATAAAATCATATCAATTTTCTTTCTCTAGATAGGACGCAGGCTTTCAAGTACCATTGGCCAAGAACTCTTACATTGGCCATTATGCGATTACTTTGGACAGCAATAAAATAAAGATGTTTCCTTTAGAGATGCAACGATTATTCAGCTGAGGCCGAATATCAGGTCCATTATTCGGCCCAGGCCGAATAATTCTGTAAGAAATGTTTTTATTTATAGTTACTCAATATAAATAAAAACATTATATTACACAATACATTTTTTTAGTTTTATAATTTATATTTATCATGTTTTGTGAAAATTTTATTATCCCCCCCCCCCCCAAAAAAAAAAACTTTCATACCTTGAATGAATTTTATCGTACCATTTTAATGTAAGGATCATGTAAAAACTTTTATGCTATATCAATAAGTGCAAAACATATATCTGTAGTAAGCTAACATAATCTGTTAAATTTAAAATTAATCTATACAAAATTGTCCCAACTGAACCATACAAGCAAATTCTGATTTTTTTTCAAAGCATAATGAAAAAAATTAATATTTATCCTTCGTTATTTAATAATAATAAAAAAAATCCTTCCAGTGATATTTTTAATTATTTGGGGCGGGGAACGAAAAATTAGAAATTGAGTTAGACTGTGCAAAATTTGTATACATAGGTTTTGGAAGCCTAAAAGTCTAATGAGGATATTTTCAAAAGTGTAAAATTATTAAAGGGGGGCAGGGTTTAAGCTGAGTAAAAATTTTCTTTAGCAAAAAAGCTAAAATCAGAAGAAAAGCTTTAGCAAAATGCTAAAATGCCAGAAATAGTAGTAAAAGATGAATATCAGTTTACACATTATTCTAAACACCTCGATATGTTTGATTTCCATTTGTCATTTAAACTTAAAAGTTTTTAATCAGGTCTTTAAAGAGTTATACACAGAGGGTAATTTTTTTTAAATTTGAAATGAAAAACAAAAAAGTAAGACTGTAACCAGATCAATTTGAATATTGTACAAGCATATATTTTAACTCATTTATTGGCAGACATGAAAAACATTAAACTTTTTAGATTATTACTTTATATTGTAAACTTTTTTTAAGCAATATGAATGTCTTAGATACGACTTATATTCTTTTTCTGGAGATATAATTATCACTATAGCATGTAAAACTACATTTAAGCTTATAATGTATCTGAAAATAAAAACATAACTTACCAAAATAAAAAATAAGGTAAGTAAAATAAGTGAAATTTGTTTATTACTATTCAAAGCTTTTTGGTTTACAATTTATAATTTTTCTTTCATTCATATTAGACCACTGATTGATTTCCTGTATACGATTCTTATGTGTAGTTCAGTGTTTGATTTCCCTTATATGCATGAACCAATGCATTTTTCTTGATCAATGTTGCGATTTTTTTTCCCATGAAAGATTCGTTATAATATTTTCGCTAAAGATTTTTTTTTTTTTTTTTTTGTGTTTAGTAAGATGCTTTAGCAAAAAAGCGAAAACATGTTATTTCTTTAGCGCATTTTGGATAAGTCTTTTAGCATTTCGCGAAAAATGCTACCGTAGCAGAAACACTGAAGGGGGTGGGGGTTGGGGGGGGGCAAAAAATTAGAAATTGTGCTAAACCATTCTAAATTGGCATTTATAGGTTTTAGTGGCCAACAAGTCGAATAAGGATATTTTGGAAAGTGTAAAATTATAAGGGGGGCAGGACGAGCAAAATATTAGAAATTGAGTCAGACCGTTCAAAATTGGTATGTATAGATTTTGGGGGCCTAAGAGTCGAATGAAGATATTTTAGAAAGTGTAATTAATTATTAGGGAGCAGGGAGGGGACATAGAAATTGAGTTAGGGTGGGGAATAAATATGCGTATCCCAGGAATGAAACTTTTCAGGGCTTACCCCTGAATTCAGGGTTTTTGAAATTTTTCCTGTTTCTGACTTTCATGTAAATTATTTTGTTTTTACAGAAATTTCTTATTTTGAATGTTTAATTTGCCTTATAATGCATTAAGAACTCTCCAAATATCATTTAATACAGGTAGCCATATGATATTTCATTATTAAATCTTGCCTATGAGCATGTAAAGATCAGTTTTCAGGGTTTTTGCATGCTAGGTAGTTTCACCCCTGGTATCCCTTAATCTGTGCGTGCACAGTGCGCACGGGTCTACGCTGCCGACGGCAGTGGGGACCCGATGTAAGTTTTTACTCGATCAAATTTTTTTTTTTTTTTTTTCAATGAGCGAGAATATGGATTTTTGAGGATTCATTCATTATAGTGATTCATTTAAAAATAGTGACCCGCTAGCGGGCGAAGCTTACAAGTATCTATTAAAATATGACTAGACAATACCTCATAAGAAACTTGCAACGAATTATTATTATTAGAGATTTTATACCATGTTCTAGTGAATAAACAAGAGATATTATTAACGCTACATAACAATACAAACATTAAACTATACAATTTGTTAAAAAATAAATAAATAAATAAAGTGTAAAAATAGTGTTATTAAAATAGTATTTATTTTGTTTTTACAGAAATTTCTTATTTTGAATGTTTAATTTGCCTTATAATGCATTAAGAACTCTCCAAATATCATTTAATACAGGTAGCCATATGATATTTCATTATTAAATCTTCCCTGTCTGTATGCAAATATCAGTTTTCAGGGTTTTTGCATGCTAGGTAGTATCACCCCTGGTATCTAAAGGTAGAAATTAAGAAATCTGGTTGGTGGCCATTGGCTTTCATTTTTTTAGTGGCCACTTTAAAAAAGTTAGTGGCCACTGGCCACTCGCTGATAAAAGTAAAAGTAAAATAAAATTTTCTTTTCTTTAATTTTTTCAATGTTCAGTCTCGACAAATCATTAAGAAAATAATTACGGTAGTCAACTTTTTGAAACTCATCCACAATAAATACATTTCTGATAAATTTTAATAAATGAAATAGGAATAGATTTACATAATTTATACTATGAATGTAAGAAAATACTATTCAATACAAAATTCATATGTTTAAAATGCTATTTTGGTTATATTATTTTATAACAGAAAATTCTGATTATATTGCCCCTTCACTATCCTGAATGGTGTCGATTTTCTACTTTTTCAAAAAAAAAAAAAAAAAATCTTTGATTCATGAAAATATATTAGTATATGTAAATAAAAAAAAATATTTTTTTAATAATACTTTTTTATTTTGCAAGTTTCTTTTTCTTTTTTTTTTTCTTGTTACAAATGAATTATAAATTAATTTTTCTTTAATAATAATGAATTTTTAATAATTTGCAATTATAATCCCCCTCTCTAACTGAATTTAGAGAGTGTGGCTGTAGTCGAGATTTCACAATGAAATTGTAGCTGTCACTTTTTAAAAAGTTAATTTTGACATATTTTAAAATTAGCAGCACTAATTCATCTTAAGGGGATATTCTGGTCTAGAAATTTAAAAAAATCGATTTTTTTTTTTTTTTTTTGCATATTTTGAAAGTTTAGACTTTCAAAAATATGATCCTAAAAGGATTTTTCAAAATTCGAATTATTTTCGGAGATACAGCCGATTTTGTGACGTGGCGTTCGAGCCGGTCGTTTGGGATGTAATAGTTTATGTTAAGTAATATAGTTGGGATGTAAAAGTTTCGGATGTAATAAAGCCTATTTATACCAGCTTATCATCTGATGATTTATTACATCGATGTTTGGGGTCCGAAACACAAAATAATAATGAATCACTGAATTGTTTCCTAAACTTTAAACGCGTTTTTCTCGAAACTGCTTTTTTTGAGGTGGTTGACATGATATTTCAAGTTCTACTGAACCGATTGCTTTGAAATTTGGTATATATCTTGTTTATACAACTCTCTATCGCGTCTGCCTTGGATTTAAAAAAATTTTGATTTTCAATATTTTTAAAAAATTCGAAAAGGTCGAAAAAAGTCGGGTAAAAAAATTTTTTTTTTTCAAGTCGACGCCATTTTGTCATTTTTTTTTTTATTTTTTGAAAATGGTCAACCCGATAGCGACATCTTTATTAATGAAGAATTTGTTTGATTTTTTTGTTTTAGATCACTACAAGGGTTGAAATCATGTCAACCAGGACGCACCGTTTTTTTTAAGCCCCCACTCCATCGGCCTGTATCTCGGCGAATTTTGTTTTGTTTTTTTTGTGATTTTTTTTTTTTACATTCTCAAAATGTCAATAAAAAACATATAAAAAAATGGATAGTAAAAATGTTTTTCATTTTTTTTTTTATCTTACTTTAAAAAATGCCTAAAATTCAGGCTTCTAGACCAGAATACCCCCTTAAGGATAAACAAGATCTTAAGCTCAATCATTAAATGATAATTCAATATAGAAAAAAAAAAAAAGAAAGAAATCAATTTTAAGATATTATCAAATTTGTAATTTAATGGTCTGTAGTATGTAGTACATCAGTGTAACTCAGATTAGGCATAACAAATTACATATAACTGAAAAATAAAATAGTAAAAGAACAGAATGCCTTCAAATTTCTTTCCCTTTCGTATAAAAAAAAAAAAAAGGCTTTAAATGTGCGTTCCAACTTTCTTTTGAAGGACTTTTTTACTTTTTTTGGACGAATGTGAATTAATTTTGGACATTTGGAGATGGGGCTATTGAAGTGAAAATGCGTCGAATGACGTTTTTAATTTTTCTGCGAACGTAATACAATCAGAGTTTCAGCCAATTGATTATCTCACAAGCTTCCTTTTCGTCTCTTTCTCCCGAAAGTCGGCCGAAACTCTCATTTTGACATTTTTAAAAAATCAAAATCTAATACTTTTATAGAAAAATGGGAAAAAGCCATACGTTTTTTTAGTATATGAATAAGACTACCTGCCAATTTCCAGTGTTTACTGTTAAAATTGAAATCCGAAAATGCCTGTAAGTGGCGATGTTAGATTTGAGAAAGCCTGAATTCGAGGAGCACGGCGCGTTTACTGCGAAAACGCTGCCGTGCGATCCAAGTTTGCATTGGAATGGGGTATTCTATAAAGAATGGGTAGAAGAATTTTAAGTGTTTACTATTAAAATTGACTTCCGAAATATGTTTGCAAGTGGCGAGGTTAGATTTTAGAACAGCCTGAATTCTTTGCGCGGCGCGTTTACTGCGAAAAAGCCGCCGCGGAATCCAAGTTTGCCTTGGAATGGGGTATATTTTATAAAGAATGGGTAGAAGAGAAGTGGCCACTGCAGTGGCGGCCAAAGGCAATTTCTTTAGTTGTCACTTTTAAAAATCTAGTCGCCATGTGGCGAGTGGCGACCGGTAATTTCTAGCTTTACTGGTATCCCTTAATCTGTGCGTGCGCAATGCTCACGGGTCTATGCTGCCGACGGCAGTGGGGACCCGGTGTAAGTTTTTTTCAATGAAAAAGATTTTTTTTTTTTTTTTTTTTTTTTTTAAATGAGCGAGAATATGGAATTTTGAGGATTCATTCATAATAGTGATTCATTTAAAAATAGTGACCCACTAGCGGGCGAAGCTTACTAGTATCTATTAAAATATGACTAGACAGGGTTCATACTAAAATATGGAAAAAAAATTCCCTGAGTTCCCAGACAAGTTTCAAGAAAATATTAGCGACATATTACAAGAAACACTCTTCTAGACATAACAAAATACAGCTATTTTCACTCTATGATGTCATATTACTGCCGATCATGATAGAAATCATTATTTACATGCATATTTTCACAATACTTAATCATTTAAATTTTGATACGAAGCTAAACAAGAAAAACATAACTTGATAGAAAAGAAAAAATTTGTTTTTCCAGGTTTTATATCTGATTTTCCCTGAGTTTTAATGAAAATTTTAATTTTCCCTGACTTTTTTTAACAAATTCCAAATTCCCTGAGTATTCCCTGAGGAGTATGAACCATGCTAGACAATACCTCATAAGAAACTTGCAAAGAATTATTATTATTACATATTTTATACACTGTTTTAGTGAATAAACAAGAGATATTATTAACACTCTATATAACAATACAAACATTAAACTATACAATTTGTTAAAAAATAAATAAATAAATAAAGTGTGAAAATAGTGTTATTAAAATAGTATTTATTAGTAACAAGCTACCTTCAGTGACCAGCTGGTTTCAGTTCCTTTAAAAGCCATACCATGTTAAATCACTGCTCGGTGGCGCCTACTCTCCACTTCAGAACCTACAACAGTTTTACAAGAAAACGTGACATGTATTTTCCTACTAAAATTAAGTGGCATAGCATAAAAATGATTTAAAAACAAAGCAGATATATATATATAAATATTAAGTTCTAATGATAATTAAATTCAGTTAACTCTTGGTTAACCAGTATTCAACAAACCTGAAAAATTCAGAAAACCCTTTTTTCTCTTTTCCAATAAATTGTTTTAAAATATTTGCTGCTATTTTAGGAAGCTTATGGTTTTCATTTTCATATAATTAGTGTCCAAGTTAATATAATGCAAATCAATGTTTATACAAAGGCGAATGTCCCAGAAATTCACAATATTTTTGTAGCCGATTACTGAAATCTGCTATTATTTTGCCTTAATCGATAAATTCGCATTTTTTACAAAATTGAATCTCTAAATATTCAATTATTTTGCTACTAATCGATGATTAGGTAACAGTTCTTTAATTCAAGGATGAGATTGAGTAAAGTGTAAAAAATAAATAAATAAAACTTTATGAAAAAGATAAACATTAAAGCAAAATATAAGAAATCTCAGAACTGTTAAATTGGTTATCGCTTTCTAAAAATTGATTACTTAATTTCTAATATTTTATTTTTAAAAGACAAAACACAAAATTTCACATCGTGAAAATTCACATTTCAATACTTTAAAATAAAATGCTTAATAGAAAAATAAATATTTTTTTTAGAAATTGATTTCCTAATTTTTATTTTTAATATTTCATTTTTAAGTAAAAAAAAAAATGCAAAATTATACATTGTGAAAATTTACATTTTATAACTTAAAAAAAAAAAAAAATAAATAATAATAATAATAATAAATATAATAATTTTTAGAAAGGGATAACCTTATTAACAATTGTGAAGTTTCTGAATGTGAAAATGGAAATAAAAAATATGCATTAATTGATGAGTTATGATGGAGCAAAATTCTCCATAGAATAACATTGGCTTTGGCTTCCGGCGACAATAAGTAGAAAGTGATTGCTTAACTGATTGCCTGCATGCACATACTTTTCAGGCTTTAATTTTATTTGTCTAGAAACTTATAAGGCTAGTAGTATTGCAAAAATACTGGATTAAAAAAAAAAAAAAATAGATCTGATACAATGCACATGAACAAATACATTCATATATATATGTGTTACATATTAATTTATGTGATGCATTATTATCTATGCATTAAGTTATTAAGTAATGTTAATTTGAACTGAATTCAAAAATAATTTTAACTATTATATTGTTTTATCTGTAATTTTTTGCCATTAATAAAATCATAAATATTCATATTTTACATCAACTAATAAATTTAGAAAAAATGTCATTAAATAAAGAAATTAAAAATAGTAATTCATCATTTTAGGATATTTACATATTCAACATATTTACATAGTATTGTGTGCAACTAAACTAAATATTAAACTCAAAAGCAAAGTAGACTGAATGTGAATACTCAAAATAAATATGAAATAATTGGTGAATGTCCAGAAAGCATTTAAATTTTTGCTATTATGTTAATAGTGAATAAAAA
This sequence comes from Salticus scenicus, assembly GCA_963930645.1. NCBI lineage: Eukaryota > Metazoa > Arthropoda > Arachnida > Araneae > Salticidae > Salticus > Salticus scenicus. Next base: position 167,194,832 of record OZ005661.1, read on the forward strand.
AAAAAAAAAAAAAAAAAAAAGCATGTGTGTGGTCTATTTAAAAAAATATATATATCTCAACAAATACGAAGGGCGAACTCGACATCAGGTCAATTTTTTTCTTTTTTTTTTTTTCACCATCTGATTCTAGATCCTTCAGAGAATCTACACAGGTATAGCTTTCATGTTGAGATCACCCTTGTTTCCGTCTCAAAATATGCATGGACGATGCATATTTTGATATGCATATGCATATGACGCAAAAAAAAAAATATTTTCAAATGTGTTTTTCTCAAAATCTCCTTTTGTTGAGTTTGCCCTTCGTATTTGCAACACCTCATATGTACTAGCTTGGTTATAAATAAATTTCTTAGTAATAAATAACAAACATATACTATATTAAACTTGATTATAGTAAATTATTTAATATAACAAACTTATAGTACAATAAATTTCTTAGAAATAATTTTATATCAATGCATAATTTAAATACATAGGTATAACAATTATACAACAGTTTTTTTTTTATATATATGTTTAAAAAGAATATCTTTCATTAAATTCAAGCAAATACTTATCAATTATGAACATAAATGTGTTTTTTTGATGACTATGTAAACTGTAAAAAAATGCCACATGCTAAAAACCTAACCGCAATCAAATGTAATATAATTTATTCTGCAAGCTTTTATTTCTATTTTAGTGAATGACACGAATAAAGTCTTTGAATTTTCAGGGCTCTTGTTATTGTTTTAAAAAACTGTTAACTCAAACAACAATTCTGACAAGAATTCCATTTTCAAAAAGCATTGTATAATTTAGCAGACATTGTTTACTTTCAAGTAAATGCATACACATTAAAAAATTCTTTTTTCCTCCTAAGAAAAAACTTTAAATTTTAAGTAATGAATAAAATAAACCAAGTATCAAACAGCAAAATGAGAAAATAAAGCTTTTAACCATTACAAAAATATATATGAAATATAATTAAAGAGGATATTTCGATTGAGATAAATTGTAAAAATGTTTTTAATTTCTAAACTAAGAAAAAATAAAATTTGAATAATCAAACATATTACTTGATTATCCTATCTGAAAAAATAAAATAAATAAAAAGTAGGTTAAAAAGAACACTACTTTTAGTGAAGATTTCCCGGTACATAAAATTATTCGTCACTAACTGAAATATGCAATAATATTTGTTTATATTTTACAACGCTAAGACTAATATCATGTTTACACAGTATACGCTAAGATGAAGATTTCATTTTGAATCACATATATTATCTACGACTTTTAATCAATATACATCTATAATTTTAAATTGTGTAAATGTGAGTTATCTTATATTCTATATCGGAAACAATATTTAAAATTACTTACTTTTTACAAACATGGACAGCAAAACACACCGCCATCTCGCTTCTTGCTTCTTATGCTGGCGCTTGTTTTGCTTCTCTCTGATTGGCTATTAGAGTTTTCAGAAAGTTGTAGTATCAATGCCCAACAACATTGGTAGATATCCATCAATATCGATCGAGATCAAAATCAACCAGCAGATTTATTTATTTATTTCCCTTCAAGAATTTTTCTTAACAATGCTAAATATTTTCAATGACGAGCTGATCGTAAAATTGAACAAGAAATTCCGAGAACAAACCTTATCTTTCTTACCGTTCTTTGCCGAGATTGGACGATATTGACCAATATTCCCGTTTTTTACAACATTATAAAATGCTTCTATTAATAATTTTATAGAACTTAAAATACTGTTAAATATATTTCTGTCCACTACGTATCGAAAAATAACAAAAATTTTGGTTAAAAAAAGCTAAATATCAATAGTTCCGAATTTCAATACTGTCATTCCAACATTGGGTAATATTGGCCAATATTGAAAAGAAACAACCGACTGACGCCAATGCTTGCCGTGGTTGGGCAACATTGAGCCAATATTGAGCAATACCGCTGTGCTACCTGGGATAGGACAAACTAAAAACAATCTTAACATTAGAATGAATTTACACCGAAGTCAAATTAATCATGTCAATACTAAAAATTCCCTCCCTTCTCTAGAAATCAAACACTTTGCAGTTCACGGTATTGAAAACATGGTAGTTAGAATTATAGACATTGTCAGTAATGAAAATACTCGTAAATGGTGGGAGAGTTTTCATATACATCAATTTAAAACTTTATTTCCATTTGGGTTAAATACTCAAGTTTTTGACAAAACTGTTTCCATTTCATCTATTACTAGCTGGCTTCACCAGCTGGCTGGCCAGAGACCCAAGAAAATTTTTACCAAAAAACAAGCTCTCGGGCGCCTGCGACGCCAATCGTAATTTGTTCTCTCTAAAAGTCGCATAATATAAAAATATTGAAAATTCAAATATTTTTAAATAAAATCTTAGGCGCCTGCGGCGCCAATCATAACTTGTTCTCTGTAAAAGTGGCTTAATACTAAAATATTAAAAATATAACGATTTTAAATTAACTCTTGGGTGCCCGTGGCGCCAATCGTAACTTCTTCCCCTATTCTTAGAACATTTGTATCGCTCTTTTATTTTTTAAGAAATAAAACACGTAAAAGAAAATATATAAGAACAAAAACACTTAGAGATGATAATAAATTTGTTGTTGGGTGAGTACACTGTGGGATATAAAAGTTTAAGGCTGAATAATTATGTTATTTTTACAAATTTATAACTATACATATATTTTATAAATCATCAGACATTTTAATAAATCATCACATTTAAATAACTTTCTACTGCAATGCTATAAATTAAAGAATTTTAACTGTTAATATTAAAATATATTGCAGCAAACAAACAAAAAATGTGCTACCATTTTTTAACGCATAAGAAAATTTTTTTAACACATTAAACGCATAAGAACAGTGCCTGAATTGCATTAGTCCAAATCGAAGCTGAAATTTAAATCTTCTGCATTTTCATTAAAACAGTAATCCATTTCTGTAGTTCTTGAATGGTTTAAGATATCTTTCCAGACGATATTACGAGTATGGCGTTGATTTTCTATCGGCAAAAGTACTTTTAATGGTGTTTTTCTTTTAACTCTTGAAAAAGCTACATAAAGCATTCCATGCATAAAAACTGGTACTCTCAGATCAACACCTACAAAGTCAAAAGTTTGGCCCTGTGATTTATGCACTGTCATAGCAAATGCTGCTTTTACAGGAAACTGATGTCTAGATATTGCGCAACCAAGTTGACCTTTTGATGATTGAAGTGTGATTCTTGGTATATGTACATCTCGGCCACAGTGTTCACCAGTTATTATTTTTGCTTTAATAATATGATTGCACAGCTCAGTAACAATTAATCTTGTACCATTGCAAAGGCCTTCTGATACATCTATATTACGCATCAACATAATAATAGCATTTTTTTTCAGTTTAAGTTCATGTGGTGGTAAATCGGAATTTTCAACAGAATTTAAAAAGTCAACAGTAAATTGAAGTCCTCCTTCGGGTTGGTTATTTACAGTATCGTAACTGTGATAAGTTTTGTACTCTCCGGGTAATTTCGAAATAATTTCAGTATTTAACCTGTCAACATCTTTGTTAAGAGGAGCAAGTATAGCTCTATTTTTCATCTCTTCATAATTTTCATTGACAAAGCAAAAACCAAAAACCTCATCAATGAGATTTCCATTTGAAATTATGTCTTCGGGTAGCTCTATCTCATCTAAAGACCTAATCGGTAATTCTCCATTACCAACTTTTAAAATATAGTTTGCAAAGTCTCTTTGTTCTGGATCAACCCGCATATTCTCATCCATTGAATAATTCCTAAATTTACACCAAAGCACACTCTTTTTAATTGATAAGTCAATAAGTTCTTGTTTATTCGCTCGCGGTTGAACTGGAAGACACTGTCTGAAATCTCCTCCTAAAACCATAATTCTTCCACCGAATGGCAAAGTTGCATTTCCAGTTTTACGCAGAATTTCGTCCATTGCATGCAATGCATATTTAGGAGGCATAGGTGCTTCATCCATGAGAAATACTTGAACTTTAGAATGTTTTTGAGCTTTACAGGAGCCCGGTTTGATTGTGGAACTTGACTCTGGTGAAAGGGGCACCTTCAATCCAAATGTTTTGTGTGATGTGCGTCCTCCAGGAAGTAGAATCGAAGCAATGCCTGTAAAAGCCATACACTGCACATTAAAGTTCCCTCCTCGCAGAAGGTAATACAAAGTCTTGTATATGAAAGTTTTTCCAGTACCACCAGGTCTGTCAATAAAAAAGCAATTTGATTGAATATTCTCATCATTGACTGAACGAAAGATAGCATCCACAATTTCAATTTGTTTTCCTCTAAGTAGTTGATACATTTGTTGACCAATAGCTGCTGATTCATTTACATTTGACAAATCTTGATTCGATTCAGTTTCATAATCATCAATATCATCAAATGAAAACTTTTCAACCCAATATTGAAAATTTCTACCTTCTGTCGCTTCTGAGTCGAGTTTATGGGCAATTACACGGTATGCTCGCTTGATAGAATCTTCAATTGAAATTCCAGTTCTTTCACCTTCATGAATGAAATCTTCTGCGAGATCTTGCTTAAACATTTCCCACAGCCGTTTTGGGTTTTCTGGTGAGCCTAGAATCAAAATCTGTGTAAAAAGTGTTCTCATTGCCCTTGGCAGTTTTGAGCTTGCAGATTCGGACAATCCTTCAATCCATTGTTGGTCATCATAGCATAATCCTCGTGTTAGACAAGCTCGCTTGTATGTCGCATGTTCAATATTATTCACTGTCAGTAAATCCTTAAAGCTGGTTGCATCTTTTACATGATACAATAACAGTCGTAAGTGATATAATTCAATCTGTACAACAAAATTGACATTATGTATTCTTCCAATAACTTTTATCTGTCGTATTCTTTGAATCCATTCACTGTTTCTTGCATCCCATCTAAAGTGTTCAGGCATTTGCCAGTAGTAATAATAGATTGGCTCTTCCTCCGTGTCTCCATTTGATTGTCTAATTTCATGTTCTTCCTTAGCCTTTTTATTGTGCTTGAAATATGCTTCCAGAGTCGAACCTTTTTGTCCTGTATCAGCTAAATTTTCCTGAGCCTGATCTAAATTTACAATTCTTTACTGGCCAGGAAGGTTAATTGATAATCGTAGCACACTATGACTCTTCTTCTGAATTTCATTTCCAAATAAACGCCAACGTGCCTCTGGTGGAGTGATGCATCGACCCTCAACATAAGTATTTGCTTCATTGTACATGATTTGTCTTCCTCCTTCAACAACTTTAAGTGAAGCACAATCAAACCCTTTATATATGTACTTGTATAGATACTTCACAGCCATAATGCTTCCAACATATTCAACGTTTATATGACAATTGTACTTTTTCAGTAAATATGCATTATAAGGAACAACATGACGATTATCTCTTGTTATGCGGCTGCCATCAACACTCTTACGATACACTGCACTTTCATGAGAGAAATCTCGACTCTGAGGGTCCAATTTGGGATCATAACGCCTTCGATAATTTGGTTTTGCATTGTCTGCCAATGAAGATACATCCTCAAATGATTTTGGAAATTGAAAGCGGCACTTCATACGTCCACTTTTATTTACCATGCATGCAGCGTTTGGGTTCTGTTCGTCACAGGGGTTATAAATCATCCACTTTATTACAAGTTCTCTCAGATGTGTATCTTCAAAGTCGGGAATCTCTGCAGAAATGAGATCATCCAGTTCTTCAGGATTATGAATCTTGTCTTGAGAACACATAATTAAAAGAAGGTGAATGTGAGGAAGACCTCGCTTTTGAAATTCAATTGAATATACATAAGCAGCAACTTTTCCAAATATCTGCTTCTTATCAAAATCTTCAATTATTTCATCAAATTTCAATTTTGCAACTCGAGTTACAACATCTGGTCGGTCTTGAGGAAGTTGTTGTATAAAAGATCCATTTTGTAACTGAATGTGCAAAGCGTTTTTTATTTCAGGCCAGTTTGCATTACATGTCATTGTTATGAAGAAATCTGGAGAACCAAGACTGCGAACAATTGCCATAGCATCTTCAAATTGTTCAGTATAATAGCGTGTTGACCCTGGGAAAGATGATGGGAGAATGACTTTCTCTCCAACTGTAGCTTTGTTTTTTTCTACTAAGTCGTTTATCAAACGTGTGACTTCTGTATAATTATCAGCAAGAATCTTCTTTTGATTTGCTTTAATCCACTGAATACGATCTCTTTCGACCCTAATAAAAGTGTCGACAACATACTGTTGAAAAAGTCTGCCACCAAAATGCAATGCATTAAATTGTATTTGTCGCAAGTCATGACCTGTAGAATTCATTCTTGTGGACAAATAATTTATTACTTCAGGTCGAAAAGCAAGTCTGTTCTGAGCCAACTCAAGGCGCGTTGCATGATGCCGCGAAGAATAAGGTGTAGTCAATGGTATATCAAGAGAAAAACCATCCGTACCCTGTGGGTAAAACAGTGGATAAGTGAATGGCTCAATACGTTTATCAATATTTTTTAGAATAACAATTTCCTTGTTTCGCCGATGTACAATCATTTCATTTTCTGGGAAACTCTGATCGGCATTAAGTGTGAAGACAGTGCAAACTTCATTAATGGATGGTGTATTAAATCTTCTGTAATCACTTTCCTGAGGAATTCTGAACAAAAGTTGAACTTCAGGTGCAGATAATCCTTGTGCAGTAGCTTGCTGTTCAACTTCATACTAAACTTCTCGCATCATCATATAACCCTGTGCATAACCATTCTGTGCCCTTATTACGAGCTCTAATAATTCCATGAGTTCACGACTTATTCCATAATTCAGAGGATGATGTAATCGTTCGTCAACAGCATTATCAGGATCCAAAAAATACATCTGACCGTATTGAGGTTTTTCAAATTCTCCATGTATGTCTTGAGTCGGTTGAGCAGCCAAGTTCATTTTGTGGTATACTTGTCCACATGCAATAAAACTGTATATGCCATGACTGTTGATGGTTCTGTCTTCTGACACATTGAAAGAAGAAAAAGCAAAACAGGAATTCAAGTTTCTGATTCTTTTATGAAATTCTTCAGCAAGTGGAGGGCAGTGCAAAAACAGTCTTGCTAACTCGTTCGCAAAATATGGTGCTGGCAGTAATAATCATCCACGAAGACAACAATCACCAAAAGAGTCTCTATGAAGACGATTGCAAACACGTTCCTCTGGAAAATGTGATGCTTTACAATGAACGCATTTCACATTGAATTCTCCTAAAGTACTATAGTTCACATCTCTACAAACTGCTATTTTGTATGTTGGGCACCGATTTCGCAATGCCACTTCATATCTTGCTTGTCGAAATCTTTTCTCTTCTAGGCGTTGTCGTCTCTCTAGTGTACTCTCTGATGCCCTACGCTGAGAAGCTCGCTGTCTTAGATCTTCAAGTAACTGGATTCTGTCTTCCGTGCTCTCCCTTGCTCGATGCTGAAAAGCTTGCCTAGATACACTCTCAGAACGTTCCTTTCTGTACATCTGTCCTATTTCCCTTATATTTTGGCGACATTTTAATTTTGATGCACGGATAGGCCTAGCTTGATATAAGGAAGTACGATTAATTAGTTGGTCGTTGGTCTGCATTTGAAGTACTTTGTTCTTCTGGATTAACTGGTATCACATCATTTGATCGTTTCATCTTAAGAATATTTATTTAAACTTTTTGATTTCTAAAAACTCGTATTTAAATTTTAAATGAAAGTTGTTTTTGATTTTCTTGCATATAACTTGATGCCACATATAGTGTTTCAGAGTTTTTAAAATGAACGTGTTTAAATATCATCCTTTGAAATAAAATGTTTATGTTGTAGTTTGATTTTAAAGACTTACTAATAACTCCCTGTTTAAAAGAATCAGAAGGTTTTTTAATTTATACTAACTCAATCACAAAACAAAAAGATTTTTTTATCAAAAAGAACAACACTTTCGTTTTCACATTTTTTAACCTCAGACTCCTTTCAGTTCAGTTCGTATTTATTCTCGGTAAAGTTGAAAATGTTTTTTCAGTTCAGTTCGTATTTATTCTCAGTAAAGTTGAAAATGTTTTTTTAGTTCAGTTTTTTTAATTATTATTATTTCGTCGAAAAAAAAATTGGCAACAATTAAATTATGGATAAAACATAGAATAATAATAAAGGAAGAAGGAGCGTACGTGTTTATTATTATTCTATGGAATAAAATTTTAAAATTTAAATGACTTATTTATCAGAAATTAGAAGGTTCTTATTTTCACATTTTAATTAATTAAGAAAAAACTAATCATCCGATTGATAAGCTGTTTAATGCATCGGATTTAAAAAATTTTCCCTTTCATTTGGTATCTTATTTGTAACGATGCGACTGATATTTCTAATTTATTTTCTAATATTTCTGATTTATTTTCCTCATTTTAAATAAATGTACGTTTATTATTATTATTATTATTATTATTATTTTGTCGAAAAAAAATTGGCAACAATTAAATCATGGATAAAATGCTAAAATTTAAATGTCTTATTTATAAGAAATTAGAAGGTTACTATTTTAACATTTTAATTAATTAAGAAAAAACTAATCATCCGATTGATAAGCTGTTTAATGCATCGGATTTACAAAAATTTTCCCTTTCATTTGGTATCTTATTTGTAACGATGCGACTGATATTTCTAATTTATTTTCTAATATTTCTGATTTATTTTCCTCATTTTAAATAAATGTACGTTTCTTTTCTTTTTTTTTTTTTTTTTAATTATTATTATTATTATTATTTTGTCGAAAAAAAAATTGGCAACAATTAAATCATGGATAAAATGCTAAAATTTAAATGTCTTATCAGAAATTAGAAGGTTACTATTTTCACATTTTAATTAATTAAGAAAAAACTAATCATCCGATTGATAAGCTGTTTAATGCATCGGATTTACAAAAATTTTCACTTTCATTTGGTATCTTATTTGTAACGATGCGACTGATATTTCTATTTATTTTCTAATATTTCTGATTTATTTTCCTCATTTTAAATAAATGTACGGTTTTTTTTTTTTTTTTTTTTAATTTTTATTATTTTGTCGAAAAAAAAATGGCAACAATTAAATTATGGATAAAATGTTAAAATTTAAATGGCTTTTTTATCAGAAATTAGAAGGTTATTATTTTTACATTTTAATTAATTAAGAAAAACTAATCAAAAATTCGAAAATCTGACTTCGATGTGCACAATGACCCTTCGGGGGGCACCTTTGTGTTAAATCTCGTGACTGTCCGAGCTACTGTTTTCGAGATCAGTGAAATATACACATATTGCTCACTTAATAGTATAAGATAAGGAATTCCATCGTGTCCTGGAGCCTTATTATTTTCTAATTGATTAATGATATTATATACTTCATTAATCGTTATAGAAATATAATTGGATTCTATAGGTTTGCTAGATCTATTATATACATTATAATTTAAGCAAAAATGATGCTTGAGAATTAGTTCAATACTTTCACTTCTTTTTATAGTGAAGTTACAATCTTCTTTGGTCATGCTAGTAATATTTAGAGGCTTCTTAGCTTTACCAACAACATCATTATATATGCTATTGTGAACTGTCATCTTAGTGATGGAGTTAATATAGGCTTTAAAACTTTTCTACTTTTCCTGATTAATGAGTTTCTTGAATAATGCTTGAGCTTTTCTAAATTCGACCAACTTATTATTTCTGAATTCTTCGTCAGGTTATTTTTGGTATCTCCTTCTAAGAGCACGCACCTTACTTCGGAAAATCTGGATTTTATGGTTCCACCAAGGAGCATTATTTTTAGGTTTGTCCAGAGGTTTTCTCACACAGTCAGTGGCAATGTTAAATAAACTTTCTTGAAAATTACTAATGTATATATCAATGAATGTAATTATCAATGTAAGAAGAATTGATTAAAATTTCAGGAAATTTAGAGTAATATGTACTGAGAAAACAGTACATAAAGCAGCGATCTCTGTGAGCAATAACAGCACATATCCGCCTAGGCATTGAATCGAACAGCGATTGGATGACATGTACGGGTAGAGCACTTCATGAAGTTTTAACACGATGCCACAATTCATCGATCGAAGTCACTGGTGAGTGGTGGGGGGGGGGCAGTCGCTTTTCAACGATTAAACAGTCATTTTCATTGGTGCGAGATCAGGAGAACGCGCTGGCCAGAGCAATAGTCGAACAGATTCGGCATCATTGTAGGTCCAGACAATATGGACAACTTGCGGTCGTGCATTGTCCTGCTTAAATGTTACGCTTCGGAGGCCTTGAATATAGGGCAGAGCTATGGGCCTTAACTCGTTAGAAATGTAATGGCTGGTATTCAGAGTGGCGGGAATGAAAACAAGAGGTGACCGGGACGTGTATTCAGTGGTACAACATATCATCAATCCAGGTGGTGACTCAGTATGCGGCTACCAAATTTCTGATTACCCTCAAAACTGCATCACTGATATGGGCGCCATTAATGTGTGGTCAACGATGAACCTGGACGCAGGAATTGCGTGAAGTCATTTTTCAGACAAATCACAATCCTGTTTACAGCATCAAGATTGCCTTTTTCGTATTTAATGGCATTATGAATAATGCACATTGCCAGCTGGGATTCGACATCATCATATACTGTCCATCATTTGCAATGATGTTATGGGTTCCCATTGGATACACGTCTCGAATACTTCATGTTCGTATTCCTGGCACTCTGAACAGCGGCCATTAAATTTCTGATGAGTTAAGGCCCGCCCCTCTGCCCTGTATTCGAGGCCTCTGTAGCGCAAAATTTAAGCAAGAAAATGCGCAAGCGCAAGTTGTTTATATTGTCCGAAACTTCTTTGATACAGAATGCGTTCGACTGTTGCTCTGGCCAGCGCGTTCTCCTGAACTCGCACCAATGAAAATGACTGTTTAATCATTGAAAAGCGACTTGCCTCCCACCACTCACCAGTAACTTCAATCGATGAATTGTGGCATCGTGTTGAAGCTTCATTAAGTGCTCTACCCGTACATATCATCCAATCGCTGTTCGATTCAATGTCTAGGCAGATATGTGCTGTTGTTGCTCACAGAGGTCGCGGCTTTATGTACGTTTTTCTCAGTACATATTGCTCCAAATTTTCTGAAATTTTAACCAATTGCTCTTCCTACTATAATGTATGTGTCCAACAAATTTCATTCCGTTATTATCATTCCTTCTTGGTGTTGCATTTTCAATGTCGAGCAGTGTATATAATACCTGATATCGGTACCGAATTCAAATTTCACCATATATTTACCATTTGAGAAAATTTCAAGGCATTAACCTCTAATTGATTTTCGATTCTGTTGAATATTGAAGAAAAGGTACAGTTTTAGTATGACTCTCTTTTTATTTTATTTTATTTTGTTTTATTTTTGCCAATTTGGCAATGAATTATAATGGCTATAGCAGAGTCGGATATAAAGAAGTTGGCGAGGAATGTCCTAGGTACTTTTAAGCCAAATTTAAAATTTTGCTTGGGGATCTGATACTAAAGTTGTTCGGAAGAAAAAAACAGAAGAAAAAATAACAGATAAAAAAAAATTAATTAAGCAATGCTGCCACGCTGTTTGACGTATTTCGCGATGAATGCACACGGCGTTACGAAAAGATTGTTTATGGGAGGATTAAGCCATTTGAGATTTTTCTTCTCTCGGACAACTCATAAACAAGATGTCTGTAACAATTTATAAAAAAAAAATAATAATAATTACATACATACGGTATTTGTAAATAGGGTTTCAATTTATTATAATCTATATTAATAAATCAGACTTTTGTCTGTAAATTTGTCAGAATCGAAAAACTTTGCGTTATCTTCACGTTTCACAACCATGGAAGCTAAAAATGACTTTAGAAAAATTTGTATGTATGTGCGTATGTCCGTAACTCTATTTTTGTCTGGGTATCACGTGAGAACAGCTGAACAGAATTCATAGGCCCTTGGCAGGAATTTAGGTCCTTACCCAACTTAAAATTATATCTATCACCTTTTTCGAAATTCCCCATCCCCCGTTCCCCTCCTAAGGGGCAAAATTCAAAAACACGTTTATAACATAACTCGGCTCCAAATTACTTCACAGTTAAGAAATTACACATAGGGAGACTAGACATAAGTACAAATAAAACAATCTCTGCGATTTAGAAATTTTCGATTTTTAAGTGGAGAAAAGTGGGTAAATCGATTTTTGGACGGAAATATCCCAATTTCTGGATTTTTGCGCAGAATTCTATCAAAAATCAAACAAAAATGGTTAACGACCAAAAATCGTTTAAAAGTGATACGCGGACCAACGTGTTTTTGTCTTTTGCCCCCAGGTGGGAACGTGGGGGAATTTCCAAAAAGTTGTTAGATATAATTCTAAGTATTGTAAGGACCTAAATTCTTGCCAAGCACCGTTGAATTCCGTTTTACCGTTCTCACGTGATACCCCGCAAAAATAGCGTTGCAGACATACGCACATGACGACACACACACACACACGCACACACACAGACAAAATTTTCTAAAGTCATTTTTGGCTTCCATGGTGTGTGAAACGTGATGATATCGCAAATATTTTTTATTCTGACAAATCTACAGACAAAAGTCTGATTTTATTGATATGGATAATAATAAATACTAGTATCGCCCAGTGGTCGAAACTCGACCATTTTTTTTTTTTTTTTTTTTTTTTTTTTTTGCAAAACGAGGCAAAGCAAAGTTATTGCCTTGTCCTAAACGGAATGCAATTGCAACACAGCTGCGGCAATTGCTTGCCGATATTCACTCTAACTGAATCAGCAGAGTTTACTTAATATAACTATTTCTTTCTGTAGATGTTAGCCTTTCCTGAAATGAGAGAAAATCGCAACGTGAAAACGCCCCTAGTATCGTGATACAGCCCAGAAGCTAATAGGTACCATGTCAAACTTAGGCCCAACCAAGTATCAAATTCTGTTAATTCGATTGGTTCATAAAGTAAAAAAAAAAAAAAAAAAGATATTTTTCAAAAATGGTCGAATTGAGTTCGGGAAATTTCAAAACGTGTAACTTTATCGAAAACCGAAAATCTAAAACTTTTCTGATTCTTATATTTTCTACTTATATATGCAGAGGAAAGAATAATAAATCCACTTTTTAAAAAATAAAAATAAGTAGTGAATTTCACTTAATTAAAATGCAAGGAAATCTCAAAACGTGTAAATTCATCGAAAACCGGAAATCAAAAGTTTTTATGTATCTTCTACCCACAAATCTAGCAATAAAGACACTTTAAAAAAAAAATAAGTAGCCAATTTCAGTTATTTGAAACGTAAAGAAAGCTCAAAACATGTAAATTCAGCAAAAAACGGAAATCGGAATTTTTTCCGTATCGTCTACTTATACATGCAGCAGTTAGTAACAAATCCATTTTCCTTTTATTTAGTATATTAGTTCAATATTTATTGTTTAAATATCACCCTTTGAAATGAAATGTTTATGTTTACATTCGAAACTGGAAGTTTGCCATTTTTTTTTTCTGGAGTTTTGTGATTTTAAATTAAAATTTTATCAATTTTACAGAAAAAATAACTCAATCAAACACATGTAGACAGTAACTTATATATAACTATACCCAAATATCGGAATTGAAATCGGCAGATAATTTCCGTTATTTTTTAATAATTTTTTACAAAAAATCCAATGGACAATTAACATAAAAAAAACTTTTTCATGGCTCCATGGACAGACAGTGACGTCATCACTTCGCTTGCGTATAGTGATGCTACATTATACAAATTACTGTGTCTATGGTTGTATTTGAGCCATAGAATAATAGAAGGAGCATGCCAATACTCTAATGCTTACAAACCCCTTCTAGTGAAATGCCAGCGAAAGCTACTTTTGCTCCTTTCAACCTTGAAGTAGGGAACCCATCCTCAGCGCATATATCGCTGTTTGTTGTGGGTGCTGCCTCGCAGACTGATTGAGAGAGCGACGAGACGATTGAAAAATCTCGTCAACAAGTCGCCAACCAATCAGATGGAAGCACTGTTAAAACCCTATACCCGGCATTCCTGGATTTTACAAACCGAAACCAAAACATGTACGCTTCTTCTTCCTTTATTATTATTCTATGATTTGAGCTTTATGAAATTGCCAGATTTAACAACTTTCTACTTTTAGGTATTTTTTAATGTAAAGGAATACGTGTATAAAAGGGAAAAATGAGGGAAAATGCATAAAAATAAATGTATTTTTAAATACTTTCTTGACATCGTAAGAAAAGAATATTTGTATTCGCACCTTTCGGCTATCCATATCTTTCGAATGATACCATTTTCAACCCTCTACTCCCATAATTAATATGTTAAAAAGGGACTACACATTTTATGCTTGCCTATTAATATATAGATAAACCCTATTTACAAGTACCTTTTATGTATGGTAATTTTTTTAATTTACTAGGGGGCTCTGCCCCCTGCTCGCTCCGCTCACCAGCCCCCAAGGAAGGCTTTCCCTCACCCCGACTTGCTTCTCTCATTAACCCTTGCTGGATTCTACCCGACTATTCCCAACTTTGCCTTTCATTGAATTGGAATATTAATAATACATAATACAAGAGAAAAGTTTAACAATATTATAGAAATCCACCCTATTTGGTATCACATTGAAATACACAATATTTAATATTATATCGTTTCTAGTATGCGAAAAATCTGTCTTAACGTTCGACAGTTTAATAACAATTTGCCATTATTTTGAGAGAAAACATATGTTAGACAGCTAGACACACAAAATAAACAACGATAGCACTAACTGTTTAGAACAGAGAGAAATTCTTAACATCTAAATGATTTAGCGTTACAGCTTTAGTATACGATCCTCTTGTTAAATTTTTGTCACTGTTTGACGATGAATTTTTCGGGTATTATTGTTTGATTAAAGAAATTATGAACTTTTTTTTAATGCCTATATTTTTTACTATTGAATTTTTTTAGTTAATTTAGGGCAATATGTAACACTCTGCATATATTTCCAATGTACAGCAAGGTTTAAAATGGTGCTTACAACAGTAAAGATGCAACTTTTTAAAGTGCATTTTTCCTAGAATATGATTTAGTCCGAGCCATTGAAAATAAATATCTTATGTGATTATTGCAATTATTTTAAACATTTCATTAATAGTAGTACGACAAGATAATTTTTTTCAGATAGCGATTTTGCATTGTCGCCATGAATTTGCCAAGAAGCCCGTCAATATCTGATTTTACCACTTCTTAAACTATATTAAATACTAAGTTAAATCGGGAAAAAAAAAAAAAAAAAAAAATCACATTTTTCGAAACCTACTGATAAATGAAAAATTCATCCTTGGTTATTTTCTAATAACGAATTGCCGGTTTGGAGTATTCGAGATAGACCATCACCATTCATAAATTGGATGGCTTTTGAATATTTGTTGACAATTTGAATAAATATTCATGATGGCTCCTGAATACTTGTTGGCGATATCTTCTGAATAATTATTATTGTTGGCGATATCTACTGGCATATATTGATCATGACATCTTAATAGTTGTTGGCGATATCTCCCGAACTTGTGTCAATGATGGCTTCTGAATATTTGTTGGCTACATCTTCTAGCTATGTACTGATTACACCTAGATTTTTTTACATATATATTATATAATATTGAATTTAGAAAATATAAAATGCGTGTGGAGAATGAAATATAATGATATTGGATAATTTAATTTATAGAGACATCAATGGTACAGGAAAAACTACTTTAGCTATTTTCTTTCTAATAATATGGATAATATTTTACCTGGAGATATTTTGTACATTTAGACCAAATAAAAAAATGTTCTTTTTTTCTCACTTGAATTAAGTTAAAAAAATATTTAAAATAAAATTGAAAAAAAAAAATGTGCTAAAGCAATGGTACAGTTTAATTATTATTATTATTATTATTATTATTGCTCTATTTTATAAATTTTTCGGTACTTACGTATTAACACCACAGCAGCAGAAGTTGCGCTAATGCGCCAATAAAGAGCAATCTTGTTGTTCGCACACAAGAGACATTGGGGGACAGCGAGACATCTTTTGGAATCTTATTTATCAGAGTTCATATGGCGACAGCCAGGGCCCGATTAACCTTACAATTGAGGGGAAGCACAAATACATTTGGAGCCCCCACTGACTTCTTGGTCTAAAGACTCATACAAACATCTTGAAAAATTTATAAATTTTTCATTAAATTTTGTAGTCACCTGGAATTGAGGACAAGTAAATTCGCTTAATATATAGACATACAAATTCACTTGATTTTTGTACCAAGATATAAACTGGTGAAAGCTGTAGTCTATATTCATCACAATATATGAAATTATTCCAGTATAAATGAATGTGCAAAAGCTTTTTTAGCATATATCCTATATAATCTAGAAATAATAGTTGTGCAGTCAGGTAGGACTGTGACGTTTTATAATGAGACAATGCTTTTAGACCACAAGCTTACAATTCGGGGCCCATTTTATTTTTTTGCTTAATTTGGGGCCTTTTAAAATTTTCCAGGGGAAGCACATGCTTCTCGTGCCTATTGGGTAATCAGGGCCTGGCGACAGCATCAGGTGAAAGATAATAGAGACAGTTTTGAATCTATGTTAAACTCTATATCGGCTCATTTTCCACCGAATCAGATTGACTACTTTGTTTTAAATAAAGTGTTTTGAATTTTGAAAGTGTTTTGAATTTTAAATAAAGTGTTTTATTTTATAATTTGTCGCAAAAATTTTAGGTGTAGATTGACGGTACTTAATCTGTAGCCGCGGTGGCGTTAATACGTTAGTATCTTTGGAACAACTTCAGTATAACGCCACAACGATATTTGGCGATTTTTTGTTGGCGATTATGGCTAAATCATAAATCTAAAAATCATAAATGATAAATGATAAAATCATAATCGAAATCATAAATCATAAAACATAAAATCATGAATCCAAAATAAACAACATATAGGCTGCCATATTATATCGCAAACAGTCTAGAACCACATCGTTATCGTTCAAAACGGCGCCAAAGAAAAATCGCCAAATTCAGCTGTGGGGTTATACTGAAGTTATACCAATTTCTGGGCTTGACCTCTAATTCTATACCAATCGTTGTTTAACATAATAATTATATTCATTACTAAATCTTTTTCGATTAACGTTAAAATAAAAACTTATAATATAAACTAAACTAATAGTATAAACTTAACTAATAATATAAAATAATATAAACTAAATAAAAAATATAAACTAATTTTCATTTCATTTTTATTAAATTTTCACTCAATATTTTTTAAATATCGGTTATTTTCATGTTTTGCTATTCTAAATAATTTTTTTCTTCTCTCGAGCATCTCAAAGATGCCAATTTTTCAATTTTTCTTATTTATACCATTGATCTCATTTTAATTTTCCTGTGGAAAGTGACGTCAGAAACACAGAAGAAAACGCCATAAGAGAAACTTTTCACTCCGGTGGCAATAGAGTACCTTTATAAACCCGACGTTTTTAGTTATAACTTCGTTAATTAAAATGATAGAAATTTCTAAGCAGCTGAAATGCCTTCCTTGAAGCAGCCAGAATACACTCATGCCTCTCATGATGCAGAGCACTTTGCCCTCCGCGAGAAGATGCTGTCGCAGACAAAAAAAAAATTGACGCCAGCGACAGTTACTTTTTTTTAATATATAGAGATAACTCGTTACAAACATCTTTTTTATGAGTTGTCCGAATAAAGAAAATCTAAATTGGTTTATTCCTCACATAGACAATCTCTTCGTAACACCGTGTGTATTCATTGCCAAACACGTCAAATAGCGTGGCAACGTGGCTTAATTAACATTTTGTTATTTTAAAGTATATTATTTTTCCTTTTATTTTTTCCTTCGGAACAGCTTTAGTATCAGATCCCCAAGCAAAATTTGAAATTTGTCATCGAAGACATTTTTCACCAACTTCTTTATATCCGACTCTGCTATAGCCATTATAATTCATTGCCGAAATTGCAAAAATAAAATAAAATAAAAAGTGTCGAAGAGGGTCTTATACTAAAACTGCATTTTTTTTTCTTTTCTTTTTTTAATATATTCAACTGTATCGACAGTCTATTCTGCATTGAAATTTTGTCAAATGATAAATATATGGTGATATTTGAATTCGGCATCGATATCAGGCACTAGATACATATCAAGAGAGAGAAATGCAAAGTATTTTCATACGAATTATTATAGAAATAAAAAAAAATACTTTTGATAACTACAGAAAGGTAAGGTAGATAATGGAAATATATTCTTAGAATATTTAGTTGTTTATTTATTTATTAATTTATTTATTTTAAAGAAAAACTTTTTAATAAAAATGCACATGTTCAATTTAAATAAATTATAAAATAGACGCAGTAATTACATTTTGAAGCAGCTTTAGTATCCCCAAACTGACGAAATTAGAAATTTGTCACTGAAGGAGCTCTGTCGTTTCTCGCCAAGGTCTTTTCTAAAGTAACTGCTATATCTATTTCAATTCATCGCGAAAGAGGCAAAAATTAAAATAATAACAGGAGACTTGGCGTTGGAATATTAAAACTCAAATAAACTACTACGTCAGAAACGCCAAAAGAAAATTTTTTGCGATGCATTATGTTGAATGCAGCATAAACGCATTAAAGCTCGCTGAAATTAAAATTTTTTCATAGGCTCTAATGTCACGAAATTCTTTTGTGTGTCTCCGTAAATGAACCATAAACATTGTATACACCAGTAAAAACTATTCAGCTTATTCTACGTTTTTCATGAATAATTGTTCGAAATTTGACAAAATTTGGCTGGTTACGTTGCATTTTCGGCATACTTTTGTAGGGTCCTGCACATTAATTAGGAAGCCTAAGATCTCATATTTTACGTAGAAAACATAAGTTTAAGCTTCTCAGTAATCTACGCTAATTTCATTTTGTTGATTGCAAAGTAATGATGTCAAAATACGTTTAAACGAAATTCACCCCGTATACCGTTATGGTAAAAATCTTGACGTGTTCCTGTACACAATCAATAAAAAAAATATAAACATAAAAAAATATACAGCTATTTGAATACAGAGCGTGTGTGCCAATTTTCAATCAATCGGAGGATTTTTGCGGTCTCTATTGCAGTACATACAAATTCTGCCCATAGACCGTAATGATAAGAAAAACTTTAGGGTGTCCCTGTACACGAAATACAAATGAAATACACACCCGAAACTATACAGCTAAATTTCCGTGTGGCTCATAAATATGTGTACGAAATTGCAAGTCAATAGTGTGACTTTTGCGTTCGCTATTGCGGTACATACAAATTCTTCCCATAAACTATACAGCTAAATTTCCGTGCTGCTCATAAATATGTGTACCAAATTGCAAGTCAATAGCGTGAATTTTGCGGTAGCTATTGCGCTACGTACAAATTCTTCACATAGGCCGTGATGATAAGAGAAACTTATCGTGTTCCTGTACACGAATTACAAATGAAATACACACCCAAAGCTATAGAGCTGATTCCATCGTGGGGCTCATGAACATGTGTACCAAATTTCAAGTCCATAGCGTGATTTTTGCGGCCGTTATCGCGCGACACACGGACGAACCCAAAATCTTTTTGAGTCTGAACAGGGAGGCCTCCACTGACGTTTCGGCAATTAATGATGTTTAAGAAGGTAATCGGGAGGATAATTTAGTAAATAACCAAATGTGAGAACTGTTTTATTAGAAAACTGTCATGCCGTTTGGCACATTTCGCAATTCATGCTCACAACGAGACCAAACGGTAATTCAATCTGAAGAAATAAGTATTCTTTTCGTCCGTGTAATTCATAAACAATTTTAAAATGTTTGCCTTTAATATAGCCAGGGACGTTGCCAGTTAAAAATTTCAGAAAAAGTTCAATCTTTAGTACATAATATTAAGTGTTTAAAATGAAATATAATTAAAACTGTTTTCGACAAATCTGCAAAATTTCAGAGTTTTTAAAATCCCCAAATATCCTCCCCATAGCTACGGCCTTGGATATAGCTAAATGTTTCTAATTTAATTTGCCAGTTGATCGCATGGGCCATGAAAGAGTGTTAAGTGAAAATCGTCTAATAATATAAAATTATCCAAAAGGAAAAGGTAAAATTTTAGTATATCTACCAAAGTTCGTGTGTGAATACAATTGAACGTCAGTTATTCGAATTTATTTTATGTTGATTTAAAAGGACTATGACAGGTAAGCACGCAATCTTCAGTAACTGCCTAGCAAAAAAGTCAGTTTCAAAATCAGTTTTTTGCTCTTAAGTAATTAAAAGAACTTTAGTTTTTAGCTCCTATAGGGCATGATACGTGAAAATTCATTCATGCTTCCCTGTAAAAAATACATACATAATTTTTCCTAATGATCATACTTTAGCCAATTATTGTAACATTTTATAGCAGTTTATCTGTTTTAAACATTTTAACATTAAAAAACGAATTTCAAATAATATGCATTCATAGTAATACAAAGGAATTCTAATTTGTATTGCTTGAAATAATACGATGTAAGTTCCAAATTGCAACATTCTATGAATACTTCTTGTAACGATGAGCTTGAACATATCTACCAAGTTTAAGCTCAATAAAAAAATTCAGAATTTGTATAAAAATTTTATAATTATTATAAAAATTTTAAAAACCATGTAAATTGTGATTTCGCTGTTCCCTATTTTTCTGATTGCTGGAAATTTTACATTCAGTCCACATTAACTTAACTTTTTACACAGCTAACATTCCTAAATTCCTATTGGCCACACACTCCACCTTTCCCGTAATCCTGTAGGTTGAACTAAATTTGGTCCCTCTCCTATATATACGAGCTCTTCTCCAGATTCAGAATTCTTTTTGCACTGAAGACGGTAAGCTCAAGGCTACCGAAACAGCTGTATGCATCGCAAAAATTTTTCTTTTGGCGTTTCTGACGTAGTAGTTTATTTGAGTTTTAAAAATTAAAATATCAGCAGTTGGATACTGTACTAAAGCTGTACCCAAGTCATGTAAAAGAACACTCTTCTTCGTGATAAATTAATATATAAATATCAATTTTGAAAACGACATTCCAAAACAAAAAATAAAGAAAGAAAGAAAGAAAAAAAGAAAAATAGAAGAAAGAAAAAGAAAGAAAGATATCGCATGCGTAAGATAACGCACAATTTACATTAAAAAAATAATAATAATAACAACAAATAAAAGATCGAGTTTCTTTGTCAAATTTACTGATGAAAAACGTTATACATACCTACCCACCTCCCATGCACACAGAAAAATTTCTGAAATAATTTAGAGGTTACCTGTTGCCTAAAGCGTAAAGATAACTTTTTTTTTTTCATTCAAAGCGTTTTACTGACAAAATCTTTAAGGCGCATGCGCACGCGTTTTTTACCCACAATTCAAAAACTAATCAACATTTTGAAAATTTCTATAGATATAATTTTAAATTGGGTGAAGACCTAAATTCCTGCCATGAGCAGTTGAATTCCGTTTAGCGGTTCTCGCGTGATACCCGGACAAAAAAAAAAAATGCCACATACTGGCGACAAACACACGCACACACACACACAGGCAAAATTTTCTGAAGTCATTTTCGGCTTTCATGGTGTGTGAAACGTGAAGTTATCGAAAAATTTTTGGATTCTGACAAATTTACAGGCATAAGTCTGATTTTATTAATATAGACTAGCAGGACTTGCCCGCTTCGCTGAGCACTATACTTAAATGAGTTGTCAAAATTCCATATCATTATTAATAACCTAAGTTAGAGTTTCCTCTGTGTTCCCTAGAAGTTCTTCCCGCTCGCAACGTGAGGAGTCCTGGTCCACACTGCCTTCGGTAGCAACTTACTCGCTTCTTACTTCCCCTTCCCCAGCGGCTAAGTTAGAAGTTTTGCGAAATCTCCAAAAAGTACATAATGCGTATACCTAATCAACACCCACACACGAAAATTCATCATTCTAAGATAATGTAAGGCAAATTCAAACAGGATAACGTGTTTTTATGCATGTTTATTGCTCCCCCGACCCCATGGGATTAAGAGGGGACGATACCTAATCCCGCGGATATCCGTGGCCAATGTTATTCTATGGGAAAATTTGTTGCAACAATTACACATTACCTAATGTATAATTTTTAATTCTGTTTTCGCAGTCAGAAAATTCATAACCGTTAAATGAGTACTCATTTTTGAAAAATTAATTTTTTAAATTTTTACATTTTAATTTTGAGTTAAAAAATGCGATTTTTCACAAAATGCATTTTTCTTATTTTCTATTTGCAAAATGAAATACTAAAATTTTAAAAAATCAATTTTTGGAAAACAAGTACTAATTTAACGCTTATGAATTTTCTAAATGTTAAAACAGAATTGAAAAATATTCATTAGGTAATGAGTAATTATGAGTAATTATTTTCCCATAGCATGGGCCAAGGCTGCCGGCGAGATTAGGTATTGTCTGCTCTTAAGGGGACGAATTTCGTAATATCCCGTTGCAATAAATGTCGGATACATATAAACAATTTGCGCACGAAATTTTGATTTTGCCCCCATGTAATGTGCCCCCCCCTCCCCCCCCCTGAAAAAAAAAAAAAAAAAAAAAAAAAAAAAAAACGCAAACCACAAAAAAATTAAAATTTGTTTTAGGAAATATCCTAAGAAAGTCGCATAGCCTTTTTTCAACATCTTTGTTCTATTTTTGGTAGATTTCTACTCAAATCAGGAATTTGCGAAATTTACCGCCAAAATCGTTTTTCCCCCTTCCTTCCCTTAAAAATCGGAAATTCCAAAATCGCAGGTAATGTTTCACTTGTACTCATGTCTAGTCACCCCATGTGGAATTTCTTTATTATGAAGGAATTAGGAGCCGAGTTATGCTTTCAAACGTGATTTTGCCTTTTGCTCACCGCAGGGGGGAACGGTGGCGAGTTTCGGAAAAGTCGATAGATATAATTTTAAGTTGGGTAAAGACCTAAATTCCTGCCAAGCACAGTTGAATTCCGTGTGTCCGTTCTTAAGTGATACCCGGACAAACGTGTTTTTGTCTTTTGCCCTCAAGGGTGGAACAGAGGGGGGGGGGTAATTTCCGAAAAGTTGATAGATATACTTTTAAATTGGATAAAGGCCTAAATTCCTGACAAGCGCAGTTGAATTACATTTGTCCGTTCAAAAGTGATACGCGGACAAACGCGTTTATGTCTTTTGCCCCCAGGTGGGAACGGGGGAGAATGTCCGAAAAGTTGATAAATATAATTTTAAGTTGGGTAAAGAACTAAATTTCTGCCAAGCGCAGCTGAATTCCGTCAAGCCGTTCTCGAGTGATACCCGGACAAAAATAGCGACATACAGACACGATGACACACACACACACACAGGCAAAATTTTCTGAAGTCATTTTCGACTTTCATGTTGTATGAAATGTGAAGATATTACATAATTTTTTTATTCTGACAAATTTACAGACAAAACTCTCATTTTATTAAAATAGACTAGCAGGCTTTGCCCGCTTCGCGGAGCACTATACTTAAATGAATTGTCAAAATTCCATATTTTTATTAATAACATAAGTGAAAGTTTCCTCTGTATTCCTTAGTGGTTTTTCTCGCTCGCAACGTGAGATTTCCTGGTCCACACTGCATTCGGCATCATCTCACCCACTTCTTACTTCTCCTTCCCAAGCGGCTAAGTTCGAAGTTTTGCGAAATCTCATCAAAGTACATAATACGTACACCTAATCGGCATCCACACACCAAAACTCATCATTCTAACATAATATAAAGCAAATTCAAACAGAATAACGTATTTTTACGCGTGTTTATTCCTCCCCCGAACCCAAGGGGGTAAGTGGGCGAATTTTCGTAAAATATCTCCATAAGTGTTGGATACATATAAACAATTTGCGCACCAAAATTCATGACCGCAGATCACATAGATTTCCCAAGACAAATTTAGCACTAAAAGAGGGGGTGTCTTGAATTTGCAACTCCCCCCCCTTAAAAAAAAGGTTTTTCCCCTCTTTCCTTTAAGAATCAATAATTCTAAAATCGTACATAATATTTTATTTATACTCAAGTCTAGTCTCATCATGTGCAATGTCTTCACTGTGAAGTAATTTGGGGCCGAGCTATGCTTACAAACGTGTTTTTGTCTTTTGCCCCTGCAGGGGGTAACGGTGGAAGAATTTCGGAAAAGGTCCTAGATATTTTAAGTTGGGTAAAGACCTAAATTCCTGCCAAACGCCGCTGAATTCCGTCCAGCCGTTCTCAAGTGATACTAGGACAAACATGTTTTTGTCTTTTGCCCCCCCCCCCCAGTAAGAAACGTGAGGGAATTTCTGAAAAGTTGATAGATATAATTTTAAGTTAAGTAAAGACCTAAATTTCTGCGAAGCGCCGTTGAATTCCGTCTAGCCGTTCTCAACTGATACCCGGACAAACGTGTTTTATTCTTTTGCCCCCCAGGAGGAAACGGTGGGAAATTTCTGAAAAGTTGATAGATATAATTTTAAGTTGGGTAAAGATCTAAGTTTCTGCCAAGCGCTGTTGAATTCAGTCCAGCCGTTCTCAAGTGATACCCGGACAAATGTGTTTTAGTCTTTCCTCCCCAGGGGGCTGCGGGGGGGGGGAATTTCCGAAAAGTTGATAGATATAATTTTAAGTTGGGTGAAGAACTAAGTTTCTTCCAAGCGCTGTTGAATTCAGTCCAGCCGTCCTCAAGTGATACCCGGACAAACCTGTTTTTAGTTCCCCATCATACTATAGGTATGGGGAACTTAGGTAATCGTGAAAAATTTCGACATCTTTTTTTTGACTTTTTTATACGTTTTCAGGTGTGAAGAATCCGATAATGACAAAATTTGTATGGTGTCTGATGAATAACTTAGATGAATTTGTTAACCAAGTTACTCCGCGATTTTGCTTTCAAGTGGAGACCACTTGAAAATTTCAAATTCAAATTTTAAAAAGCATATACCGATTTTTTTTTGGATGCATACATAGATTATACAAATTGTCTCAAATAACTTTATTAATAAACTTTATCCGCCATTTTTAATAAAGTGGCAGATATCTTAAGTTAAGCGGGACCACTTGAAATCAGGCTACCACTTGAAAATTTAAAACCTTGATAACTTCCGAAAAAATACTCCAAATGGAACCAAATTTGAACAGTGTCTTAACTTATGTTATAACTATCTTAGATGAGTTTATTAGCCAAGTTGCTCCGCCATTTTGTTTTCAAGTGGAGACCACTTGAAAATTTCAAATTTAAATTGTAAAAGGTGTATTCCGAAATTGTTTGAATTTTGATGTAAATACAGACCACATAAGGATCTCAATGAAGTTTATTAGTAAACTATATCCGCCATTTTTAATAAAGTGGCAGATATCTTAAGTTAAGCGGGACCACTTGAAATCAGGCTCCCACTTGAAAATTTAAAATCACGATAACTTCTGAAATAATACTCTAAATCGAACCAAATTTGGACAGTGATATTATCATATAATTATCTTGAATGTTTTCACTGGGCAACTTGTCCCGACATCTTGTTTCTATGTTCCAGCCACTTGAAATCACACTGCCACTTGAAAATATGCCATCACAATAACTTTTAAAATACTAAACTGATTCAAATAAAAGTTGGATAGTGAACTTATGGTTCAAATATCTAGGATAAGTTCACTTGGTAACTTGATCCGCAATTTTATATCCAAATGGCTGCCACTTGAAAATTTGTCAACATGGTAACTTTAGTAATACTTAATCAATTCGCATCAAATTTAGGTAGGGGATTTATCCTTCAAATATTTCAGATAAGTTCGCTGGGCAACTCACACCGCTTTTTTTTTCCAAGTGGTGCCGCCTGAAAATTTCTTATGACGATAATTTTTGAAATACTGATTTAATTTGAACTAGAACTGGACAAGGAACTTATACAAGTATACTGGATGATTTCGCTGGGCAAGTTGTTTCGCCATTTTGTTTCCAAGTTGCAACCACTTAGACTGTCACTTGAAAACTTGCCATAAAATTAACTTTTGAAACACGGCACTGATTTAAACCACAGTTGGACAGTGAACCTATGCTTCAAGTATCTTGGATATGTTTGCTGGGCAACTTGTTCCACTGTATTGTCTCCAACTGGCGGCCATTGGAAAATTTGTTATCACGGTAACTTTAGAAGTACTTAATCAGGGTACATGACACTTCCCTTACTAAAATTTAAGGTTTTCTAAAACTTTTTTTATGGTTTTATCTAGGTTTTCAGGTATTTAAAAGGTTTCTTTGAAGTTTCGCTAAAAAATACTTCCTGAAAAGAAACCTCATCTAAGTTTTCTTTAGGTTTTATTCTTAAAACCTCCTGGAAACCTACGTGGTTTTAAGTTTTATAGAGGTTTCCCAAGGTTTCGAATAAATACATCGATGATAATAAGTTTTCCCATGGTATTTAGACAATACCTCCACTATACCTGCAATCAAAAACGTTTCTTAAAGGTTTTATTTTTAAAACTTTTTAAAACCTGCACTGTTTTAGGTCTTGTAGAGGTTTCCCAAGGTTTTAGATAAATACATCGATGATAATAAGTCATCCTATGGTATTTAGTTAATACCTCCACTATACCGACAATCAAAAACGTTTCTTAAAGGTTTTATTTTAACACTTTTTAAAACCTGCACTCTTTTAGGTCTTGTAAAGGTTTCACAAGGTTTCAGATAAATACATCGATGATAATAAGTCTTCCTATGGTATTTAGATAATACCTCCACTATACCTACAATCAAAAACGTTTCTTAAAGGTTTTATTTTTAAAACTTTTTAAAACCTGCACTATTTTAGGTCTTGTAGAGGTTTCCCAAGGTTTCAGATAAATACATTGATGATAATAAGTCTTCCTATGGTATTTAGTTAATACCTCCACTATACCTACAATCAAAAACGTTTCTTAAAGGTTTTATTTTTAAAACTTTTTAAAACCTGCACTGTTTTAGGTCTTGTAGAGGTTTCCCAAGGTTTCAGATAAATACATCGATGATAATAAGTCTTCCTATGGTATTTAGTTAATACCTCCACTATACCTACAATCAAAAACGTTTCTTAAAGGTTTTATTTTTAAAACTTTTTAAAACCTGCACTGTTTTAGGTCTTGTAGAGGTTTCCCAAGGTTTCAGATAAATACATCGATGGTAATAAGTCTTCCTATGGTATTTAGTTAATACCTCCACTATACCTACAATCAAAAACGTTTCTTAAAGGTTTTATTTTTAAAACTTTTTAAAACCTGCACTCTTTTAGGTCTTGTAGAGGTTTCCCAAGGTTTCAGATAAATACATCGATGATAATAAGTCTTCCTATGGTATTTAGTTAATACCTCCACTATACCTACAATCAAAAACGTTTCTTAAAGGTTTTATTTTTAAAACTTTTTAAAACCTGCACTCTTTTAGGTCTTGTAAAGGTTTCCCAAGGTTTCAGATAAATACATAAATGATAATAAGTGTTCCTATGATATTTAGATAATACATCCACTATGCCTACAATCAAAAACGTATTTTTGTTAATTTTATTAAGGATTATTAAGAATAATTATATCGATTAATAGTAACTAACATTCTATGACGTGATAATAATTGATAGAGACTAATAATAAATAATAATTATGAGTGAGTATTATCTGAACTACTGACGGGCCGCGGCAGCCTGGTTGGTAGAACATCGAGTTCCTAATCAGAAGATTGCCGGTTTGATGCTTGAGCCGGCCGAAGACCGTCGCGTCGTGTACATTGATGCAGGCTGGTGCACGTAAAATCCGCCGTGGACGTAATGTCCACGGCTTTGTTCTTATCCCAAATTGTATCTCTGGTGGTCATCGACACAGGAAGCCATCCCCTACATGAAGTACAGCCGGCAGCAAAATTATTGAAGTGCTAGGAATAATTCCTATTTAAAAGATGGGCACCTAATACAGTTCTGTCAAGTAAAGATTTGCCGAGTCATGATCTTAGTTTTATGCTGTTTATAGAAAAGTAAGTTGATGATAAAAATTAGCAAACAAAAAAACAAACAAAACATGCAAAATGTGGATGTGCGCTTCAATAATTTTGCTGCCTACTGCATCAATATTGTGATGACATGCAGGGCCCGACTTAGACTACCTGGAGCCTCGGGGCAAGCCTATTCTGGAGGGCCCCCTTACAATGGCATAAGAGCTCTTTAGGTTGCAGAATTTCTGCATACGCCTGTAGGGGGGCCCCTTCCAGAAGGGGGGCCCAGGGCATTTGCCCCGTATGCCCTGCCGTTAGTCAGGGCCTGATGACATGTCTCCTACTGAGGGCTAAGTGTTTTTTACGTCCCACTACGGCTAAACTATGGTCAATTGATGCTGACCAGATGTCCTCATTTTGTGGAGACAGCCTTTATTTTAAAGGCATTTTTCTAAGTTTTTAAAAGAATGTAGGAAGTTAATTATTCATCACTGATATTTTATTTTTAGTCCTCATTTATTAAGAATGAAAAAATACATGCATAATTGGATAATTGTAGCAATTTTTAACGTCTTTCAATTATAAAGGTACTTTGATCTGGTTACTATAGTCAATAGGAGACGGTCGAAAATTCATCGTAAGCGACAAGCCATCACAATTTTGATCTTTTACGGAGGGGATGGCTCCTCCGCTACTTTGAATACCAGAGGTACAGTCGCCAGCAAAAAATATCCGAGCACTAGCCAGTAATTCCGCTGTCAAAAAAGTGCACTTAATACTGTTTTGTTAAATAAATCCTTGTTAAATCATGTTCTTAGAGTGACTCGACAAAACATCTAACATATATATCAGATTTGCATGCTTGACTCGTAGTCCGCTTGTAAATCTTCGTCAGATAATTACAGATAGCACAAGACAGAATTACAATGCGAAGAAATGGAAAAACACCCAGGGACACCGCGGGAATCTAACCCGCTCTTCTACGCTCGAAAGCGATTAGCAGTGTGGTGATATAACCACTCGGCCTGACTCGACAAGAATTTATTTATCAAAGCAGTATTAAGTGTACTTTTTTAGACAGGGAATATTGCAAGTGCTCGGATACTTTTACTGCCGACTGTATTTGGATGAGAACAGGACATGTCTCTGGACTAACCTTGCTTAGGATTACTTTAATGCCTAGTGTAGCACTACTGAGACGTAAAACCCACTCAACCAATGCCAACCCACCTAATGAATCTTCGAATAAAAACTACGGTTTTCAAAATGGGATTTTAAAACAGTGTAACTTATAATTAGGCTAGGCTGACCAGATCAAAGTACCATTATAATAGAGAGGTATAAAAAATTGCTACAATTATCAAATTATGGGTGCTTTTTTTCATTACTAATAAATAAGGTTGGTTGGTTGGGTTTTACGTCACACTAGTGCTGCGCAGATGGGCAATTGGCGACAGTCTGGGACTCACCCCTAGAGATGGTCCGGAGACATGCCATCGCAATTTTGATCCTTTACCCTAATAAACAAGGACTAAAAATAAAGTGTTACTGATTAATAATTTAGTTTCTACAATTTTTTTAAAACTTAGAAAAATGCCTTCAAAGAAAAGGGTGCCCCCAGAAAATGGGGACGTTTGGTCAGTATAAATTAGGCTGACCAGATCAAAGTACCTTTATAATAGAGAAGCATAAAAAATTGCTACAATTATCAAATTATGGATGTATTTTTTTCATTCCTAATAAATAAGGACTAAAAATAAAGTGTTACTGATTAATAATTTAGTTTCTACAATTATTTTAAAACTTAGGAAAATGCCTTCAAAAAGAAGGGCGTCCCCATTTGTCTCTAGAAAATGGGGAAGTTTGGTCAGTATACTTATAATAACCAGATCAGAGTACCTTAGTACAGAGAAGCCTTAAAAATTGTTACAATTTCCCAATTATGGATGGATTTTTTCATTCTTAATAAATGAGGACTAAAACTAAAATTTCAATGATAAGTAATTAATTCATTACATTCTTTAAATAACTTAGAAAAAATCCTTCAAAATAAAGGCTGTACCCAGAAAATGGGGACATTTGATCAGGATAGTTAACAGGACAGATACTAGAATTTTTTCTTGCGGAATGCAAAAACGTACGAGATCAGGAATTTTTCTCACTTCTTTGTAGTACAGAATGTCCCTCCTAAATAGAAAAAAAAATGATGAAAGTGTTATCATCATACTATTTAAAGATTTTCATATATTGCTATCACAACAGTAAAAATTTCATTCCTCTTCGAATATGCAGAATTTTGGAGATTTCTAACACTAAAATAGGCGCCTAAAAAGTTCTTTGTCTTTTAGAGTCAAAAGCTTTAGATATTCCAAAATTTTTGAAATTGCATAACTCGATAAGTTTTGGCCGTCAAAGAGGGTGACCAAATTTCTGGGGAGGGCCTGCGGTACCACAGTCAGTAGAATACCGGGCTCGTAATTTAAAGATTGTGCGTTCGGTACTCGAGCCTTTGTGTACATTAATGGGGCTGGTGCACGTAAAATCTGTCATGCCGCAATATTCTCCATGTTTCCATCAAAAGTTATACCTCCGTGAGTCACCGAAGCGGGAGAGCCATCCCTTCGGTGCAGGATCAAAAGTGTGATGGCATGTCTCCGGACAGCCTCAAGAGGTGAGTCTCAGACCGTTGCCAATTTTCCCTTGTGCAGCACTATTGCGACGTAAAACGTATCCAACTAAGCAACCACCCCAGATTTTTGGGGACAGTCCCTATTTTTTGAGTTTGTCTCCACTCTAGAAAACATTTCGTCTTTTGGGAACTCCCTTTTTTTATATTTTATCCCCACTTTTCCCCATTTTCAATGTTGCTGTGGGAGAACATTGTGTGTGTGTGCTTTATCAAGTCTTAAATCTGATCTTCTTACAATGTTTTTGCAAACTTTATTTCTGTAGTGATAAGTATAAAGGATTTAAGTCCATATTCTTGATTTTTCAGGAGACGAAAAATAAAGTTTAACTAGCTAAAAACAAATCAGAAGAATCGATTAGGAAAAAGGTGTTTCGTTGATTTATACCCTTTATACCATTCAATGGTTGTCAACCTTCATTTAATAACGGGAAAAAATTGAATTAAATATTTTATACCATACATGAATGGTAAATTTCTGAATTGGTCCTTTTTTTACCAATGGATTTTCTCAAAGACTAAATGACGTAGAATTAAATCCTTTATACCAATCGATAGAGAATTTTTTTCTGAGTCAGACTATGTACTTAACTCAAAATCGACATTTTTGGACTTAAATCCTTTATACTTATCAGTACAGATTTGTTGTTGGCAAAATTAGTGAAACACAAGCAATAATTTAAAAATGGCACCTAAACTGTTTTGTCAAGTCATTTTGTCAGGGCATTTTATTTTATTTATTTATTTATTGTGATAAATATCCAAAAATACGGGGACTGTCCCCAGAAATTTGGGACGTTTGTTCACCTCTGCCGCAAAACCATTTTTTTTACTGTCAAATCTCATCAACTAATTTAATGAACTTTTAATTTTCAAAATCGGAAATATGGTTTTTATTTCATATAAATATTCTCATATAAATATTGATTAGTCCAAATTTATTTTGTAGTAATATAATTGGAAAACATATATGGCAACGTGACGTTGTTTTCATTTCAACTCAATTCCAAGATGGATGCCGTCCTGAACTCTGTCGTAAACGTGCTGGTGCGTCGAAAACGTGCAGGATTAACACAGAATTTGGATTTCAATTATCGAGGTAACTGAATAAATTAAATTTTAAGTTTTACATTGAATTTTAAAATGTTCACCCTCGAAAAAAACTAAGACATTCATTCTGCATTCAAGTAGTAATTTTTGCCTTTCATGTTAGGTAGTTTCTGTTATGTTACCCCTGAAATCTATAATCAGCGTGCAATTTGTAACATTCCTCTTAGTTATCTTCTGACATCTGCGGGTGTAGGTTAAAATTTAGCTTTAACAAAATAAAATACACTGTACTTTTTTTTTAAGCTAAAATTTTTCAAGGATATCTTTTTTTTATTTTTTATTTTAAGTGTACTAAGGTACATTTTCTGTTAGTGAAGTTAAATTTAGAAATCGCTGACTCCTCAATGTTTGGCAAATTTTTGAAGCATAAAAAAGCATTGTCGAAATATTTTTGACGATAGTTAAATTGAAAAAAATCTTGATGGGAAATATTAAATATTTCATGACAAATACTGGAAAAATTAAAAAAATTTTGATGGAAATAATTTTTTTTTTTTTCAAAAGTAATAAGATTACAATTAAATGATACTAATTAGAGCTTAATTGTAGTTTCACCGGCTAATTATGCGAAGCGTGTTAGATTGCCATATGTTATGGGCTATAAAGGTTACCATTGCTTGTTTGCGTCATGTGTTGTGTGTTGAGAATTTCAATATGTTATTTATTTCTTTATTATATTCATTACTTTCTTTTAAAATCATAAATGCAGTGAAGTGACTCTCATAATAAGTTAATTTCTTTTGATCCTCATATGAGATTCTCTGCTAATTTTCTATTGTGAATACATACAGACATTAAGGTATTTTTAAAATTTTCAAAATGCATGTGGAACATATTTAGATTTTGTAGATTAATTTAACATCTTAGAAATGTATGCTGAGTTATAAAATAATAGTAAATGTAATATGTTTCTAGATTATGTGATTGTTTTTTCTTCTTTATAAATGCATATTTTGCTTATTTGGTGATTACTTTATTTCAGTATAAAACTTCCCTATCACTGGCTTGCAAAGAAAAGTTCCTGGCTGATAAAAGATTCATTAGTGGACCTTTGCTTAAAACAGTAAGGTACTACATTTTTTATTTGAGTTAGGTATTTCGAATTATATGCAAATGATATTTTTATTAAGAACTTATTGTTGATTAAACTTATTTATTATCTTAAAATTAATATTTTTGAAAAGATAAATTGAAAAAAAAAATTATTATTTTGAAAAGTCAATATATTATTATATTTCACATTAATTCTCCTTTAATTATCACCAATTCATAACTGGTGTCATCATTGATTAAATTCAGACGATTTTATTTAAAATCAGTATTCTTTTTGCAGTTTGTTACTTTTTCGTCTTAAAATGGGTTGTTTGAGTGATATTCCTGAATCTGTCAAACGTTGTATGGTTGGTTTGTATCCGCATGGTAAAAATCAATGCTGAATAGCGAATTACAGGGGTGTTTGTGTCCAGGGTTTACCTCTGATTTCAGGGTTTTTACTCTAATCCATCTGTGTTTTCATATTTCCTATAAAGTTACTTTTCCGTGCATTAATTGTTCATTTGTTATGTAGGTGATATGTGAATGTAAAGTAAAAGAATTAAGGGCTTCTGGCCTAAATAGTTTGAGTATTATTTGACATTTTGGGTTTTTTCAAATTTGAGGCTCTAATTTTCAGGGTTTTTACCATTGTTCGCAATCAAGCGTTAGTAAAATACTAACACAATATTAAAAAAATGGAAAATTACAAAATCGCTGAAATGGCGGCTGAAAACCAAAAACATCTGTTAGAGATAACAGGAAACTGAAGCGTATAGTTAAGAAAAACCGTTTTAAAAGTGAACGATTCTTGCACCGAAAATGGAAAGAAGAAGGAGTTGAAGTTTCTACATTGACAACATTTAGACGTCGCCATAAATTTAAGTTTAAATCTCGTGTGCCGAAAACAAAAGCGTATAAGATTGAATTGGTGTAAATCAAGGCGTTTATGGAGTGAAGGAGATTGGGGAAAAATATTAGTTAGTGATGAAAGTATGTTTTGTGTTTCATATGGTAATCAAGGTATTTGAGTTTGAAGAATGAAGCAAAAAGCATTTGATAAAGAATGCCTGAAATGTTTGGTAAAATTTGCTGCTTGTGTCGTGGTTTGGGGTTGCATTAGCGCAGAAGTACCTGGAAAGTTAATCATCGTCTACGAAAAGGTTAACTCTCAGATATCTCAAGAAATTTTGGAATATTACATGATTACATTATCAGAAGATTTGAAGATGATTTCATCTTTCAACAAGATGTAGCGTCACTGCATACCTCGGGTCAACGAAGAATTGGTTCTGCCAACGCAACATTAAGGTACTTCCTTGGCCACCAAACTCACCAGACATTAATTCCATTGAAAACTTATGGGGTATAATGAAGAAAAAACTCCAAGAAAATCCTCCTTCAAGTAAAACTGAGTTAGTGGCACATATAAAGTCTATTTGAGCTAAATTGATAGAAATGTTTGTAAACACCTTGTATATAGTATGCAAGATCGATTGTACGCTGTTATTAAAGCTAAAGGGGATGCTACAAAATATAAACTATCATTAACACACTAAGCGACAAAAAAAAAGCCGCACTTGGATGTTTTCCTTTTCGCCTTCTACAACCGCCAATTTTATTGTTTAAAAAGCAAATTTTCGAACAGATTTTACTATGTTGTCCTCCACATACACTTTAGCTTTGAGTCTAGTGTTAAAAACAAACTGCAATTGTCAGGAAAATTGTAATTTTAGAATTTATTTCAAAAATGGTAAGAATAAGGCAGTTAACAAAGCCACAAAAAGTATTAATTTTTAAATGAAAATCAAAAAATATTTTAATACGTGAGATGGCAAAATAATTAAATGCTAACGAAATATTGGTAAAATGAATTTTAGCAAAATATAAATTTTTTTGACCGTTTAAACGGGGAATGTGGCTTTAGGCGGTCATGTTGCTCATCCAAGCAAGATAACCGCAAGTTAAAATGCGAATGTTTAAAAAATCGATTTGTATCATGTTCAGAACTTAAAAAAGATTTTTAAAAAGTGTATAGTAAATTACTTTCTTCAAAAACAATGCTGGGAACAATTAAACAAAGCGGGTTAAAGAACGGAAGATCTGCGAAAAAAGCCATTATTAAGGAAAATAATTAGAAAATCAATACTTTAGTTGACCAAAATTTAAAAACATTATCAGTTAATTATTAGGCTGAACTGGTTTTCTCTGATGAATCAAGTTTTCTTTATTTCGTGCAGTTGAAAAAAGCTAGAATGAAGACGAAAATGTGACCGACTTAATGAAAATCGCACTTTTAAAACAGTGACACATTCTCCGTACATTATGGTACGGAGGTGCATAAATTTTCAAACACTCGGGGAAATTTTTATGCTCAAGGGATCAATAACTCGAAATAATACACAATCTGCATAAAAGTGGTGCCTGACCGACTATTTTGGAGGTATCTTAGACATTTCCGTAAACAGCATTTGAAGATAATAAGGCACCTTTCTACACGGCGTCTGTGGTAAGTTTATTCACTTCAAATTGTCAAAATTTCTTATACATTCCCATGAGAACCTATAATTCTGTAAGCAATCATACTTTTTTTCACTTTAAGTTAAATACCACAAAGGATATAGTAGAATTTCTTCTTTACCAGACATGGAAATGGTCAAAATCGCGATTCGTTCGAAAATGTTTCGTCTATAAAAAAGGCGGGGGAGAGGGGAGAGAATTCGAAATTTGCAGCCTATAACTCTGCCAGAACTAGAAAAATTTATTTGTGGTATTTGGCACATTGAAATTTCTGAGATTTATATTAAAACACTGTATAAAACTATGCCATTGCGCATTAATGCAGTAATTCCATATAAAGGTGGAATTAACCCAATGCAGAATACATATTTTTAACAAAAAATTGCTTAGATCTAACAAATAAATAGTTTTATTTCATATATTAAAATATAACTTGTTTATTTCATATAATAAATCATAATAGAATGCAAAGTGTATAGTTATTGCATTATGTTCAAAAAGAAAGTTTTATACAGATTTTTAAAAAGTACTTCGTAAAGTGCAATAAAGCGAATTATTTAATCGAAAATATACATAGGTATCATTTCATACCTTTGGTATTATGCAAAAAAGACAGTTTTATTTGTTTGAAACATTAATTTTAAAGTTGTTACAAATAAAAAAGGTATAAGTTATTTTTTCTGCAGTGCGGCTTTTTTTTTGTCGCTTAGTGTATATAAATATTAAACAAAATACCTTATTATTCGACTTCGTGCGTTGCAGAAGAGCTCTTTTCGGACGGGGGGCCCCTTCCGTCTTCAGTGTCGTCCGCACTTCGCGGCTGGCAGTCGTAGGTTTGATGTTTTTCCTTAAGTAGGTGCCGCCATATTTCTCCCATCTCTGCCGACTCGTGGTCATTAATTGCGTCACTATGATGCGCGATCTCTATGCTTTCACGGATGTACGCGTAGGTGGAGTTGTTATAGTTTGCTATTTTTTCTACATTTTCAAAGTCAATTTCTATGTCATCTTCAAAATATTTTCTAGCTAGCGCGGTGGTACGGCGATTAAATTTAATATCGTTTTTATGTTCTTTTACCCTTGTCTCAATATTCCTTTTGGTGACTCCTAATATGGCGGCACCTACTTAAGGAAAAACATCAAACCTACGACTGCCAGCCGCGAAGTGCGGACGACACTGAAGACGGAAGGGGCCCCCCGTCCGAAAAGAGCTCTTCTGCAACGCACGAAGTCGAATAATAAGGTATTTTGTTTAATATTTATATATGTTTAAATGACTTCGTTTAAATCATAAAGTTATAATGTCATTAACTAATTACTTCATATTCATAAGGTAATACTTTTGCATAAAATAAAATATTCTAATATTTTGAACCAATCTAAATTTTATTCTAATATTTTTATGTTTCAGATAACTATTGTATACCTAATTTATTGTATTTTATATTTTGTAAACGTTAAAATCTTATCTAAACATTCCAAATTTAATTTATTTCCCAAAATTTGGGGTGACTGAAGAACAGGGTATGGTTGACTTTTTATTGCCAACTAAGATGAATAGTGCCAAATCTGTTGACCAACGATTTCGCCAAATTTTTGCCAAATGGCCGTTTAGTTGTGGTAACCTCAATTGGAAAACCGCTATTTTTTGGAAATGGGCTCATTATGACGTCGTTTGAATAGCTTTTCCAGATATCTCCCAATTTTTTGAAAGTTTTTATTATTTTTTGCAGGATTTGTGTTTTTATGATGTTTGGTAATTATGATTTCAATATTTCTAAAGGAAATTGTGCTTGAGTGGTTTATAAACAAAAGTTGGATAAGCAAGAGTTGTGCAAATTGGTTTTTAAGGATAAAAAGCAGGGTTGGCAAGGTTTCAGGCACTATGGTAAAAACCACGGTATAAACCATGGTTTTTACCGTACTGTCCAAAACCTTGGTGTCTTAAACTGTCCTAAACTGTCTAAAACTATATTTTTTAGTAGAATTATATTTTATTAAAATTATGCAAATATTTGGAAAATTTACAAAATTATAATAATTATTGTTTTGTAACATTTTCCAGTATATTCCATAATGTTTAGTGAAAAATACATATATTAACAATTATAATATTCAAAAGTAAAAATTTAATACTGAAGTTTTAATGGAAAAATGTGGATAATTGTACCTCAAATATTGATATTTATAATATTTACACACACATACACAGTATATATAAGCATCGTGAATAAATATATCAAGAGAACAAATTATTATATAATTATATATATATATATATAAGATTTACAATAAATCATCTTGAAATAAATATTAAAAATGTGCAGTTACGCAAACATATTTTATTTTTGAATAAATGAGAAAATATATATGTAAAAATATAATACACACAGTAAAGACAGTTTTTTTTTTTTTTTTTGGGGGGGGGGGGCATATCTGCTGTTTTTGAAAATGCATATACTTTATTGTCTAATTATAACTTTTATATTTTACTTTTGGTATCTTTTAATGCATGTAATTTATGAAAGAACTTTTAAAAATAATTTCTGTAAAATAGTTAATAGTGTAAGATATGTAAAAGTATTTTGCAATTAAAAATAAAAGACAAATTATTCATTTTGAATATAATATCATACATTTTTTATTGTAAGAAAATTTTTTGAGTCATTAAAATTAAATTTTTTTTATAGCTATTTATAAATTGTAAATTTCTTTTAACTTAAAAAGGTCTAAATTTTCAGTATAAAATACTTTTAATTACTAATTATAATTGCTACTGAGAATGTAGGGAATAGAATTTCTTATAATTTTAGGTTTTGGACACTTTCGGACAGTTTTGTACAGTTTTAGACAGTTTAGGACACTTTTGGACAGTAAAAACCACCTGTCCTGTCCAAAACTAGTTTCAGACGTCCTAAACCCCAACCCTGATAAAAAGTGTTGATGTGTTTGATTTTAGTTTAAAAAGGGAAATTTTTTGGTAAATATGGATAAAATAACATGATTGAAATAAGATTATTTTTCTTGATTCTTGTTTACAATTTATTAATTGTAAGTTAAAATGTATTTTTGAATACTTTTACGATGACGCCATATTGAAGTGGCTAATTGGACCATCGGTGCAATTAGTGTACAGGCTATTCGGACCATCTTTTCCAAAAAGAATAAGTTAGCGCT
Organism: Salticus scenicus; assembly: GCA_963930645.1. Taxonomy (NCBI): domain Eukaryota; kingdom Metazoa; phylum Arthropoda; class Arachnida; order Araneae; family Salticidae; genus Salticus; species Salticus scenicus. Next base: position 167,233,457 of record OZ005661.1, read on the forward strand.
GATAAAAGAGTAAAATTTAGAAATAATATAATGTGTCTCGTCCCTGTGCATGAAAAATTATCCTTTTACTTTTTTTTTTTTTGGTAGTGTCGCACAGATCCGACAGGGATTAAAATTGTTGCAGTTCCGACTGTTTTGGTTTGAGGGTAGCACTTCTCACCGGATCTATCCGAAAGCAGATGCAACACAGGAAGTGTGTTTATGTGTAAGTGTAAGGAGGGGCAGGGGAAGGCTTCACTGATTAAATTAGTTAAAAAGAGTTAACAAAACTGAATATATTTATTAAATAAAAAAACCTAAGTACAAAGTCAATAAATTCAATTTTTTTTTTTTTTTTTACAATATACAGTTATTGTAATGTAATTCAGATGCGTAGCTTGAAGTGGGAGGGAGTGCTAGTATGCGCAAGTATTTTAGTTGTTTTCCCTACCTTAATGATCTGGTGTGGCACTCACACAATACAATTGTTTCTGCTTTCATTAGAAAAAAAAATTAAATACTTTTAATATTAAAAGATTTTATTTTTTGTGAATAATTATGAAAAAAAGTTAGTTAAGTACCTAATTAAAATCATTTTTTTAAAATTGTAATAGAAAGACTAAATTATTTATTTAAAAACTAAATTAATTATCAAAAATATAAATTTTAATAATTAATTTAGCTGAGATTGCTTAATACAACTGTTTCTGCTTTTAATAGAAAAAATTATTTTAAAACACTTTTAATATTAAAAGATTTTATTTTCCATGAATAATTATTAAAAAAAAAAAAAAAAAAAAAAAAAAAAAAAACTAGTATGAAAAATATTTAATGAAATATTTAATTAAAAAAACTGAATTATTTATTAAAAATGCAATTTATTATAATTAAGTTAAATGAAATTGCTGAATACAATTATTAGACTTTTAATCAATAAACCCAGTAGTTCCACTGTCCACGTTGTTAGACAGGAAGAATCGGGTTCGATCCTAGGTCATGGTTGTCGACCCTCATGTTCTCATTCGGGTTTAACACTTAAACTACCACCACCAAATTATTTTAAAAATAAAAAGTTATTTTAATCAGTAATTATATAAAAAATAATTAAAAATATATTATAATTAAAAACTTATTTAATTATCAAAAATATTTATTAAATAATTAATTTAGATCAAATTACTTAATATTACTGTATGAGCTTTTAACAGAAAAAACTATTTTAAAATACTTTGTAGTATAAAAATATATCTTTTGTCATGATTATAGAACAAAGAACTAATTAAAATTATTTAAATAATCTAATTCATAAAATGTTACATTAAAATATATACAATATATACTAATTAAATTAGCCGAGCTTTCTCAATACTATCCTTTAGGCTATTATTCAAAAAATGTATTTCAAAAGACATTTACTTAAAAAATATATTTTTAATATTAATTATTATAGAAAAATATTACTGAGGGAATCAGGGTGATCTTTTGCCTGTCGTAAATGTGATATATCCATTGACGCAGCGATTGTCATGCCTTTAATTATAGCGGTTGGAAAAGCTACCTTGCGATGAACAGGTGTGCATGGATTTTAAGAATTCGGTCGGGAGTGCTACAATTTTAACCCCGGTCGGAAGTGCAACGTAACCTTTTTTTTTTGTGTGTTTGGGAGTGGGGTAGAGATTAATTATTTTCACAGAAATTTTGTACTCTAAATGATGCTAGAATTCTTCATAAAAAGGGCAATAACTCAATAATTTTTATAAAGCAAATATGAAAATAATAAAGATTTCAAAAATTGAATAATAAAAATAAAAAATGCAACATGAAAACAGATCTTAGTAAATGAGTATTTTCAATCTTTGAAAAAATCTTCATAATATGTTTGTTTATGAATATGTATAAATAAATCTGCATTGTTTTTTATTTCTTTTCCTTCTTTCCTTTTTTTTTTTCTTTTTAACAATTAAACCATTCCATTATAATTCGAAGCAAACCAAACCCAATTTTCTATACAAATATATGTATGATTTTTCTGAAAATGACTTTTGTACTTATTTTGCAATGTTTTCTAATAGCAATGTTGAAATAAATATGGATTGTGGATCAATTGCATTATACACTTTCAAAATGTCAAAAGTTTGAATTTGCAGTTGAAACAAGCAAAATCATTATGACCAGTGCAAAAAGGAAGCGGTCCGAATAGCCTCCACACTAATCGCACCGATGGTCCGAATAGCAACGGCCACGCCATATTGAATACTCATTTTCAATCATTTTACCAAAGATGTATTAAATAATATGAATGCATCTTTTTGTAGTCTTTAAAGAAAGGTTTATATTTAAGTATTGTGATAATAATAAAAAATAATAATAATAATAATAATAATAATGCTATTAAAAAATAAATATAAAATGTTATTTGGAAAATTATCATTTTAAAAAAAGTTTAAATTTAGGTTTTTTTTTTTTTTTTTTTTTTTTGTATGTGTATGTTTTAAATTTTAGATTAAATAGAATGTACATATTTAAAACTGTTTTTCCTTTAGTTTTGTAAGGGGTATATTTAAATTGTATTTTCTTTTTATTTTAAATTTGACTAATGCAAACCATTCAAAAACAGTTCTCTTTAACAATGATTTGAAAATCATATTTACCAAACATTGTATAAATGATTAATCCTGTAAAGATAAAGAATATTGAATTCTTTCAAGAGACAGGGAGATTGAATAGTAGCTGCCATCTTGTTTGGCAGCTTGGTGACAGACTTTTATAAAGAACAATATTGTGAAAGGGTTGTTTTTATAAATTTGAATTTTTTGAAGGGACTCATTTTATAGATTTTAATTTTGTGAAGGCGCAGGAAATGGGTGCTGCTATGAAATTGTTTTTCTGCCTGTACTTACTATTTAAAAAAAAAAAAAAAAAAAAGATAGGTAACTAAACTGGTGCTTCGAACATTTGTATGGCGGGTGCACTTCATGAGGATTTGAAAAGGGTATGCATACTATTAAATTAAATCATATTGCATATGTTTAGTATATTTAAACATCTGTTATAAATTATTTAAAGATATTTTAAACCAGCGCTTTTAAAAAGAGGATAATCGGTGCTTTTAGAAAAATTTTAAACTGATGTTTTAAAAAAGTTTTAACTGATGTTTTTGTAAGGGTTGTGTTTCTTCCAGAAGAAACCAACCAAAAGACAAAACAGATGTTCAAAATTAAAATTTTGAACTATATAAACTCAAAGTATAAATATAATGCCAAATCTAAACTATAATTCAATTAATATTAAAAATATCTTTAGAAAAATAAGTTATTTGATAACAAACACTAAATATATACAGGTGATGGGTTTTTACTTTTCAATGCTAATATTTTTAGAACTTTTTGCATAGGTACTTTTTTTTTTTTTTTTTTTTTTTAAGGATACAATTTTTTGTATAAACTCGAAGCTGGTACCCAACTGTATGAATAAGTAGGATACCTACTTTTAAACTGTCCTGCGAGCTCTCTAGGATTAAAAAAAATGTATATATCCATAGTTTGTATTTATCTATTTTAAGTTGAAAAATAAAGTGCAGTATTGAACTATGAAAAAACTTTTTATTTGTTTTACAGTCAACTCCCTGTAACTCTCAAAAATTTTGTCCAGAGGTTGTGCAGATAATAGGAATTTGCAAATTAGAGATCATTGCCTTTGTTTACAGTTTTCTTTTGCAGATACAAAATCAGTTATTATTAATTAAATAGACATCAAAACGGAAAGAGAATTTTTAATTAATTTTAGAATAAATATTTCTTCAATATTAATAAAACTAATCTATCACATTCATACATCATACATGATGGTAAACAATTTAAGCATATTCAAATAATAGGTACCTAGAAAATGTAAACAAACATATTTAAAAAAATACGAAACAAAATATTTTTGAAAGTCTGGAAATAATATTCATCGCTGATTAATTTTCTTAAACATTCATGTTATAGTGGTTTATTTTCAACGCTAGTCTGTATGAATTGCAGGATAATAAATATAAGAATGTTACTCCCCTCCCCCCTTCCCCATTTGTGTTTCAAAGTAAGGATTATGCTAAAAGTTTGATAAAAAATAAGATAAAAAAAAACTTTTTATGTACCATGTTTTTAAATTTTCTGATGAGTCATTAATAAAATACGCGAGTCTAAAAAATAATATTTAAGCACACGGTATCAGTTCAGTGAAATAGTAATAATAGTGGAAAAAAAAAGTTTGTTTTAAAAATAAAATATTACTCCTTTTAGAACAACGTATAGTAGCATCGTACATTAGCACTTATCAATGTGTATAAAATTGTAAAATTGATAATGGCATCAATTTTTGTGAAATGCATAATATAACTTTTTATAATTTTTTCATATTCACATTGAATTAAATATATTTATTTTTATGTCGAAAGAAAATGAACTCGTAATTTTTTTTTTTTTTTTTTTTGCGAGCAATTAAATTATAACTAATTTTTTAATGGCTATTTTATTGCTATTAAGAGCTTATTATTTTCATATTTTAATTAATTAAAAGAAAACTATTCAAAAATCTGACTTTGAAGTATTGTGTTGTCACCGGGTTCTGAGTTACTGTGAAAGTTTCAAATGTCTAGCTAGTAGGGAAATTAGTTAAAAATAGGTTGCAAGATTTGTACCATACAAACAAACAAGAATCGAAGTTAATAAAAACATGGTAATAAAAAGTAAAAATGTGAGAAATGTGAATTTTTTTGAAAATTGAGATGTAAATTTCTTTTAGATTAAAAAATCAATTACAGATTAGAAGGATTTGCAGAGTATAAATCTGCAGATTAGAGGGAGTTGACTGTACTGTATGTGACTATAAGGAAAATAAAGTTTTTGATGACATTTTGTAATACAGTAAAGTAATTATTGCATACTGATTCTTTTAAATGGATTACGTTAAGAGCTATTTTATCAGGAAGTATAAGCAAGTGATCTATATTATTTATTACCAGTTAAAGAAATAAAATTGTCTAAATTATAGAACTTTATGCTGTTTAAATTGAAATTGATTTTTTTTACTGGATTTTGAATATTTTGGAACGTGATCATCAGATACTGAGGCTCATTAGCTCATTTTGATTTAAAAAAAAACTCATAATTAATAACTAAATATGTTATTAAATTTGTATAGGTATATTTAAAGTTACTTAAAGTTGTTTATAAGATCAATGCATCCATTGTATCTTACAAATCTGCAATTTATAGGATAAATTTTTAAGAAAAACAGTTTCTTCCATTTCTTCCACTTGGAAGAAACCTATTTCTTCCGGCTGGTTTTTTCCATGGTTTTTTCCGCCTTGGAAGAAACTTGCCAACCCTGGTTTTTGTATAATTTATAACAAGTACTTTTAAAAAGTTTTAAACTAACGGTGACATTTAAAGAAAAAGTGGTTACTAACTTTCTTTTTTTCTTTTTCTTTTTTTTTTTTCTTTTTTTTTCCCCCCCACTATTAGTGTTCTTAAAAAAAAAAAAAAAAAAAAAAAAAAAAACGTTCAGTTTAAATTAAAGTGCTCTTAAAAATCAGCACCTATATTATGACTTAAAAATGGCTGATATTTAAATTTACTCTTAATTTTCACCAATTTTGTAATTGGTAGTATGTTTATATTTTTATTAGTTTACATGAGACAATCTCTGTATTATCTATTTTGAATCACCTGGTATATATAAATAGAAAATATTACCTTATATAATCATAGAAAACTGCTATGAAAGCCTGTAAAAAATTTCCATTGAAATATATAAATATCCAAATTACAGAACGGTTGGCAGCTAAGCAATGACGATGATCTTTTGCTAATATAAATATTTCTGAAAAAAGTTTGGAATATCTGATAAAATAATTCATGTTTATCAACCCACATTTTCTCCGTGGCTCGAAAAGTTGCTATATAAATACAGCGGTGAAAAAGTCAAGCTGTGTGTGTGTGGGGGGGGGGGGGTGAGTATTTGACTTGTTGGGTTGTCGCTTTAGGATCATTTATCACATATTAAGGCACATTAGATTGGAATCTATGTCTTAAAGATCACTCTGAACAATTGCAAATATAAATGATTGAATCAAGGATGAGTCATGGAAAAAGGCATACTGGTACACTTTGTGTAGCATATCTTTTAAATACATTATTTCTTGTGTAAAATAAGTCTAATTTTTATGGTATTACATGTATCTACTTACCTTCTAAAAACTAATATTTTATTACATGTAATATTAGTTTTAATAATTTATTTTCCAGTGTATTATCAGGTCATAATTTCTCTTTCTTAAATACCTTTTTCTTAACTTTTTGATGGGATTTTATTAAATTATCAAAGTAAATTTGCTAAAGTAATATGATTGATGTAGATTACTTTACACAGTAGCTCTAATATTTGTTCAAGGTGCTATTTAATAGCAACTACTTTCTGTTATTTTTTATTTTCTTTACCCTCCTCCTCCAGCGTAATTTTTTTTTTATTTCTTTATTATTGGTATATTTTGTATAACATATTTTACACAGATTTTTTGCTGTATTAAAACATTGTCTAATTTTTATGCTATCACATGTTATATTAGTTTTATTAATTTTTTCAAATGTGCTATCTGATCACTTCTCTTTCTTGCTTACTTTTTTGTAATTTTTCAATGTGATTTTCTAATTTTTTAAAATTTAATTTGGTAAAGTAATATTGTGATTCCCAGTGGCAGGAACACGGCGACATAGTCGCGGACACAGAAAAACGGCTTGTGGACAGTTTTTGTCTGCACTGAGAAAGTATTTTGTTCGCAACTTTTGGATAACAATTCACTTATAAAAATTTCTGTATCAAAACTTAAAACTAATACTTTTGTTATTTATAATTATTTATATATTGTGTTGTGTCAAACATTGCTATAAAATATGTAATTGAATGAGATGAATGAATACAATTGTTTATACTATATTGTTTTGTAGTAAAATTGTATTCGTGTATTGTTATACAAGATCACCACTAATGTTAAGCCCCCCCCCCCCCTCCCCCCATCAGCTTTCAGGCTTTTTGAGTGTAAGCCATTTTCACCCCTGATTACACGCAAATTTTGCAGACAGATTATGAAATTTTAAAAGTCTGTTGCAGACAGCTTCAAAACTTTCTGCCACTGGGTTGTGATTGATGTAGATTACCTTATACTGTAGCTAAAATATCTGTCTAACGTGCTATTCAATAGTGCTGCACCGAGTAGCACTTTGGCCGAGTACCGAGTAGCTGAGTACCAAATAGTTATAAGAAAGAATGAATAATTGATGTATATATGCAGAATTTTGCACATGTTAAAATTAAAAAAAGGCCTTTTGAACACAAAATTAAGTTAAATGGCAAACAGCATGTTTTCATGAAATGTTTCAGAACTTCTGTAGTGTATAGTATACACAATTAGGTTCATTGTTATACTTGATATGTCCAGCTTTGTGGAATATTAAAACCATAATAGTTGATATTTTCATTCTTATTATATAGTCTTTCTCAGATGCGAACCATTCTTAGATAATTTTTAGAGAATATAGAAGTTCCTATACACTCAGGCTTAATTTAAGATGCATGAAAATGTACATATGAAATGAGAACATTAAAATAAATATTTTATCATTTCAAACATGATAGACTTCATTAATCTTCAAATTCTAGAAGATTAAAAAGTATAGGTGGTTTTGGGCCATAATTTGCAAACAACAAATTTGATTATTAAAATATATTTTTAATAACATTTCAGTGCATTTACCTTTTTCATAATTATTATTTTTTAAATTAAAAATCAATCTTTTCTTACAGTTTTAAAAGTGTCTTACTTTTATTTGCACAAATATATAACTAATGTTTTATCTACTATTTTAGTATTATATAAGGGTTCTTTTTTCTAAAATATTTTATTTTTGTCTGTTTTACAGATACAATTTTATGTACTAAGTTTTTATTTAAAAAATTGCATATTACACACATACAAGATGGTTATACTTAAATTCTTGTAACTAAAAGGGATAAGCTCATACCATGAATTGTTGCTATACCGAGTTTGGTGGCATACTCGCCCGTTTTAACTGTGAAAGCTGTTTGCAGCAAAAGTTTAATGACTTTATATTTTCATATTTTTTTAGTTTAGTTATTAATAAACAACTCTTATGAATGTTACATTTCTTTCAATAATATATAAAAAATAATGAAATTCTTACAACTACTCGGTATTGGCCGAATACTTAGTCCAAATTCTGCCGAGTAACGAACATTATTCTTTAATAACTCTGGAAAAAAATAAAAAAATACGTGTCTTTTTCTTATCAGCTTTATGTACGTCTGTATGTGTAATTGAGCGATAAAAAAATTTTAGTCTTTTAACTTTTATTTAATAATTTATCTGAGATTTATTGTGAAAATTTAAAATAACATGGATACGTTTAGTAAATTTTAATGTATTCAAAATGTAATTAAACTGTGTACACTAGTACACAGTATTAACTTCCCAACTAGCTAGACATTTGAAACTTCCAGGACAGCTCAGAATACGGTGACAATACATTTTTTTTACTAAAACTGTTTCAGGTCCCTACTGCCTTTAGCAAAGTTTATATGATTCCAGAGCTGCCTACTTTCAACCAAAGCAATCAGGAATCAGCAAGAGACGCACCCACTATCAGTAGTGTTTATATGATACAACAGAAAATTTAAGAACATGGTATATAAAAAGTTCTTTTTATCTTGTAATTATTTCTAATTTTAATGTTGTTATCTTTCAGTGCATATTTACACAAATTTTTGCTAGTCTAAGACAGTAATATATATATATATAAGGTTAATTTAGAGACAATGTTGTTATGCCTCTAATAATAATAAAAAAGCTTCTGTTTTTGAGGCTATAATGAATTAAAATTTAATAGATATGTTTCTTTTGGGGGATTTTTTTGGTAATTATCTATTAGGAGAGATATGTGCATCACATAAAAAATGATGATTTAATAGGTTAAAAATAATAATTGCTGTTTAAATGTTATGGTTATGCAACTTATTAAAAAGCTGCCTTGCTCTTTATTTAGCATAGCATTCTATTTAAAAGATAATTATAATGTAAATATAAAAGTAATTATAAATTAAATAAAAAATAACTTATAATAATAATAACTGCTATTTTTCAGAAAAAAAAAAAAAAAAAAAAAAAAAAAAAGAGTTAATAAAAATAAACAGAACGAGAAGCCAGTTGCCATAAGGCTAGAGAAATATAAAATGAAAACAGAACCCACTCCTCTCAACACAGATATGGCATATGTGGACCAAACACTAACGAATATGTGATTGTCAGAATAGATGAGTTCATACATGATGGTAGTTATTTAACCACTTTTCCTAGCATGGATATGTCAAGCCTAAACTAATCATTAGCATCTCCATTTTTGCCCGAGTAGATACACAATCTGAAAGTATTTTTACCTCTAGCTGATGTAAATTTCTGATGTCTGCAGTGAAACAGCTTAGAGGTCTGCACGGGCCGGGCTTTCGGCTCGGGCTTAAAATTTTTTTGTAGGCTTGGGCTCAATATTTTTGTGTGTGGCCGGGCCTGGAGGAAATTTTAAGCCCGAGCCCGGCCCGAATCTTTTTCTAGATTCCTCGTTAATCAATGAAAAAGGAAAATGATAAAATAATTTTTCAGTCATTTATTTTACATAATTTTACAGTCTGGTATGTCACATAAAATTTTATTTTGTTAAAAGATGTCTGTAACTTCAATTTAATTGTCTATCAGCTTGTCTGTTCGTGATCTGATTTTCCGCAAATATTTTAAACATGTCTCGAAATTAATATATTTTATTTAAAGTAATATTAGATGGTTTCATTTCAAAATAATATGCATGTTACTACCAGTTTGCGTACATGTAACAAACAAAAGAAATTAGATACGTTACTGTAAATAAGGCTTTGTTTTCTATGGTCTGTAGTGTTTAGGTGGTATGAAGGCTATAAAAATCCTTTCGCTGTAACTTTTCCTCTAAGGCTTCTATTTCTTTTCTCCGAGGCACTGTATGAAAATAGTATCATTTTTAGCATGTGCAAAAGCATCTTTTCTATTGAATATGGTTGGATTAGCATTAAAGTTTTTTTTTTTTTTTTTTTTTTTTTTTTGCCGGATCGCAGGAAAGATTTAGATACAATACGGTATATAACCGGAAGTGGTTGAATTTATTTTTAGTACTATTAACCATTTTAAATATCTTCCTATATTGTTTGAGAATGCTAATATTTTCGATTTGACTTTCTGCCTGTCTTTGTGCCTTCTGTACATCTGTAATAATGAAATACTGTTTATATATAAATATCTTGTAAATATTCAGCAGTTTTGTTGTTAAAGAACATTCTATTTCTTAGCTATTTTTTTTTTCTGTAATTTTACATATTTTTGAATCGGGCCAGGTCGGGCCTGATTTTATCGCTTTCTGTCCGGGCCGGGCTGTACACTAGTAAAAAAGAAACGGGCCGAGGCCGGGCCTGAAAATTTCGGGCCCGTTCAGACCTCTAAGACAGCTGCTTAAAAAAAAAAAAAAAAAAAAAAAAAAAATATCTGCTATGGGAAATAATCCACAATAACATTTTTTTTAAGTTTTTTAACAGGTAATCTGCAGGAAAGTACAGTGTACTTAATTTTTGTGTCTCTATACTGATGAAACTTACCGTAAAATCCTGAAAATAACTCCTCCCTTGAATGTAAGCCTCTCCTTTCTTGCTGAAAGGGAAATTATTCCATTTTCTTAAATACAACCCACCCCCATCCCCACCTTTTGCCACCGGGCGCACATACATAGCGCCAGTAAATCTATCTTTCACCATTTCATCCAAACCTACTTTCAATCTTCAAGTCTTCTAGATTAGCGCCTCTGCGCTTTTGGAAAACACTTTCAAGATTTTACGGTACATAATATTTATGCAATATATAAATATTTTATTTATTTTTAACAGGATGCTTTGATATAATTCCTGAAAGAATCCAATGAAAAGCACAGAAGTACAAAAATTATTTGTAAAAAGTTTTCATTTATAAAAATTCTGTATATTTATTTTGTTTTAATATCTGTTTTGTATTTTTAATAAAACTATATTTAATAAATGTATATTAAAATTCACATTTTCCTTTTTTCTTTGTTGAAAGAAAACAGCAGGCGGCCTACCCAGTGCCTTTTTCTAATGAAATCTGGCCTTCCTTTATCCAATTGTTAGATTCCCACATTTTTTTTTTCTTTTTTTTCCCCAGTAATATTTTTGTTTACATTTCATGTTAAAAAATTCTTAAATACCCATTCTACATCCATTTCCTTTTGCTGTTCTATTTTGTTCAGAAAATGTAAGAATTGTTAAAGTGTGAATAATACTCTTTCAATGATGTCACAATCAGGGTTGTAGTAAATCGCTGAGATTGATTTTTTTGAAAAAAATCACTGATTTAAATCATTTATTTTAAATATCAAAGTTATTGGCTTTAATGGAAATGTAATTGATAATCTAACTTTAAAAAATGAGATATTTTATTATTTCTTATGTAAATTTAAAAATACAATTCATAAAATATAACAAAATATTTCATTAGACGAGCTAATATTTCTCATTTGTTGACTTTAGATTCATCTCTACAAAGCAGCATTAATAAACACAAAAATACGTTTTATCTTAACTTTCTTAATTATTTATAAATTTTATTATATATTTTAATAACTTATATTTTAACCCGTTAATGCCTGAAATAATTTTGAAAAATATATTTTGATGAATATTTCAAACTAATATGGACAACTGAGAATGAAATATTTTAAATTAAAAAAACTCTTCTAATAGTTTTAAATGAACAACCTATCCTCATTTGAGGACATTTAGTGTTCTAGCGAAAAATCTTCCAGATAAAAATAAAATTGAGATAACAGATTAATTTTCTATTATATGCTGACAAAGACCTCGAAAGTAAAGTATTATAATATATATTATTCAACTTGATTCAAGTTAATATATCTGTGCAAAAAGCAAATATATGTGTGACAAATGAAAAATCATAAAATAACTATCCGAATATTAATAGTAGACACATAAAACTTTCTGGGATCATTCGGAGTGATGCTATAAACTGTCACTGAAAAGCAAAAATCATTCCTACAAACCCACAGAAATATACATGCCATTTTATTAGCTGTCCTCAAATGAGGACTCTGGGCGTTAATGGGTTAATTATTTATGCAAGTACAGCCTTATGACTGGTGTATGAATTGTAAATATTTAATTAGTGTATAATTCATTGATTAATATTTTATACATATTCTAGTTCGCCTTTGCCCACCTAGCGGTTGATATTTCAAAAAGAAAATATTTCCTTGTTTATTTAGCTCTCATACCAGTTTATGTCATTTAGCATTGGCTCATATGATATTTAAAAAATAATAGCATAGTTTACATTGTACTGTTTAAAAAGCCCTGAAGGCTCTAAAAAGTTTTTTTTAAATAACATTTTAATTTAACTACATATAATCAGTTAAATACAATTCGAGGCTGCTGTCACTGCTTGTTTTAATGAATTGTACCCACTAAATGTAAAAAAAAAAAAAAGTGAAAGTATTAAAATGGTAGTGAAAATATGAATTTTTTTAATGGGTAATGTGTAAAAAAATTTTCTTGATTCAAATGATATTTGTTAAACCTAAGTAAAAATTTTTTAGGATATCATCTTTTTTTTTTTTTTTTTTTATCTTCCCTAATTCCTTATTTTTTTTTAAAAAATTTGATTAGAAACTATGAGTAAAGTTTTCTTTCTCTTAATACATTGCTTCAGTTATATGTCATATTTCCTATTAAATTATCCTTTTCCAAAATTATTTTATGTGTTCAATTACCGTGAGTAAAATTTTGCTTTATTTCAATACATTATTGTAGCTACAAAGTCAAAGTCTGAAGTTGAGTGGCTCATACTCCCGCATTTATGATTGTTATAAAATTACTTCTTATTATGAAAATACAATGTTGAATAAAAATGTTGGTAATAAATGCCTACATGGATTTTATTTATAGAAATAGAATATTATTTATATTTTTATAATTTAAGTAAAATGATTGATAGTGTGAATATTGTGCATATATATACACACACATACACATAATAAAAAACAAATGTTGTACAAAAATGTATGAATATATAATATAAATCATTAAAATGAAATAAATCTTGATTTAAATAAAAAAAATCTATTAAAAAAAAAAAAAAATCAACAACCCTGGTCACAATTACGTGCATTCACTTAAGCAATATGTGCAGGCAAGTTGATTATGGATAATTTCTGGTGCTGATTCTAAAAAACAAGCCACCGAGGGTGATTCAATAAAAAAGGCATTTTGCTTTCAAAAAGGTATTTCCTTAATTTGTTGTCCTTTGGGTTGCAATTTAAGTAAAAAAAAAAAAAAAAAAATCTTATATCTACTACGAATTTTTTCTTGCAAAAATGTTCTAAAACTATTACTAGAAAACTGTATTAACATTTCCTTATTTTCTGCCTTCACTTTCCATTACAGTTGAAACTCATTAATGTGAATCTCAAGGGGAATAAAAAATCTGTTCAGGTTGTCGGTAGTTCATACTACCAGTAACTCAGAAACTAATTTTTATTTTGACAGATATTATGGAAGCAGTTCATTTTAAAAGTAATTTACGTCAACAGTGTTCACGTTAACAAGGTTAAACTGTATTCAGAATTAAAGAGCAATTACCTTGAATAAAAATCAGTGTTGGGGATAAGAGTGAAATTGATTCTATTAATTCTAGATATATTGTTATAACTGTAGTGTGTACTCATTCTGAGATGTTCTTTCACTTTATATTTTAAATCTAAAATATTACTGTATTTTATTCATTTATCTATTTCAAGGTCCCAAATTTCAACTTAGATTACATTCGCTGAAAAAAAAAAGTAACTCGCCACAAAATATGATTAACTTACTCTATTTTTTACGTATAATGTGACCAGGATTTTTTTATTGGAAAAAGAGGAGGAATTAATTACGCAATGTCTTTTATTTTATAATAAAGTAGAAGACATTCAATTCTGAAAAAGAGGTCATTTTAGAACACAAAAATTGAATGAAAATGATTATAAAACCGATTCAAAAGCTACTTTACACAAGTGGTGGAAACATTTTTATGTCAAATGATGAATTTGGATCAGTACACCTTAATTTAAATAATAATATACGGATACAAGAGAAAAAATCCATAATTTTTATAGGTGTCACTGTACAATATAGATTTATTATTATTATTAATAAATTTTGCTATACTAGACAAAAACTTTTTTTTTGTGTGTGTGTGTGTGTACTTTTATGCAGTTTCATAAAAAAAAAAGTTGGTACACATTTTTTTTTATTAGAATCAATCATTAAAAAAAATAAAATAAAAAAATAGCAAATGAAAAAATAAAATCATCAAAACAAATGGTGGCAGATGAAACCATTTGTTTTAATGAAGTCATTCTTCATCCACATTTTATATAAGTTCTCACAAGTATAACCTAAATTAGTCTTAGTAGTTAATGAGTTTTTAAAGTAGGTATATAAAGGTGAATTTTTTCACATGTCTACATTTTGTTCATTGAAGAAAACAGTGGTTTTGTGGGAGCGTTTTTGCCAGGAGTACATAAAATGAATTCAACTAACATTTGCATATTTTTGTGAGGTGGTGGTAGTGTTATCATTAAGGCCAATTGTCTGCACTAGGGCTATAGGCCTGAGTAGGGGTGTCCTCCGTGGGATCTTTCTATGGGGTCCGAGCCCATATTTATGCTAGTTTTGGAGAAACCCACAGAAAACTCCTAACAGTTAAGTCAACGAGCGCTACCGGGTATCGAACAAAGCACCTCAAGTATACCAGCTTCAGGGACAGAACCTCTTGGTCACTGGTGGGCCTATTTTTATGAGGAATATTATTCATGCAAAAGTGCGAACACATGTCAACCCACTGCGTATCAACCGGAGCACCACCTTCTTAATGATTTCATGACAATTTCCATAGCGATTCTGGATCAAAGAACCGTACAAATATCGGGAATACTTTTATTTTTTTGGGATTTGAAGAATCTGAACAGACATAAACCATAATATACTTTGGCAAGTTTATTAGAAAGTTATTTTCTGAATCTAACATAGAGAAAAGTTAGTGGTCACCGTTAGATACAGCCAACTGAGCTTCCTAGTTTTTAAAAAATTGTTAAATTAGGGACTAAATCCTTTTCATTTGAAAAAGAGGACCAGAGGACGAAAAACATAAAAAAAAAAAGGAGTTTTTAGTCTTGTATTTTTTAAATTTTTTTTCGTTTTGTTTAAGAGAGCAGAGCATTGAAAAAGAAGACTGTCCTCTTAAAAAGAGTATGTCTGGTCACCTTACCTAAGATTACCATGATTTTACGTTTTTAAATTGATAATCTTTTTTTTTTTTTTTTTTTTTTTTGAGTAACACCATATACTGTGAGAATTCTGTCTACATTTACTACATTCAGACTGAAAATTTACTCCCCACAGTAAAATTTCCACTCGCCAATGGCGAGCTGGTGAGCGGAAATTTCGCGCCCTGATCTATTTGATATATAACATAACATTTTAAATATAAAAATGTAAAACAAATGAATAAGAATCAAAGATCTACTCTTCCTCAACCCTACAAATAATATGAAATATTAATTTTACCAATTAAGATGAACACTGAATATGCTTGTCCTTGTCATAGCTATATTATATATAACAATAGCTTGCCTTTTCAATATTTTATTATTATTATTATTGTCCACAAAACTTCATTAAAAATTGTAAACTTAATGCATTTCAATACTCAACTAAGAATATATTTAGAAGATTTTTAGCTCTTTCAGCATTATCTGTTTTTTTGGTATATTTGCTTAATGATTCGTAAAATTAATACTTTGAACAGTATAAATATGAGAATTTAATACAGTATACTACACATGTGTATTAATCTCATTTTCTTGAAAGAAGCAACATATATTTCAAAGTTTAGCTACGCTAGCCATTTTGACTATGCATGCCAGAAAAAGACAGGCTTAACACTTATAGGATTAATTGCACATTTAATTGAACTATTTGTTTTCTACATTTCTTTGAAAAAGATTTGCAAATGTATATTACATGAATTTTTACTACTTCTCTTTTTCTTTTCTGAGCAAAACTTTTACTGAATATGAAGCATAAAATGTTCCGTATAATCCTAAAAATTCTAGATAATTTACGAAATTTTTTTTTCTAGATATTTGACAAAACTTGTAATTAAAAGAAGGCCAAAATGTTTATTGGTAGATAGAGCATACAAAAAACATGGCTCTACTGGGGGAAAGAAAAATTACAGGATATTTAAAGAAGAAAAAAAAAATCCCTCTTAGATATCAATTAAAAACATGGGATATTTTTTATAAATACCGTTATGTATTTTTAAATAGCAGGCAAAGTGTTAAAAAAAGAAAAAAAAAAACAATAGGTTGTTTGATAATACCTACATCAGTGTTTTATAAATACCTTTTGATAACTATAAAAAACCAGCAAAGTTTCTTAAAAGTACTTCAAGGTATTTGAAAAGAAACTAAAAAAAAAAAAAACCCTTCAAAAAACATTGGAGAGGTATTAAAAGAAAGCTTTGAAGGTTCAAAATATCTAAATGATTCATGGTATTTTATAAAAGCCTTTATGTATCTATAAAAATCTGCAATAAGTTTTTTACAAATACCTTAAAGGTATTTCTGAGAAACCTATATAGGTATTAATGGAGGTTTTATTATGGCTTTATTTTGCACCATTAAAGTCTTGATAATACCTTATTTTAAATACCTCTAAAACCTATAAAATACCTGTGTAAAGAAACCTTTATAAAACCTTCAAAAAACATCAAAGAGGTATTTATTAAAAGCTTTGTAGGTATATTAAAAATACCTACATGAGTCATTGTATTTTAGAAAAACGTTTTGGTATTTATAAAAAACCTGCAATAACTTTCTGAAAAATACCTAAAAGTTTTTTTGAGAAACCTATGGAGGTATTAATAGAGCTTTTATTATGGCTTTATTTTGCACCATTAAAGTCTTGATAATAAAGACCTTATTTTAAATACCTCTAAAACCTATAAAATACCTGTGTAAAGAAACCTTTATAAAACCTTCAAAAAACATCAGAGGTATTTATTAAAAGCTTTGTAGGTATATTAAAAATACCTACATGAGTCATTGTATTTTAGAAAAACCTTTTGGTATTTATAAAAAACCTGCAATAACTTTCTGAAAAATACCTAAAAGTTTTTTTGAGAAACCTATGGAGGTATTAATAGAGCTTTTATTATGGCTTTATTTTGCACCATTAAAGCCTTGATAATACCTTATTTTAAATACCTCTAAAACCTGTAAAATACCTGTGTAAAGAAACCTTTATAAAACCTTCAAAAAACATGGAAGAGGTATTTAAAAAAAGCTTTGTAGGTATATTAAAAATACCTACATGAGTCATGGTATTTTAGAAAAACCTTTTAGTATTTATAAAAAACCTGATATAACTTTCTGAAAAATACCTAAAGGTTTTTGTGAGAAACCTATGGAGGTATTAATAGAGCTTTTATTATGGCTTTATTTTGCACCATTAAAGCCTTGATAATACCTTATTTTAAATACCTCTAAAACCTGTAAAATACCTGTTTAAAGAAACCTAAAAAAAACTTAAATAAAACCTTAAAATTTTAGTAAGGGTTTGGTCCCGCCGTTTTGGTCCAGCCACTTTGGTCCCGCCGAATTGGTCACGCCACTTTGGTCCCGTGGAAATTTTGGCCCCGCCGTTTTGGTCCCGCCGTTTTGGTCCTGTCGTTTTGGTCCCGCCACTTTGGTCCCGCCATTTTGGTCCCGATACCAGGAATAATCAAAGTATTACAGAAAAAAAGCGAAATTCTTCTTCATATTTCGAATTTTTGTCATTTGACTTGAAAACATGGGGGTGGGAAAATTATTATTATTATTGTTATTATTATTTTGCAACAGAAAGTTGTAGCAACAAAAAAAACTGAAAAAAAGTCTAAAATTTTGAGATTTAGATTTTTTCTTTGTACGATAGAGGAAAAAGGACAGCAAATACTCGTACATAAGGGAACTTCGGGCAAAACAGAACTTAGACGAATATTTTCAATAGGAGAGTTGAGTATCTACAACCTTTGTTGAAAATGATGTAACTATAGGACACATGGAACAGAAAATTTATTATTTCGGATCAAATTTTGAATGATAAATGTATTAGTTATTAGCACAGATCTAAGCATTGTTAATTTATCTAAGTCTGCAAAATTTTAGTTTAAATAAAATACAAGGTTTTTAATATAAAACACTGTAATGCGGACATTATTAATGCGGTAATTATCACATTCATATTTAGAGTGCTCGAATACAAAATTTGTAGAAAATCAATGCTTTATCGAAGCATCTCCTAAATGTTAGAGTTTAATAATAAAAGAAGATGCGAGGAACCTAAATAATGATCTCAGGAATAATTTGTACAGATCTGCTAAACTTATCTCATTTTCTTCTCTGTCAATCCGGATATATTTGTCAAACACAGGAAATAGTTACATATCACATAGAATTGGAAAAGCATTTTTATTCCATTATAACCCCTTACAATATCGTTTAAGAAAATGTCCATTAAAAGCCCCTCCCACCCCCCTTTTTTTTCAAATGCGCTGAAACAAAAGAGTGAAATGCCTTTTTATTGTCTGTGGGACAAACAGGCGCGAAACGAATCTCAATGTGCTACAGAGATTTCAGTGCGGGCATTGCTTTCAGTCATAGAGACATATCAGACAGATTTATTTTATTTATTTTTTTTTTTAACATAATATTAAACTAAAAAGATAAAAAATTGTACATCAACATTTTCTGAACATTTATGCTTGCAATGAGCACAGTTAATTAAATATTGGACTACTTACATTTTTTCATTTTCAAAATAAAACCATTGTAATTAAAAGAAAAGTAATTTATACACATATCTTCACGGTTAACGTAATTAAGTATCACGGACAAACAAACATGCATTTTATTATTATTATTATTATAAATGTAACACAGATTTTGAAATAAATTCCTCTTAGATTAATGACAAAAATTAATTCACAATCAAATCGAATGAAACGTCTCTCTCTCTCTCTCTCTCACACACACACACACACACACACACACGTATATATATTTATGAATAAATTCATATATAAATTCAAGAACTTCATAAATGATCCCAAGATTATGCTTATGAAGAAGAGTCTATGATAGGAGAAGGTCAATAATTAATTCTTTGAAAGAAATAGCATTCTGCCACTAAAAGCAAATTATATTTAATATCGTAAGGTTTTCTTTCTTTCTTTTTCCCTTTTTTTAAACAAACTTTTTCTGTATTTTATTATTTTTAAAATAATTCAAATTTTATCTACTGTTGTTAATGTTAACAATACTTTTAAAATCACAAAATGTTGTCACTGATAGTAAATTAAAATTCAAATTGCAATTGAAGTAAGTTAAATCGAAGTCAAATGAAAAAAATATCAATTAAAAAAAAGAGCAATTTCATAAAATAAATAAATAAAATGTTCGTAAAAAAATTAGTACAAAATTCTCCGAATCTCAATAGCTAGGCAGCAATCGTAATGTCGAAAATTTATATATTTGTGTTTAAGATATTCCTTAATTAAAGATATTCTAAGAGCACTTGAATTTTCCCGTATCAATAAATATGTTATATTAAAAAACTGATACATATTTAAAAAATTGCAAAAAATTGGTGGGACCAAAATGTCTCGGGACCAAAATGGCCAGGGACCAAAATTTCCTCGGGACCAAAACGGCAAGACCAAAATGGCGGGACCAAAGTGGCGGGACCAAAACGGCGGGACCAAAGTGTTCTGCTTCGTACTTAATCAATTCAAATCAAAGTTGAAAAATGGATTTATCATTCAAACAACAAAAATCTAGAAAATTCTCGTAACTCGTGAACCAATCACGTTATTGCGTCCATCTTTGGTATATCGATAATAAATATTTTCTCGCCAAAAGTCGCCAAAAAAGTCGCCATAGGGGGAAAGTCGCCAAATTTGGCGCCAAATCCATTACCTGCGTTGCTGGATCTTTTTGAATGCGTTTTTAAGGAAAAATTAGGCTATTTTAATGCTAAAAGAATCTAGAAATGCGGAAAACTAACATTTTATCAACTTAGTAAGCCTCTTTGAAAGAATTTCTACAAAAAAAAAAAAAATTATTTTAAAACTTGAAACGATATTTTAGATGGGGAACTTTCTCTGCCATTTTGATCGAAGTGCCAGCCACTTAATTTTTCAACACGATGACTTTTGAGATTTTGAATTAATTCGAACTATATGTGTACAGTAGACTTATCTCACAAATACATTTCATATATTTGTCAACTTAACTCACCATTTTGTTTCCAAGCGCCGGCCACTTGAAAATTTTAAATTCACATAAAAAGGTATTTATGAACCGATTTGCTTTAAAATCCATATGTGCATAGCCTACATCAATATTTCTACCAAGTGTATTAATAATTTGTAACCGCCATTTTGAAACAAAATGACGGTTACTTGAAAAGGAAAAAGAAATCTACCTACCCTTCCGAATAAGCCTGAAGGACTTGTTAAATTATATTATGATCAACTTATATAACTCTAAAATTAAAAATATTTTAATGCATACTTTAAAATTGCTATTTATTTTTCAAAGTGACTAAAATTGATGAATATCAGTATTAATCATAATCTAAAATCTAAGTTCTGCTGAAAATATTATTATTATAGACATCCGAGCTTTTAATGTGATATACGGGTTTAACATAACTCAGCCATTTTTAACAATTGAATACATTTGTGGAAAAAATATCCAAATTATTTATAACAAGGGTAAATGTTATTAGGATAGGAATGGAACTTGTGTCCTAGGTTTGGAATAGTCCCTGGCTCGAAAGGGGAGAATATTTGCCAGAGCACTGCATGATCATTTTCTACTAAACATGCACCTAATCACTCCTAAGATACATACTATTATCTTTCTTCACTAAGTTCAAGTTTTTAATGTTTGTTCTTGTTGATAAATCGGAAAATTAAAATCAAGATTATGTTACAGAGGTGTGCTATTTTAGGAATACAGAATGACTATTTTTTTTTTTTTTTTTTTTTTTAAATCTAATTGCTCATAATTAATGTAATAATTGAGAAAGTAAAATTTTAAGAAGTAAGAAAAAAAAAAGCATGATGAAGTTCTAAAACAATTAGGTATGGAACCATCCTTCTTCATGGGATAGTGGGGTTGGGGATATTCCCAGTTTTGGTACTCCAAGAAATGCACTCGACCGCATGGAGCAATTTTGGACGATGAGAGATATTTTTGCGGGAACTTTTGGTAATGTAGTCCGAGGCTAACTTGCATCCGACAAGTCTTTAATCAATGGAAATATTCTGTCTTGATCTAATCGGCATATTACAAGGGGGAAAAAATTAAATATGAAAAAAAATGTTCTATTTTGAGGAAACTAACTAATTGATACTTTTTACTTTTTGCACCTTATTTATAAAATTTCCACCATTTTCCTTAACCTTGCGGCTCTATTCATGTCTTATTTTACCCAAAGAATTTTTCAATTCCCTATAAAAAAGAAGGACAGCCTAAAATAGTTGCTTGACAGTTTGCGACTTTGTTAGTGAGGATCATGTGTTATTTTCTTAAAAATGTTTTTTTTTTTTTATTTACAAATCTTCTACATATAATTTAAACTAGTACTATTTAATAAATGGGAACAGAACAGCAGGTTAAAAAATCAACTGTTAACATTAATATCCGAGATTTTATTTCAATGTTGAATTATTAATTTTACTCATAATGAATGTTTATTCTAAATAAAAATCTATCTTTTGCTTCGATTTTCTGTCTGGTCATACACAAAAAATTAGTCATCTACACATCACTCTAAAATCTGCCGTACAGTAAACAAAACTTTAAACACGGAATCCTTTGATATTATTCTAAAATCAAAGTTTAGGAAAATATAGATATTTTTTACGATTGGAATATTTGTCAAATGAATCTTCTTTCTTTCTTTCTTTATTACTTTCTTCTATATTCAATATTATCCATCTATATTCAATAGAAGAAAGTATTGGATTCGTAAAAATTTTCGACCTCGATTTTTTGATGGATTTACACGTTTTGAGAGCTGTAGAACACGATTTGACCATTTTTAGAAAATGTCTGTCTGTCCGTCTGTCTGTCTGTCTGTGTCTGTGTGTGTGATAAAATTTTGTGGCAACTGTATCTCAGGAACTACTGCACAGAATTTCATACAAATTGGTATGTAATTGCACCTGACATAAATTAGTGCCTATCAACTTTTGGTAAAAATTGTCTTACAGGTTGCGTTGCCATCCCGCTTTTTCTAAATTTTTAACATGGTGATATAGGACAAAATTTTGTATAAATGGGCATAAAGAGAATTATTTTTTAGTAATCATTATGAAATTTACAAGAATTATTTATAATAGAGATAGTCAACTGGGAAAAAAATTTTGTATGTGTATGAGCCTTGCCACCCCACCCCCCTCCTGGGGGGAAGTCCCCCCTCGAGGGGAGTAAATTTTCAAGATGGGTATCTTTCGAAAGGTCTCGTCAATACCTTTAAAACGAATGGTTGAACTATAAGTATGTGATAATTTAAAACAAAGTTATCGATTTCTTTTTTTTTTTTTACTTTTAGCCAAAAAAAAAAAAAAAAAAAAAAAAAAAAAAATTTTTTTTTTTTTTTTTTTTTTATTGTTACTGAGTGAATTTATATAGGAAAAGATAGAAGAAAGTTTTGTAGTGGCCACAGCATACTAGTTTATTTTATAATAAATGTTTATATGTATTTTATTGTCTATTATAAAAACCTTCTATCTTTTCCTTGAATTTTGTGTCTAATACTCTTCGAAAAACGCGCCTTTTTCAAATCGCTCTAAAATGTGGCTTATATTCAAAAACCAAAAGAATAGAATTTTCATATAATCCAAAGCTCAAAAGTAAACGTAATTCAAAATTCCTTACAATAGAAATATTTGTAAGATTTCACATTACGCGCATTATTTTATTGCCAGCAAACCCGTGCGAAATATTCGCACTTTATTTCTTTTGTTATTTACCTTTAAAATTGGAAAGTTATAAATATTATACCAATTTCACAACTTAATTAAAATGTTAATTTACTAGAAGCCAAATTATTATTATAACCAAATAAATATTGTGCAATACTGGAACCTGAATCATTCAAAGGAAAGTTTCAAATTAAAATTCATGGTTGACGGCAGTACAGTTTTAGTAAAGGACCCCCATGACGTCTTTTAAATTTTTATCGCCAAGTACACAATGAAATTTAATTTAATTTACCGTAAATTTTTGTTAAAAAAAAAAAAAAAAAAAATCTCATTTTGATTATACTTTTTTATGATTGCGTTTTTCAGTCAATGTATGATAATAATTTATATTTTGTTTATATCTTTAAAATATTGCTAGGTTTAAAATGACGCTTGCAATGATTCTGAAGAAATAACTTTTAAAAATATATTTTCTATAAAATGATGTCATCATACAAATGTCATCATGTTATCGAATTAGATCATTGACTTGAATCCGCGTGCTTAAATATTGTTCATCGTTAAATATTATTTTTTATCCTCGCGTATTTTATTAATTTCACCAGTATCGTATCGTCCCGACAAAAATTAATTGAAATTGGTCCACGTTAGAGAAATATTATATAGATTATTATTACTATTATTATTATTATTATTTTTTTTCAAAGATTATATAAGTAAATTTGTCCGTTTTTCATCGTAATTTTAAAATTATTTTTAGAATATTTGAGATTATTTAAAAAATTATATTTTGAGAAACATTAAAAAATACTACAATCAGTGATGTAATAATAGATTTTATTTATTTATTTATTTTTTGTGATTTGACCAAAATAAGCATGAAAAATTGTCGATTAAATCATAATTGGATTATTTTAACTATATTTTTTATGTCAAAAATTTACATTGCTGCTTAATAGCGTCTTTTTTTTACATACGTTTGCCTTATCCCACATTTTCTAACTAAAAAAAAAAAAAAAAAGTAATAATAAAACAGAAAATAAACTGGTTTTTGTAAAAGTTGTTAGTTTTAGTGGCTATTGCCTTTTATACCTCCTTAGACATTCTTAGCTGAGATGAAAATTCACTAATACGTGAAAACCAACACGCATTTTTGCTAAAAATTGGAAAGCGTCACATAACTGAAACACAAATTATGATTTTCCACTTATGTAACCTTATGTAAAGAAAAATATCTTTTTCATAATAATTTGCTGATAAGTCATGTTCGTTAGTGTCGTTGTCAGTATCTTGTTTTCCTCCTCTAATGGAAGCTTATTTGCGAATTTTAAATATCACTTCCTATTATCTAGTCACCGTGACCTTCGCTAGAGTTAAATGTGTGTACAGAAGGGGCAGTGCAAAATCAGTTTTCCTCATCGACTGAAAGGGTGATAAGCAGATTCTGTCAACATTGTATTTACTTGCTTGAGATTACAGCTTCAGTAAAGGATAAAAGAAAAGTTATCGCATTAAAAAAATAATGTATCACACTTTGATATTTCAGAATATATATCAGTTCAAAAAACCCTTAACGGCTTAAAAGTTTGTGACGCCGCTACTTTATGGCTATAAGAATTTGAAATATGAGTCTTAAAAATAATGATATCAAATTTTTAGTGACGCTTTGCAATTAGTTAAAGTATATATAGATTTTCATATTTGATCATTTACTTTTATATTTTATTTATATTTATAATGCAAACGTAATATTTTTAACTTCAAGATCAGACAGATATATAAAATACACTCACTAGATGTTTTTTCATTCGTATTTAAAATTCAAAATAACAGTTTTAAAAGGAATTATATAAAAATTCCAGTGGCGCCTCGGTGTTATTTTAAAAGATATGTTTTTAGATTTCATTAAAATTACTTTTGTTTTGTCTAATAAAGTATATTTACGCATTTAAACAGTGCTTTTAATTTTCAAATATACTGTCAAATAATTATACTTTCACCGAGTTTGCATTATAAAGTAAAATTATTCATTTCAATAAATTGATTTATCTTTTGCATCACGCTATCCAAAACATAGTATCATAGTATCCAACTAAGTGAAAATTTGCTCAAAGAGGTAGTGTGACGTAAAGAAAACATTTACACAAATTTTACTTGCAGTTTTGGATAGCGTGACACAAAAGATAAATCAATTTATTGAAATAAATAATTTTACTTTATAATGCAAACTCGGTGAAAGTATAATTATTTGACAGTATATTTGAAAATTAAAAGCACAGTTTAAATGTTTAAATATACTTTATTAGACAAAACAAAAGTAATTTTAATGGAATCTAAAAACATATCTTTTAAAATAACACCGAGGCGCCACTGGTATTTTTATATAATTCCTTTTAAAACTGTTATTTTGAATTTTAAATACGAATGAAAAAGCATCTAGTGAGTGTATTTTATATATCTGTCTGATCTTGAAGTTAAAAATATTACGTTTGCATTATAAATATAAATAAAAGATAAAAGTAAATGATCAAATATGAAAATCTATATATACTTTAACTAATTGCAAAGCGTTACTTAAAATTTGATATCATTATTTTTAAGACTCATCTTTCAAATTCTTATAGCCATAAAGTAGCGGCGTCACAAACTTTTAAGCCGTTAAGGGTTTTTTGAACTGATATCATTACTTTTTAGTGGTTTTTGATCAAGAAATTAAAATAAGTCCTTCTGGCTCCTAGGAAGGGTAAACTAATTTATCTTTTCTTATGAAGTTGCCACCATTTTTTTCCAAAATGGCAGCTACAATTTATTAATGGACTTAGTGGATTTATTAATGAAGGTTTGTATATATGGAGTTTTAAGCAAATCGGTTCATAAAACCTTTCTAATGTAAATTTGAAATTTTCAGTGTATTAGCACAGGGAAACAAGAGGGTAGATTAAGTTGGCAAATGAACATAGCAAATACATTTCTAAGATAAATCTACACTACAAATTTAGTGTGAATTAATTCAATATTTCAAACGTTATCATACTGACAAATTTTCAAGTAGCCTGCCACTTGAAAAATTTATTGACTGGGATTCTCAAACTTAATATATATATATAATAAAAAAATAAGAAAGAAAGAAAGAAAAATAAGTGGATAATTTCAAATTTAAGTTAGAATTACGTAATTTACAGTTTACAAGTTTCTTTTTAGAGAATTACAAATCAAACAATTACAAAAAAAAAAAAAAAGTAAATATTGAAAATGGAAATTTGTATATTTTGTTTCCCCTTTTGAGGCTAAGTATGCTCCAATATTCACAGTTTAAATTTTCATCAAAATTGCAGGTAAAAATTACTTTATATATATTTTCATATAAAACGTTTGGAGGAAAAAATAGCCAAAATATAAATTAAGCTTTACATTTCTATAATTTTAAAATAAAGATAAAATCACCTGGAGAAAAATTTTATGGAAAATATAAGTTAAG